>JABJVO010000044.1:14858755-14879413 GCA_026770805.1 Boulengeromyrus knoepffleri
GAAACAGTAAAGTTAAGGGTCGGCAAATAATATCCCTCATCTCTTTTAACACTATAGGTAAGATGCCATCAGGGCCCAGTGATTTATTTATTTTGAGCTTTGCTAGGCTTTGCAAAACATCAGCTTCAGTTCTATATATATTAGTTATAGACGATGCTGGATTAGTAATAAGAACTGGTAAATTACTAGTGTCCTCAATAGTGAATACCTGTGCAAAACTATCATTGAACTCATTTACTATATCAATGTCCTTTTCAATTATAAGACCCTTACTATCCTGCAGATTAGTAATTTCAGCTTTTAGAGCTTCAAACAATATTATGGATTATAACTATGTATCAATTTGCAAGACATGTTTTTCCATAGCATCAAGATTAATTTTGTACTGCAGCATAATTTTATGCAGTGTTAATTTTATTAGTAGAATTAATATCTTGTTTGCACTTAATTACTTGGCAGATACTTTTGTCCACAGTGAGACAGAAAACACATTTTTGTTAATGGGTAAAACAGGATGGTATATGTGCTCAGGACATTTCATGGGTAAAACAGGATGGTATATGTACTCAGGACATGGAAGCACCTGAGCGAAATTTCAGCAAAAGATCCCAGATTGACCTCCTTGAGTAGGGATCCACTCCAGAGGTGGGCTCATCCAGAATGACCACCTTGGAGCCCCCTACGAACGCCAAGGCAACAGACAGCTTCCTCTGCATGCCCCCTAAATGTGGAACAAGAGCCAAGAGACATGTGCTTCATGGGGACACCATAATCTCACCAAGATGGTGAGTAATTTCCAAAGCGCTCATGGGATCAGAGTAAACCCACAGGCCGTAGATCTTTAAGCAGCAGCTGGTTAGGATGAGTCTTCACGGCCCACCTGACAGATTCTGCGCCTCTTCGCTCCTCTTATGCAGAAGACCCAGGTCCTCCAGCATGTCCTCCACCTCCTGCAAGGCCGCAGCTGCCACTCGGCCTTTCAGCAGAGAGTAGAACAGGATATGCTCCTCCACGGTCAACCTAGGGGCAGAGGAGATCAGAGGAGATCATTCAACCTGGCCTCCTCACCAACATCCTGGTATGAAATGGTCTTTGGAGACACAAGCTCTGCAGGACAAGGTTTTGGGATAATGGACCTAATATGTGTCTGTGGAGGAAGGTTGAGTTTGGCAGTGTAACATACTGAATCTGTTTTGCTAGGATATTTTGTCTGATCTGTATTTTTAATGAGTTCCTGTCCTTTGATCTTGTTATGTACTGGTACTTGTACAATATGCAACTGGTTTCCAATAAGCCAGTTCTTGACTTTACAAAGCACCCCTCGTTCCTCTTATCACCCAAGGGATTTTATTTTAACCCGTTATGTAAATCAGTGTTTGCCAACCCAGCCCTTGGGGACTCCCACACAGTCCTGGGAGCTGGGAGGGAGCGAAAACATGGAGCGTCTGTGGGTCCCCGAGGACCAGACTGGGAAAGACTGCTGTAAATAATCAATGCATATTTCTGCCAGCAAAAATCTTCACTATTGAAAAAGATGATTAAAAGTTCAAATTATGCATGCGGGCATTTAGACTGTGAAACATTTACTGGTTGAACAGGACATTGTGCTGGGGGCACATGCCCAGCGACTGGTGAATAGAGTCCATGTCCGTGCGGATGTCCTTCCCGTTAATGTAGGCCGTCCCTGAGGTGGGTGGGAACAGGCCAGTTAGGATCGACCTGGAAGGGAACAGGCAGTCTAGTTAGGCACCCCGTACTGGGCCCTGAGGGAAAGACAAGGCAGCCCAGCCCTAACATACATGGTGGTCGTCTTTCCAGCCCCATTTTGACCGAGGAATGAGGTGATCTGGTCTTCAAAGAAGGTGATATTCAGACAATCCACGGCCGGCCGTGTGCTCTGATCGAACACCTTCACCAGGTTCTCTATGACCACACCAACGGTAAGGCCTTTCGGATCAGACTCAAAGTAGGAGCCCCCTACAGAACGGGATATGAATAAGGGCGGGTGGAAAAGGCACAAATAGGAAGTGAGGCAGATACTTTAATAATCCCAAAGGAAGCTGCAGCTTTACAGTAGCTCACTAGACATATTTAGACCATAAAAAAGCATTTAGACATTAATAGGAAGCAACAAATAATAACAGACAAGAACAAATGGTAACGGTACAAAGAATGTCAAGGAAAGTGCAGGGAATTCTGTAGTAAAGGGTGGCATTAAGCTCTTCATGTTTAAACTCACGGCAGGAAACACGTAAATAAACATAGCAGGTCAGATCATTACAGAATCGGTGGCCTCACAGCTTAAATGAACCTCTGGGGGGTTAATGGCCATGGAGGGGGTGGTGGGTGCCGTTTCTCCAAAATAAGGGACGCACTCAGACATTAAGCGGCACGGAGAATGCGGCGTGCGAGGTCTGGCAACTGGGGCATATTCCCGGGATTCGCAGCCAAGCTGGGACTGCATGGGATTTTGTTTGTGTTTTACCTCACATGTAAATGTATTTAACACCTCATTACACTCTGAATCATAAGTGACATTAAGCTTATGTAGCAGCACACACTGCCTCTGCCGTTTTACCTGCCGTCCCACTTTCCTCTGAGGCCGGACCGTCCTGGTCCTGCTCCTCCTCTCCCCCCAGCTCTGTTTCCCTCCCCCGATCCAATTTCTCACGCTTCTCCCAGTGTTTGCACAACTTCTTATCAGGCTCCGCCGGGCCCTTGACCTCCAACTCGGCTGCCACCCCCACGTCCTCCTGCTTCTCTGGCTTCTCGAAGTCTGGCTTCTTGGGGTTTGGCTTCCCTGCTGCACGGTTGGAAAACGCCGCCCAGTCAACATGTATGGGTTGCTTTGTAGGGCACGGTGTATCAGGTCATTTTTTCTTAATATTTTCTCTAGTTTTTGAGGATATTCCATTGCAAAACTGACCTGGTTCTTTTGAATCGACTCTCGACAGGCGAGGTCCACACCAGTATGAGGGCTGCAACAGGAAATAAAATGGCCTCCCAATGCCATACTGCCCTGCAATTACACGTTTATTTTTTGAAATTGTGAGATTATTTTGGTAGAAATTGTTCAATTTAATGATATATTTTCTGTTTATTTAAATAATGATAATATTGTTTAGAATCTGCAGTTAAAGATTTATCCGTAAATCTACACCAATGGCCAAAATTGTAGAAACACTTAGAATGTTTGCCATTATGCTTTAACAGTTACTACAAGGATATTGGAGGTAATGTTTATAAACAATTAAGGAATATTTACAAACATCACACATTGGACGATTAAATAAGTTACTGAAGTAACTGGAATAAACTTCTGTTATCTGTTAAAATTGGAAGTATTTCCAGAATTTCTCCATCGCTAATTATCTGGACTACACCCCATCCATCTTTAGGTGAACTCATGACATCTATCAGTACTGCACCTGGGAAGATGTTGTCAAGGTACCAGGCAAGTACGGCGTACAGAAAGGTATCTAACACCATCATGCGGATTGAAATGAGGAAGGAGAAGTCATCTCCTTCCAGTGGGCTGGTCTTGAGGTTGTCCCACTGCAGACCCAAGCCCTGCTCCTCATAGCGGGAGAGGTACTCTGTGCCAAAGCCGAAAGCGACCGGCGACAGCAAGCTCTGAAACCACAGGAGCAACAAGCAGTCATTTACAAATAAATGTAGGTAAATACAATGGAAAAAGGAACTACCCCGATGAGAAGATGTTCTGGGGAAGAGGGCAAAAAGTGACTCACCACCGCGATCTTCAGGTTCCTGGTGATGCTGTCCTGCCAGGCAAAGCAGAGGATGTGTGGCAGATAGAAGGTGAAGTAGAGGATGCCACTGCAAGCTGCTGCCAGGTTGGCCTTGTTGAAGAAGACGCTCATGAGGAAGCACTGCGTGATGGTCGCCACAGTGAAGGTGAGCAGGAAGAGGAAGAGGATGATCGGGTTGCTGTAGCTCAACACTCTCCCCCACTGAAAAGCAACAGGGCAGCCAATAGGAATTAATCCAGGCGCATAATTAAAGGCATACAATGTGACTGCACTTATTCAGTGAGGAGAATGATTGGGCAAGGGGGGGCTTAAAATGCTAATGAGCGTGCCCTCACTATGACGATGGTGGTGAGCAGGCTGGTGCTGATGGCCATCATGAGAAAGCTGTCGATGAACCAGGTGCACCATATGACTCCGTTGGTGACGCCCATGGCCTTCAGCATCTCCTTGAGCCTCATCTCCTTCTCCAGCACGATGCCCTTGACGGTCATGGATACAGAGTAGACCCACGCCAGCACCATGAAGATGGGGAAGCAGCGGTTCAGCGTCAGCATGAAGCTGCGGACGAAAGTAGAAACAGCAAGCTGCAATGAAAACCTCTGGTCTGCCGACAGTGAGCCAGTGCGAGCCAGTGTGGTGGGGGCAGCAAGTGGCTTTGTGGGATCGGACGCTTCCCATAATCAGAAGGTCACTGGTACGTTTCCCATGGCTGGCAGAGTCGCACCAGTTAACCCGACTTGCTCCAAGGACACTGGCTGTTCTCTGATCCTCACTTGTACATCGCTCTGGACAAATTTGTCGGCTAGATAAATGCAAAATGTTTGTAGAACTGCAATCGAATATTATATAAGAGACACAGTTTCTTCGATAAGTCTCCCTGACTCATTCTCTAATTTCAGGTAAAATTTAAATGTATATTTTTTAGCTGAACCGAACTGCGTAGCTGTAACCATTTTGCCAGTGAATATTTATGATCATTTCACAAACAACCCTTGTGCCTGGGCCAGTCCACACTGTTACCCACTACGCCACCATCTGGCCACTTCATGTGCGGAACGTGCACAACTCACAGATCGTCCACGTAACAGGGGTAGGGCATCTGCTGCAGGTAGACGCCCATTGGCCAGTCCTGACCAGTATGCAGCTTGAGGACGCCGTGCTCCAACATGTCCTGCAGGTAGGCAAACCCTCCCCAAACATACCGCAGGTCTTCCACGCGGTCTGCTCTGGGGCCTGGATCCCAGTATCTAGGTGGAGGAGGAGGAAGAGACTGGAGGTGACAATGATTTATGACTTATCAGCTGAGATAGAGGATGTCTTGAGGGTAACCTAAACCCAAATCATTACCAGTAACATTTTATTAAACATGTCTGTCTATAGCATAATGCTTATAAAACTATAGTGTGTACGGACATTGATCTCGGAGATACCTGTCCTTGATTTTGTTGGTGCGCTCCACAGCGTCAATGTCCATGCGTATCTTGAATCTGACGTGAGGTGGCACCCTGGAGGTCCAGGGGTACATGTCCAGGAAGACAAGGCCAGCCCAGAACTTGTTCTCCTCAAGGAGGTACAGGGCCTGGAAGGTCATCTGGTCCTCGTCTGTGTGGGCTACAAACTTGTCCAAGTTGACACACTGTGGGGGGCGTGGAGGGTTAGAATGAAAAATATGTCAGCACAAGTCCACGGCAGCATCATGCTAATCGAGTTAATCCTAGAAACATCAGTGCTGGCATTTCACCAGAGGCTTCCTTTAATGTAGAACCTTTTTTTTTAATTTAACGTCAGATTGGGATTTATGAAGCAGAAGAATGCCATTCAGACTAAAGGAAGCTCCCTCAAAATGGTAGTGAACTTCTTACTGATGCTAAGAAGCTCCACACTTTGAAATAGGACAGAAGGTGAAAGCAGAGGAGGGCAAAGCAGCAGCCGTGGCCAATCTAAGCTAATCGGCCCGACGTGGAATCAGCCCAGCAGCAAACAAAGACGGGGGGAGGTCTTCCATCACCGTGGGTCTTTCCCCCTGTCCCAGTGGGGCCCCATGTTCCCAAGCAGCTACGATAGGGACATGCAGATGGGATCCACAACAAACTGCTTTCCAAGCCATCATCTAACCCCCCCGACCCCCAAACTCAAGGGCTCTCTGGACGCTCCTCTATGCGAGCAGCATCCAAGGATAAAACCCCACTGGGGTGAATTCTTCCCGCCTCCTCCCCTAAATCAGCAGCTGACAAAGGCCGCCTCGCTGGCCCTGACAGCGCGCTTGTGTCGTCCCCTTCAACTGCCTTCAATGTTTCCAAATGCTTTTCAGACGCGCTAAGTACCGTTTCGGAGATCCTGGCCGCCAGTCTAACGTTTGTGTCATACAAAGAACGATGGATGGTCCTCTCGGAGTGGGAGTGCTGGATTCTCCGTGCCAATGCCAGTCTGCCTCAGGGACGACGGTGAAAAGCAGCCGCAGAAAGCCTGACCGCGACTGAAGACACTAATCTCAGATGCACTGCAGTTTACACCCGACTTGGCCAAGAAAGGTCGTTGGTAGGTAACTCACGAAGCTCCATTCATCACCCGCTCTAATCACTGGACTTCAGGTCACATGTTTCCAATTTAAGGACAATAAGAGAGGAAAACCATAAAATAACCCTGTGAAACAGGGGGCCGTAAACGAGAGACAATTATTTTACGAGTCACATGAATCTTCAGCCAGTACACATTAGTTAAGGCAGCGGTTCTCAACTGAGGATCCATGGACCACTAGGGGGCCTCAGCGAGGAACAAAGGGGGTCGAGCAATTTATCTGAAAAGTGTACTTTAGGTACAGGTGGGAGGGTATATTGAATTTTTATGGTATATTGATATCTTTCCAAAACAAGATATAGGATGATGCAATACCATTTATACTTTTACTATGCATTAAAATTAGGGCTTTTTAAAAGATTTTTAATAGAAACCTGGTTGTAAACAGTACCAGTGTACAGTTGTGACATTATGCAGAATACCAGAATTCACAGCTAAAATCAAACTGTCCAGTTAGCAGCATCGCATGGAGAATCTGATGGAGGGGAAAGCTGAGCAATCATTGGGATTATTGTTATTATTTTGTTTTAAAACCTTGTTTAAAATATCATAATCTGTAGTACTCGATTTATTTTGTGGAAGGCTGATACCCTAAAATGAGGGTCAGTTACTAAACACACTTTCAATGGTTGCCAGGCTGCTGGTGTTTGGCGTCATTTGCCAAAGAGAGTTTAGACTTAGATTTAGTTTTTTTTTGTTGATAAATATTCACCTTCTGTTCTGAGAGGAATTCATAAACTGAGGAGTGTTCGTGGACAAAATGGAGTGAAACTTTCAGTCATATTAAAAAAAAATTACATTGTTCAGCAGTGCAACAAGTAAACAGTAAAATCCACTTATAACGGACTTTAAGGGACCTGGCAAAACAATCCTTTATAGTCCAAAGTCCGTTATATCCAAAGTCCGTTATATCCAGTTGCTATATGGCCAGAATTCAACTACAGGACACCATTTACTCGTGCCACACGCCAGCAGACACATTTGTGGTATAGATTATTATATTGTACATGTAGTAATCCAACTTTACCTGACCAGATGCGCGACTATTAATAATCCCGACCATGTATCTACGCTGGATATCACCGGCACGCCACGCGCCTTGTAAGGGGAGCCTGCATTTCCGTTATAGCCGAACAAAACTACAGCTAAACCAAATCGTTTGTCCGTTATAAGCGAAATTCCGTTATATGCGAGTTCGCTATATCCGATGCTTTTTCTGCATGTTCTTAAAGGCGCACGGCCGGGACCAGCGGACCTCGTCCGTTATAGAGAATATTCCGTTATAAGAGAGTCCGCAATAATGAGATTTTACTGTACCTGCAATGTATTATGACGCCACCCTCCCCTCCAAAATGAAGTATTAACAAGCAGACTTTGAAATGTACAGGTTCCCAATTTTCTCAAATACTCTGCATCATTTCAGCCAGCCAGCCAAAGAGCCTGCGGCTATAGGTTTGATTTTTGAACTAGCTGTGGCAAGTTTTAATTCAGACACATCTAGCCTCGCTAAACAAATCTATTCTTGCAGCAAAAGACTCCGCAGTGGGATTGTCCACCTCCACAGCTGGTTTAATAATCCTTTCAGCAAATTTCATGAACAACTGCTCTCTCAATGTTTTCAAAGAGCTGCCTTTTTAATGATAAATGTGAATGCAAAATAAGTCAAATTTATTCCTGCCCCAAGAGGTGAGAAGGAATGGATGAAATGAGTCAGTCATTCTTACCTTCTGGTAGCTGGATGTGGGGGAGACGGCAAACATGTTGTCCTCACCGAACACCTCGAGCCAGTTCCTCTGACAAGATTTCATACGGTTCTTGAAGTGGTACTCATTGTCTGGGTTAAAGGCCTTCATGAAAAGGAAAACCACAGTCAAGCGCTTTACTGCTGAGTAAGCAACAAAACCTTGGGAGGAATCAAATAGCATTAGCATTTTCCTTACATATAAAATATCAGATATCTCAGTCAACAGATCCACTATCAGTTGACACAGGTAGCCCACCTTTGGCATTAGTCATTTTTCTTATGATTTATGATTATTACAGCAATTGGATAAGACACTTACCCTAACCTATTTTACCACAAGCCATTATTTACCTAGGAAATAAAAGTCTCTATTCAGGCAGGGGGTTATTGGGCAATTACAAGTTTAGTCATACATGTAGGTATTTATTGCTGAAACACCTGTCTCCATACAAGCAGGTGATGTAGAAATGCCTGTCTATTTATACATGCAGGAATTTACTGCTGAAATGCAGGTCTCTATTCAGGTCATTTTAGCTCCAGTTTTTAAAATTATTTTAATACAAATTTTTGATCATTTGTATTTTAGTTTGTATTTTTACAGAGCTTCATAATTTAGTTTCAATTTTTAAGAAGAAGCCCTTGAATGAAAACACACAGCCATAATGTATTATAAATCACGGCATAGCTTTAAAACATTGTAAGTCCTAGAGTACAACCATAAAAACGTGTCAATTTCTTCAAGGAAAAGACTTAACTATCACTGGCCAATTTTGAACTTTGGTTCAAAGATGTTACAGAAGAGTATAACGACGGCAATTCTCACAACTTGCTTGACATCCTATATTCAATATACAGCTGAAGCAGGGCATTCTCCCTCTTTTTAAGTCTGAGTGACTGAATTGGCCAGAGTGTTTCTTTAGAGATGTGTTAGTGTTAAAGACGTAACATGCTATTATTTCTTTGATTGTGCTGATTTTCATTCCCAAACGGGAGATCAGTATGAGCAAAGCTTTTTAATAGGGACCTATAATATTTCTTCTTGGTTGTAAACAACGTGAGAGCTTCAGTTGTGACGTTGCAAAGAATCCCAGAATTCACAGCTAAAAGTCAGTCAGTTTGCATCTCACTGGGAATCTGATGGAGGGGAAAAGTGAGGAAACACTGTTGCTTGGTTCATTTCATTTTAATAAATAAAATCTACTTTGAACATTAATCTCCTATTTTGGTCCCATTTCTTTTTCACGATGTCAAATTCCTCAACCTCCATTTAAACATGCTCGTTATAGCAACTTTGGTGCAACTTTAAATTAGTTGTGCTCTTTCCCTCAAGCTGCACAACCCAAATTCCACTGCTGACATCCACAATTAAAAAATGGAAAATCACAAATTTTCATTTGAACTCATTTTCGTTAGTACTGTAGTTTGTAATTTGTTCAATTTTTGTGTCTAGCACTTTTAGTTTTGATTTAAATTAATAAAATGCTTTTGCAACTGTTTCAGTTTCAGTATTTCTTAACAATAATAATCTTGCTCTATTCATACAGGCATTCAAGTCTCTATTCATAGAGGCTGGTATTTACTGAGAAAATGCAGGTCTACAGTCATACAAGAAACAATTTAGTGCTGGAAAAACACGTGTCTATTTAAACAAGCAGGTATTTACTGAGGACGTGCATCAGTTTGCACCAGTAGCAGGCAGCCAAGGCCCTACCAAGACCTACCATGGTCAGGACGCTCATCAGCCCCACGGGGACGGGTTCCTGCCTGACCCGCTCCGCCACCAGGTCCACCAGCAGCATGAGCATGTTGTAGATGCCCTCGTGAATCTCTGTGCCCCACTTGTGCACAGCGCTAGACGTCAGCAGCTGACAGAAGAGATGCCATCAGTTATTCTTTACCCAGACAAACAGAGGGTTTACCAATTTCATTCCGCCTCCAATTTCCTGTAGCTGAATATGTCCTGGATGGTTTTAAGCACCCATTTCCTCACCAAGAGTAGGAAACTGCCCCCCCCGAGGGATCAGACCCTGTGATCTCTCGGTCTGCAAGCCCAGTACTGCCTGTGTGCTCCTCTGCACACCTTTGCAAACCTAGGCTGTCCCGGCCGGCAGCCATTCTTACCTTTTTGAAGGCCTCTGGCATGCACCTGTCCATGAATCTCTTGCAATTTTCATCGGCATCAGCAAGACCTGGACAAAGAGGGGAAACGAAAAAAGTGATTTACCGCATCTCCACTGTAAGCGCTCTAACTCACATAAACTGCTGTGCGCTATAACAAATAGTGTCCCACGTTATTATAATACACACATATAAAGTTCAATAATACCCTGGCATACCATGTCAGTGGCGAGGCACTATGAAAAAGACTAAAAACTAAACACAAGCCATATCTATACATAACAGTACATCTTTCCTACCCTCTGACTTACCGAGTCTGGCCAGGCACGTGGAAGCAATGAGGCACTTGCCCAGTGACTCCTCTCGCTTATAGGGGATGGACCAGTGGTCGGTGAAGACGCGGCCCTCCAGCTCGTATAGGTTGGTGGTGGGAAACTCCATGTTCCCGTCCGAGCAGTTGCCATTCTCATCGTTGCTTCTTTGCTGAAGGGACGGCAGCCATCGACCAGAGTGTTAAACCTCGAGGTCCAGTGTGACTACACAGTCGTTACACTTAAGTTACACAGTAAGTTACACTGCTTACAGAGCCATAGAGCAGCATCATGCTCAAGCATTCATCAAATCGACAAGCAGAATGAACTTTTCCATTATTACTAAACTAGAAGGCTGGTAAATTGCAACAATTACAGTGAGCAGCATTTAAATTTTTGGACAGTTATGCCAATTGACAATGATCTTTCAAGGTATTCTTTAACTCCACATGAGTAGTAAAGCTTTCCAAACTGCCCTGTTTATTAATTTACTCTGCTTTTTGATTGGCTGAATCAATACAACTCAACAACGGGCCTGTATCACAAAGCAGGACTTCTTGCTTAGCCAAATGACTTGTCAGGTTTAAGATAGTCTGGGCTCATTTTAAGTGAATGAACATGAAATGCATTTAAACTTGGGTGCCTAGCAAGAAGTCCTGCTTCATAACACAGGCTCCAGGACTCCAACGTCAGACAAGCTCACAGACCACAACCAGCATTTCAAAAAGTTGATGGTTAATGCAAATCCAAAGATCAATCTGCAGTGCGTGCAGGTATCCAGATCGGGGGTGGGTGGGATGGGAAGATGACGACGACATTCACAGGCAAATTTTTGAGAAGCTTATTAATGCTGTTGGTTTATTCAAAGTGCACTTGTCACAATTTCCTTAGAAACAGTGAAGAGTTGTTTTGGGGGCCAGACCGGAATAAACACCCCCCATATCACAATCAATCCCCTGGGAAGCCAAGACAGTTGAGCTCAATCAACCCCCGTATGTTATGGTAACAGACATTTTGAGCACAAGAAATGTGTCTGTAGTGACCTGGATAATAAAACAGAGTTACCAGATGCCATATTGAGTTTAAGTCAGGACGTGTCTGCTGTGATCAGCTAATATCATGGATAGGGGAGGTGTAGGAGATGCATCCACATGACAAACCACCTCAAGAACCTGAGTGCAGCCATGTGGCGGGCGATACCTCAGCACCACACAAGTCTAAATGGAACAGTGTGAGTTTCGTCCAGTGACTGGACGGCCAATCCTGCCACCAACCTCCAAATTTTCCCTGCAAGTTGGAGGACCTGATTGCAGGGCTGGATGTAGATTAACGTCATATGGCATAATGTCATACCCAAGACTAAGCAATTGCAAGTTAAGGGAATTGCTCAAGGGCCCAATGGAGTAGAATACACAGGTATTCACGCCATTCAAACCAGCAACCTTCTGATTGCTGGCACAGATCCCTAGCCTCAGAGCCAGCATCTCCTTCCCATTTTAGGAATAAATAGGTAGCAATTAAGAAGCCACTCAAACAGGGCCTGTTCTTATGAACTACGATGCTGTGCAGGTAGTGAGTTCTCCGTACTCCCTTTCATTTTGTGTAGTTAGCTCTTTAATAACATTTTGTATTGTCTGTTCATCTTCATTTACTGTTTAATAGACGCAATAAGAATTCCTGAGTCAGTTACCAGGGAGTAATTTACTCTAATACCACTGGACCTTAAACAGCAGCAGATGAGGGTGGCCTACGATTATACGTTATTGCAGCTTCCCACTTACACTAGATTAGACCAAGTTGTTAAAACAACTATACTGACCAACAAGGGCCACTGACGAGAGTAAGGTCTGTTGTAAATAATGTACAAAACAAGTAACGCTACTTAAGCACAGGGCACAGAAAGCTGCAAACTGTCCATAAGGCCAAGATTATGGTGCGATCACATACTGGTTCGATTGTACATCAAGTCAATGACGCAGCAGAAGGCTAAGGGATATTACTCAAATGTTACCAAATATCACTAAAGGCAAGTAATAACTAAAAGGAAGAACCCAGTTACACACATGCTAACGCAAGTATTAAGCAGGGTCATTTCCCCTGAAATTTATCACACATCTCCCTTAAACATCTGCAGTCCCACAAGTGCCAATAAGATATTCTCCCTTGACCTGAACACTTGACCTGGAATTATCCATTTCCTAATAGATGTTGAATTCATCAGGAGAAGTACAAGCTTATAAACCCATTAAAACAAACAAAAATGTATCCTGAACCTCTGACCTGTGCTTTCTCCTCAAGTGACACATTTTAAAGGTCTTTGTTCATTAACAGACTCTTCTCATTGATGAAACATGACTATTGGGTGACAAGCCCAGTTTGAGAGATTCAAGAAACCTGTAACTGTCCAATGAAAAGGTTTTATACAGATACATGGGACATTACTAAACAAAAATCACACGTCAATTTCTCTACAGAAACAGCTCATTCTTTATGTGCAGGTTAACAACTCTGTTGAATATTTTTGTAAAAGCACACATTTAAAGATCAAAATATTCTGCTGTACACAGAATTCCAACGTCACACTTTCCCTTTCAAAGTGTCCTCCTTGAAGCACTGTTCCCAAAAGTGCACTCAGTTTGCCTAATGTCTTCCAACTGACCATTTAGCTGACTATATTCGAAGTCACACAGAAGACCACGTGACCCGTTGTGCCGTTTCCGCTGAAAGGCATTTTCTGGGTGCGCTCTCAGTGCCGACCGGTTGTGTCCCATTCAAGGGCCCGCTGTGAATCTGGCTACTCAGCAGAGGTGCATTTCGTATCCAAAAAAAAAAAAAAAAACAGGCCACGCTCCAAAACGCGTGGGACACGTGAGTTTGTTTTCAATGGGCTGCTTGTTTTCGCCTCAGTTTTGGAAGCCCAGCTGAACAGCTGCAAGTTGTGATGCAGCGAGTGCTACCGTTCATCTTAAAGGTGCCCATGTCATTTCAGGGAGTCAAAGGGAAAAACGCTACAGGACTCGGCTTCCATTAAACCAAATGAAAACAGTCACAAAACGTGACACGCTAAAATATTAACAGTGTGACAGTCATGATCTGGGACATCAGTAGCAAGGAGCAAAAAGGCTGTCAAGCCAACAACAGTGTCGTTGCCTTTATTTACTCACAATTTCTTAGAGCCTTGACCTGAAATGATAATTCCCACATGTACTGGGGGGCAGGGTTACACCACTGGTATTTAAACAGACCTCACACTAAAGCTAAAGGCAGGTCTGTAAATACAAGAGTGGAATCTGATGAATTACAACTCATGAAATACAAATGTTGCCTTTTTCTCCAGTTGCTAACAAGTCTTACATAGGCTCTACCTGTTCCAAGTCTTCAGTCTTGGTCCCAAGCAGCCAATGTACCAAAAAATCTGGCCTGCCCTAATGTCAGCAATAAGCAGCCATATAGAGTCAAATGTAAATCTATAAGTCAAAGCCATCTTGGCATAAACAATTTTGTTTATGCCCTATAGCTCCTCTTAAAATAATAGAAGGGCAGGTACAACTGCTGAAGGCTACAAAATTGTGTAACACTTAAAACTGTTTAAAACTTAAGAGGAACAAATATCAATTAAATCTTCAAAATGGGAGGTGAGCTAATCCCTTACCCTGTTCATGTCACAGCAGAACAAAGCACAATTTTATTAGGTCTGAAAAATTAGAGGACACATTTTAATCTACAGGTGTCTTGGTCTTTTCCCCCATCTGGCTATCACAGTAAGAACCTGTCTTAAGTGTTCGTACTTATACATCTTTGCCGGCAAATTTAAAGCAGTAATTTAAATCCCACAACAAAGCTGACGTCAAAGGCACAAAAGCATCCTTAATGTTAATCTGAACACAACTCATGGACACATTCTTTGCTGGCAATGGCATCAAGCAAATCAAGATTCCAGAGAAAGAAGGATAAAACAGCCAATGGCCAGAGCATCACGTCTAGTCCAGGAAGAACTCTTCTTTTATGATGTTCCGCTCAGCACATCCCGATCTGTTCAGCTCTAAGAACAAGGTGTCCAGTCGTACTTTATAAATGTCATTCTGGGATAAGAGTTTTTTTAGCCAGGTAGCAATCACATTTTCCCCCCATTCCCAGATTACCAGCAAAAGACGTCCACAGGAGCTGTGTGACTATTAGAATTCACGATCAAAAAAGGCTTCAGGTGCCATAGCTTGTTTGTTACTGTGCATTGCAATCCTCCAGTGAGCACTGGTAAGTTTCATTATGACTCCAAACTGTGCTATAATTAGATGGGGCTCTCAAAGAGTAACGCCTGGGACTTGCATGTCATGTTATTGCCAGGGGTAACCAACCAAGTCTTGAGCAGAAGTAAACCTTCAGGGTGCCCATTCCAAGGCACAGATGTCCAGTAAAATATATTAAAGTAATAAACATGGTTCCTAGCAAAGCTTAAAACTGCCTAAGAAACCATAAAAAGCCCAGTCTTGGTGATGCAAAGGAACACCAACTTATTTTGTCATGGTCCTCGTTCCGCTTTCCGGCGAGCAGAAACAGAACTGTAAGGGCAAGACAATGAGTCAGACTAACACGCATGTGTGAAACCCCTTTTTTGCAGCAATCTAAGGGAAGACCAACAGCTCACTGAGCCTGGATGACATCATGTATACATGGGACAGGAACACATTAAGGGTAGGACCGACAGCACAGGTCAATGGAACAACAAATGCATATGCATGCTTCAAACCACACATCACTGCACATGTTACAAATAACCATTATACTCGATTATGCAATATCGTGTAACACTGGAGTCAGAAATAGAGAAAATGATCATGGAAAATTAAGACGTCAAAAAATGGCAGTTTTTAAATAACCCATCCCACCTTCCTGGCAGAATCACACAGGCCAATATGCTCCTAGATGTGGCAGATACGTCGTTTAAAACAGGCGTGGCATTATCAAGGAAATAATTTTATCTGAGAAAATTCATTTTTTGATGTATAAAAAAGGGGGCGAACACCTGAGGACGACGAATATGACGGGTTGTTAACCAATAAGCGCAAAGAGGTTTTACATATCTAGCCTGCGACTGCAGCCCTGGTCACTATTCCTCAGAAAGGAAAGATTACAAATGATCCTTCGACCAATTAAAAACTCTACTTTCTGACACAGTCCAACTATATAAAAACACGAGTACATCACTGGCCATTTAAACATTAAAATGTCAAATCAATAAAATGCGTTAGAAATTGACAGACAGGCAGGCGGTTTACTACAAGTATCATTCATTCAAGTTTTTAAGGAGGCTATAGCAAGCGGGGAAGGCCATAAGCGGACCGCAGTAAACAGCTTGTCATCTCCATCCACAAAGCTAACAACCCATCTAGTACCTCAAACGCTAACAGGCAAAAATAAAATAAAAAAATCCAGCGTGATACTAAACAGGCAGCAAGCGGGCGACTGACAGAGATGGCGAAAGCCAGTGTGGTGTGATACAGGCGCACGGTGACGGTTAGCCTTCGTGCTAACAATCTGTTCTGAGCCGGGCGCAGAGTGAACGAAAGCAGCGGGGCGCTTTGGTTAGTTTATCCTAGTTATGATAACCGGTTACCCGCTGGAGCCCTCGTGCTGGGTTTGGTGTGACTGAGGTTTTTTCCGCGCTCTCGCGCCCCTCAGCGCTCGTGACAGCCCGCTGTGCCGCCTCGCGCCGCGCCGCCCGTATGCATTCAAATCGGCTCATTAAAGCCGCACAAAATGACAGCCCGCGCCAAATATATGGACACGGTTGGCGATTCCGTCTTACTTCGCCCTCCACCACGTCGTGGTAAGCGGGAGGTGGGTCAAATCCTCCCGTACCGCTCCCGCTGCGACCGCCACCACTCTCTCCGTCCCCACCGGATCCGGGCCCCGGGGCAGGGCCACTCTCCATCGGCTCGTAGCCGTATCCGAGTCCGGGGCTTTCGTTCGTCAGAAGAGCCACCGCCTCGTTAATGTCATTTTTGGCCAAGCGAAGAGCCTTCCGGATGGCGACGGGGTCCGGGAAGCCCATGCAGAGAAGCGTGGTCATGTGCTGCTCCTCCTCGGTCTCCATTGTTCACGTTCGTCGGCGCCTCGCTTGCTAGCGCAGCAGCTTACAGCGCGCACTCCTGCCCGAGCACGTCGCCATGTTTACAGTCCGTGCCCCTCTCCTCCGCCCGGTCGCGATAGGCTGCCCTTCGGCAGCGAGCAGGCGTTGCCTTCCCTCGCTACGCGCTGCCTACGACCCACCTCCTTTTAAGGGTGAATATGGGGAAACCACATGCATGCACGATAAGACCAACACGTTGTCAGTGTTGCCACCGTTAATTCACGCAGTTAGTATATAATGTCGGTATAATCAAATTAAATTAGGCGGTACATCAAAGAATCTCTCATTCTTCATCGCCAGCATTACAACGCTGCTAAATTGTTAACCCAAGCTGCGGTCCCTTTAAAAGAGGGCGGGCACAACAGCGGTTGTCCAATCGTACGATGCTTGGAGGGCGAAGCTGCTGTCACGTGAATAGCACCCCGGTCATGTGATAGGCCGAGCTCGAACATGGCGGTTAGCGAAGCGGACGCTGGCGATGTGGATGTCGCGGCGATCGCTGCACGTCCATCCGAACCCGGGGCAAGGATGGATACGGAACCGCTGGGGCATGCCGTTGATTCAGATGGTTTAGAAAGTGGACCCAAGTCTCTTGTATCTACGTCCAAGAAGCCTGGCAACAATAGTGAGTGGATAAAATTAGCAGCTGACTAGCTTGGGGTATCAACATTGTCACACTGCAACTACAACAAACAATACAATTAATCAACGAATTGCCATTTATACTATTCACTGTACATGGCTACCAGCCACTCGAACAAATTATACAGGATTCATTCGCAATTTACCGTATTTTTGCACGTTTTAAAATGTAGCTACACGGTTATGATGCAAAATCACGAGTATTATTTAGTCTACCAAAGATATGTTAGTTGAATGGATTTCTCAATCTGGCTGAATAAATTTCGTAGTTGGTTTAACTGATTTTGGGTTGCGTGTGAATTGCTAGTTGGACCACGGGCGGTCCGTTGCATGCTAAATCTTCTAGGGGAGAAATCATTTCCAGTTCACATAAAAACTTCTAATCCAGCTCTGTGTCAGCACGCGCTTGACATCCCACATGCTATTTTCCGCAGATGACGGAGGAGTCGAGACGGCTGAAGAGGCCACGGAACCAGCAGAACCGGACATAAACGAGCTGTGCAAGGATATGTTTTACAAGATGGCCATCTTTCTGCAAGGAGAGCTCACAGGTGTCTGCTTTTGCTACACGTGTGATAAATAAATTATAAAACCGTATTTCACGTCTATGTAATGTATATGTATTGTATATGAATGTTACAGTGTTTTGAAGAGCATCTTACATGTCAAACGGTAAATATGTCAAAATTTTGATGGCCCTTTCCCAGCCACCTGTGAGGATTACAAGCTCCTTGAAAACATGAACAAGCTCACCAGCCTGAAGTACATGGAAATGAAAGACATCTCCATAAACATCAGTCGTAACCTTCAGGACCTGAATCAGAAATGTGAGACCTGTTAATGAGACGCATTCGCCAGAATGTAGTTTTGCATAAAGTCTAATGTATAGTCTTAACTGACATAATATCTTTTCACCCAAGACTTGGGCGTTAGTCTTGCTAGTGACTCCTCCCTATCTGTGGTGTGCAGTAAAGCTGCTGGGTTTCTGTGAAAGAGCTTTGTTTAGTGATTAGCTGGTACAGATAGCTTGTTTTCATCCTGTCATTCCTGGGGCTCGCTGACCGTGGCTTTGACCACGCAATCAAGATGCCAGTCTGCAGCCATATCTTGACCAGATCAACCAGATCGAGGAGCAGGTTACGGCACTGGAGCAAGCGGCCTACAAACTGGACGCCTACTCCAAAAAGCTTGGTGTGTATCCCCCACAAAGACTTGCACAATTCTGTCCTGCAGGCACATCAGCTGCTGTGTGAATGGATAGCCGGTACAAGAATTTGTTCCTGTTCAGCTCATTTGGCTGTTAGCTACTTTTTTGAGTGACGTAGGATTATAATATCCAATTTTCTCCTGCAGACCAAAAACATGCATTTAGGCTAGTTGGTGTCTCTAAATTGCCCTTAATCTATATGAGTGTATGTGTCTGTCTTGCGATGGACTAGCATACTGTACAGGGTTTACCCGAGCCTTGTGCTCCGTACTGCCGGCATTAAGCTCTATACCCCTCTGGATGGATGGATGGATGATGTGCTTACTCAGAACTGCTAGTCACCGAATGTTCTTCATGTCCTTTTTTAGAGGCCAAGTTTAAAAAATTGGAGAAGAGATGAGCATGGATCCCAGTTGGAAGGACTGCATGGAGTCATCCAAACGACTCTCCCACTGGATGTACCAGTTCTTCCGCTCCCTCCCTAACTTTCTGAACTGGTGCACAGAGCGGCGGGCACTGCAACTGGTGGACAGCAGGTCACGACCCAAGGAACTAATGGGGCACTCTGTTCCTTTCGAAGATCGGCTGTGATTTCCTCTTAGAGGCTTAGATTAGATGTGTCCCTGTTTGAAGGAAGAGGTGTTTGGGAACCACTCGCTGCAGATGTTGCACATGCATCCTTCCCCACCCTGACCCCCAATCTGCTTCAGTGCAACTTTTTAATGATGAAGATTCCCTTGGTCTTCTTCCACTCGAGAGGTCAAGTACAAAGCTGTTAAGCTGATGGACTGCTTATTGAATACTAACAATATAGAAACGGTGTAGTTTTTTTTTTGCACTTGATCTGAAATTATTGCATCAATTTATTAATCTTATTGCAATTTATTAACCTTATTGCACTTCTGAATAAAATTAATCTGGGGAAATTTGTCTTAAGTGATCCCAACTTTTTTCCTTCAGTGTAATACTTCACCTACCTTATCGGGTCTTTGATGTTGTGAGACGGTTTCCACTAACTGGTGTACCCTGGGGATGGTGCCTGGAAAATCATTTACACCCTTCTTGACACGTCCTGTTTGTGTAGATTTTTTTCCAGCATGCAGCTTAATATTAGAAAAAATATAGCCTATTGCTGAGCTGTAAAAATGTTAATTGCTGTATAGTGGATGCACATTTTTGTATTTTATTATGCCGTCAAGTCTTCCTCCCATTAAAATCATTGTATGTTTTTAATCAAAAAAGCACTTATGGCTATGAACTGGCATCCTGTCCTGCGTACTTCTGTTTTCTGGTTTCTCTTCGCCTATGCCGGGGCTTTGTACAAGCAAAATGTGCTCTGGTTGCCCATAGTTGATTTTTAACACACAAAGCAGGTTTTGGGCAATATGGTAAACATATTAAGGTCATATTTCAGTGTCAGCTTTGTGGAGCTCAGCTGCTTCCTTGGGGATGGTCCAACATAAAGAGACGTTTTGGATTTTCCACTGTCTCCTTCACTGTGCCTGTGTTTGAGATTCCCACTAATGACCACACTGAGTCTAAGGTTACAACTACTGTGACATTCATTTCTTTACAATACTAAATGTAAAATGCGGTTTCAGACAGATAACGGTGTGTATGCAACAGGAGGATAGTAATTGTTAACAGGACATCAAATTTTTCAAAAGACGACTTCAAAAATTCAGTTAATCTAAGTGTAAAGATCATTTAATAATATCCTGAAATTTTTAGAAGTAGCCACACAAGTAGAGCACAATATTTTGTGTGCGTTTGACTGTTCCAGTGAAGGATCTTAAGTTCATTCTTGTGAAGACGCTGAAGTTCAATAGATAGGTAAAATTGGCTATAAGGCTTGTGTGTTAATCCTATATGTAACACAAGAAAATACCACTAGATGGCAGCATTACCCCTGTTTTCCCACAACCGGTCGGGTAGATTTTCTCAAACTACCATGTTGTATCACAAGTCTTGTAAAACTGACTAATATTATACATGAATTATAAATACTATGTTTAATATCTGTCTGTCTGTTCGTCCCTCCATCCAACCCCCCCCCCCCCCCCCCCCCCCCCCCCCCCCTCTCTTCCTTTCTTTTTCTTCACTTTCCTTCTCCTTTCACCCATTTTTCCCCCCCCCCCCCCCCCACCCCACCCCCCCCC
>JABJVO010000044.1:14879513-14890273 GCA_026770805.1 Boulengeromyrus knoepffleri
GCCCGCCCGCCCATCCATCCATCTATCTATCTATCTATCTATCTATCTATCTATCTATCTATCTAAACTATTATGCCCCCGACTTCATACCACAGCACGTCTGGCCTGTATCGCGGCGATCTCTGTACGTCACTACAAAAGCACACACTAACAATACGGTTTATTCGCAAGGCATCCTCCAATTCGGTTACTTTCCGTACAAGAAAACAACCTTTGTCTCTTTTATGTTGTTATTGTAATGTCAGTCTTTTTCCAGTAAAACGTTTAGAATAATTTCTGCTGGGTTGTCACATAGGGTTGGCTTCTTCGTTCATATGACCTTCCACATCATTTTCCCCCATCATAAATCACTGTTGCTACAAAGCCTGTTTCGAAACTTTGTCGGAGTGAGACTCTATACTCTCTGCAGTCTGACTGATACGTTGGTCCTGATTACCTATGTCCAGCAAACCCGTGACCCACTTACTCGCTCGCCTTTTCACCAGAACCTCTTAACGATGATCTCAGGCAAAGGGGTTACCATGGTACTCAGGTTACTGACTGACAGGTAATCGGGCTCAACTCCCTACAAACTAACAAGACACTCATGCATGTAAGAATCTGTACAAAATCCTTAGGCAATTCTTAAACGGCATATCTAATGCGAAATGTTCCCGTACTTAGTTGCTCGGTTTTTTTGCACAATACACGATGATTTTCATTTTTAGGCTATTGCATTTCGTTTTGGCAGTCACAGACGAAGGCTACATCCCCCCAGTTAACCCATCGTCTCAAAGCCGAACCTCCTTCCCCGGAGGGTGACATGTGTGCGTGATCATCCCTGGCAGCTCTCCGTGACTGACATCGGAGCGAGCCGCACCGGCGCAGACATATCGGAGAAAGTGATTTTGTCAGGCTCCGCATTCGGTTCCAGTTACTCGCTGCCAATTCACTGCAGTTTGAAGCGAAACAGCATTTCTTCACTTCAGCTGTTTTCTTTGATACGCTGAGAAAAACGGGACCGGACATTATGATTTGCAGTAAAGTTTACAAAATCGTGACCCCGACATCCCACAAATATTGGCCCAAATTAAGCTCGTTTTAGAAATATTGTTATATTACACTGAAATAATGTAAATTCTGACTAAGGATATCTTGTTGAAAAAAATGATACTCATATTCTGTAAATCATCTTGTGACCCGCCACTTTGGGAATTGCTCTAAGATATGACTGATTGTCCTGAACAATTAGCCCTGGAAAGGTTCACGATGATAACTGATTTAAAATCCATCTCCTAAAGGCTGGCTCACTACCACAGCCCCCATAAATCCCCCCTCCCTGGCCAGTATATCACTCAAAAACTTTAACTGTAGTTTGAAAACATGCCCCCCATTCTCAAAAAAGCTGCTCCTATCACTGCTTCTTAAATTCGAAATAATATTTATCCTCTGTGCGTATGAGAAACACCATGCAAGTCTGGGAAGATTTTAAGAAATGAGTCCCCGGGGGTTTTTTGTATGTCCCCCCAAAATCGCTCTGTCCTCCCTGCTGGGGACTCCAAAGAAGGCTTTAAGCTGGGAATAATTAGCCTCGCTAATTAGGGGTCTCACCAAACCTCTGTCCGACGGAACCTAAAGGCTACAGGTGGGATTGTGGCCTTCCTGCAAGAAGGTCATAGGTCAGCAATCACCAAATTATCCAGGGTAAATATTTATTACTAGCAGGAATTTCATTTCTGGCACCCCCAAACTCGGCGACTCGGAACCTCGGGAGGCATCCGTAGAATCAAAACGAGCTTCCTTTCATAACAGACACCTGCAAGACTGTGTAGGACTGGGGGTTGGGAGCAAAGACGTGCCCTGGAGAAGCGGTCTCCTTGGGGCTTTCCTGGACAGGAGGCTCAGGACTCTGAGGTCAGAGTCTGAAGACATTCCTGAAAGAGTGCTCCAGTCAGCAGAATGCTGGCATGACGCACATGGACGCATGCTTGGCCCCGCCACTGGGGCCCGAACCAGCGCCTGCCCCACATCATCATGGGGGGGCTCAAGAAAAACAGCCTCAGAATGACCGTGACAGTGCTACATCAGCCATTGTTTCCTGCTTCGGTGGGTCACTCATGTGGGTTTTGTCAAGAAATCAACTTGCTCACAGGATTTTGTTTGTCCGGGCACAGAAGCGCCCCGCTGAGGTCCTAAATGTGAACTGGTCCTTCAACATAGCTTCGAGGAGCATGCTTAATTTAATTTAAGACCCTGCTGGCTCCCTTTGTCCACATCAGCTTTTCTGAACAGAACCAACGTTTTTACAGCTTTCCGGACTTTTGATGCTGAGCAGGTGGTGACAACAATCAAATGACCATCATTAATTTGCCCTGCCGGTTGAGTACATAGTTTATTTAATTTGAGAACATGTTTTGACCTACCTTCCACAAACCTGGAGATGGTGGCCCTCGATGAAACAGCTGAAGTGGTCATGGTGATTAAAAGCACGTCTCGCCCAAGGAGACCACATCCTGCTCAGGGCTCGCTGCCGGCATGGGCAACGCTAACGTGCTGCGAATAGCCCAAGCTAATCCGGGCCGGGGTCCGGGAAAGGCGACCCTGCTCAGGACCTACTGATCCGTCACGTAAGTATTTGGAAACTGAATTGAAGAAGGATACAGGACATCCGTTGATCAGGGTCCAAATCGGGCATTTAGGAATCAGGTCAAAGTGACATTATAATTGATACTTTTCATTGACCCCCCTGGGGAAATTCTTTTCACACCTCCCCTGACTTGCTCTCTGTAGATGAAAGCAAGTTGACCACCCCCCCATAGCAGCACACAGGGAGCTGGGGGCCTTGCTGAAGGACCCACAGACATGCCTAGGCGGGACTCAAACCAGGAACCTTCCAATCACAGACACAGAGGCTCAGCCAACTGAGCCACACATGCTCACACTGTTGGGCACAATGACAACCTCCATGCAATACGGGGGGGGGGGGGGGTCTTAATTTTTACATTGTGCAGAAAGGAGGGTGGAAAATCATTAGTGATAATAATCACAAAAGTCACAGATTTTGATAGCCTGCTGACGCGTACCAGTTTGTACCAAAATTTCAGGTGTGGGGGGGGCTGGATAGCATCAAACTTCCCAAGACCCCCGCAGCTGGACCCATAAGGTGCGTGAGCGTGTAATTACAGGCCTGCTGCCTCCCATCACACGCCTGCCACTAACTCCAGCAGCCTAGGAGATGCTGTGCTCCTGCCCCCAGGCCACGCTCGTTACCACGGCGATATGTGAGATGGGAACCATGGCGATCGGAGGCCACGGGGGGGAGGCTGCCGAGAGGTTCTTAGGCGTGTGTGTTTTCCTAGCTGAAATAAACGGTCACACATCTGTGACCTATTGCATGTGCGTTTCGTGTTCTCCCCGCCCATGAGGCTCATAGTGCTAGCCGCTATGCCCGGCTGTGAGATACCCTCAGCCTGACTGGCAGCGCTAACAGCAAAGCCTCTCTCATAGCTACGCTCCCAGTTGATGTCCGTAACCGGCACGCGCCCTGCAGGCTGGCTTCAAAGCCATGCCAACGTCTACCAAATTTCTTTTAGAAAGTCAGCAGGACCTTCCCTTCCCGTAAACACACAAGCGATCTCTGTTCCTTTCTACTGACTCACAGCGCTCGCCGGGGAAGAGAGACATCCCAGCATTCCCTGCTCTGCCGCAGTGATGCATAATAACAAGGTTAAAAAGGAGATAAAAATGCAAATAATAATAAAAATCAAGAGCTGGTTGGCGTCAGAAGACGGGGATTTTTCCCCTCTGCATTTTCCTGGAAGTCTGTTTGTCACAGAGATCTGACAGAATATCTACTCCTGTCTTATTCCTTATTCCTTATCTCATCCGAATTCACTAGCATTTCCGCAGATCTTACAGACTATTCTGGGACGCCTTACAGTCACTCATTACCATGCATCCCAGTCCGATTGCAACATACTTTAACCTCGATTACAGCCTAATAGGAGACTGTAAATAAATTCAGTAAAAAAGCAGCCGCTTTGGATGCAGGAAATTACATGTGTTCTTTCCCAGGAGAGATAACAGTTATAAAATCACCTGAGGCAATTATTATAAATGGTATAAGCGTGGATAAAATAATATTACAAGAATATCAAGTTCACATCAACTCATTATATAATTTGGAAGTGTATGTTTTGGTTTGTTCTCTGCTTTGTGCCCTGGGATTGGATCCAACACCCTGAAGCCTGTAGTGGATAAGAGGCTGAAAGACGGAGGTTTTGGTGCTTATTAATGTGCCTGAATTCTGCCCTGCAGACAGCGGGAGAGAGGTAGCATGCAGTGTGCCAGGGTATGATCCATGTTCCCCTTTCTGTTACTTGTTGGTCGCTCTTTGGGTCACTTGGTTCCTGTTTGCTGTGGAAGATGCTGGTCGCTCACTCATTCACTCACCATATTGTTTACCTGTTTGAGGCAGGGCAGCGGCAGGAGACAGGAAGCTCAGAACTCTTGGGAGGAAGTTAGGAAAGTCATGGACGAGATAGCTGATACCAGCAGCTAACCAGGTTGGCATCCGTCCTGTCGTTCGTAAGTTTGCGACTTGTTTTGGTGCTGGGAGAAAGGAAGGACATGCTAAGGCCTTGGGGCCAGGCATGAGATCAGAACCCGGAGAAACCTGGGCCGAATTAATCGAGAAACGCAAAGCCACGTCCCCGTTTCTAGGTCGTGCTGATACTCTTATCAATTTCAGAACCTCCTGCCAGTGTTGCATAACATTTACCATCACTCAGGCCGTTAATCAGGTCAACTGTGCCCATATTTAAAAAAAAAAAATTGTTACACCTTGAAAATTATTTTGCGAGACTAAATGCTGTACCTCTTCCTTGTTTAGTAACCAAAATGGCTGCTGTAGTTCCAGCTATCTACAGCCTGTGTATTTATAAGGGGAAACAGTAGGTGCCGCAGGCCACTGGAAGTACACAGAGCACCTTTTTGGTAAACACCGCGCTCCTGAAACCGCGCGTTCCCTCAACAATGCCGAGCAGCGAGCAGGCAAACCAAACAAATCTCTTCACGCACTATAAAAAGACCTGCATTGTCCCAGAGGCGATTCATGACAATGGGTCCTTGAGGGCAGCCCTGCCTAGGGCCCGCGGAGCTCACCTGTTATTGCAATTTCATTCTTACATGTAAAAGGATGTTTGGGCTGGTAATGATCTAGAGTGTATTTAATGTAATGTTCTCAAATTAATTGATAGGTCTTACATTTTAGGTAATGAGTTATTTCTAGCTTTTATTAAGTTATTGAGTCATATTTATAATTGAATTGCTGTCACTTTATTATATGCTGCAGGTCCTGAATCGTGTCAATATGTTAAGAATGACAATAAATAAACCTGGAACCTTGAACCTTCTTATTTAACACGTATGGATCCTGAATCTGAAAGACAGGATCCAGGAGGATTCTGCCTCAGACTTAATGCAGAATTCAGGTCTAACAAACCCAAAGGAGAAAAACCTGAATTCACGGTGTTGCCTGATCCACCCAGTGGGCCCCATTTAATCCCAAACAAGGCCATCGATCCAATAGGGCTCAGATGGGACTCGATACCTGAAGCGCCGGCAGACAAGTGGTCAGTCACTCTGATAAGGGGCGAAGGTACGACGCTTAATGACGAAAGAAAGCATGACGCTGTTGCTGAGCAGAGTAGCAGAAACGGAGTGTCTGTTGGGTAACGTGTGAAGCAAAGGAAAGTTATACTGAGGCTTCAAGAGGAAACCTGCTAATGATTATTCAGGAACAAACCGGCCCTTATCCTCACTTTCAAGCTTTCTTTAATCTCCATTTTGAAAACCAAGTTTCCCCAGAGTAGATATGGACGCCGCTAAAAGCCGCACAGCTGGGAGGGGGCAGATCGAAATCGTCTGGGGCTTTCCCTGCCGGGGTCGCCTCTGAAGATCGCCGATTAATTCACCAGGAGAATTCCCCTCGGTCCTGGGGTGTACATCGCAGCGGGCTGGAAATGCGGCGGCCATTTGTTTACCTATAGCTCCCCCTCCGATGCCCGCCCCCCCCCACGCTGATCTCATAGCCCCCACAGGAATGCAGGGGTGGACAACTGTGCGTCGGTATGATGTCAGACGGGGATCACGGCTGCCGCCGCCTGCCATGCTTCCAGGAAGGATTAGCACAGGCCGTGAGCATCCCCGGAATCTGCAATTAGGCGTGATGTCTGGGATGTCTCACTCGGCTCGCTGATATCCCCTGCAGGGGCGCGTTTACAGGGGCCTTCGCAAGTGTTAGTGTGTCGCAGAGGAAGGGAAAGCGAGGCTGGGGTGCCCTGCGCCTTTGGAGATCAAGAAGAGGAGTACGGCTTCCTTTAGGGGCACCCTTACAGTTAGCATGCGCTAACGCTAACTGTGATTTCCGGTCCAGTAAGGCTTAAATACAGAACACATAAATGCTGTTCATTATGCAAATAGCCATGTTGTCTTTCAAAAATCATAACCCCAAATCCTTCTTTCCTTGCCTACTTCTCTATCACGGGGCACACTCTCACACCCGGGGGGGGACAGAGGACGGGACAGTGCAATTTACAGAGCTGCCCTCAGATGTGTCAACAGATTTTAAAAGTTAGAAATTATGTACCGCTATAAAATAGGCCCCCACAAGCCCAAGAAAGAGTATGGATGGATGGAACAGATTCACCTGTTACTGTTATCTGTGATGGGGGGAGACGGTGTGCTTTTCCTTTAGCCGTGCAGGACATGGAGAAAGAGCTGGAACTGGCTGGACTTGCCCAGATTTTAATTGTGATTCCATCTGCTAATTGCAAGAACAATAATTACAAAAGACAAATCGCTAAAGACAACAGTGGGCACCACCTTTGCTGAGCATGGTGGGAGGTAACCAAATATGCGGATGGGAGAACTTCCCATTCCTGTAAATTCCTATTTCCAGGAACCAGAACTTTCCTCTGGGCAGTGGTTCAACAATGCCTGAATTGCGGCATGCGGGGCCCTATCAAGTATTTGGGGGTTTATTTCGGGATGAAGCCTCGACGACCTTCTTGGCTGTGGGCTGATGTCCCCTGAGTGACATTTCTGTGGCTTCTGGCATTCCGTTATTTTCTGCTTGCTTTCGTTACACACCTCTAAAGCCGCCCTCCTTCCCGTTTTCAGATGACAGCTCATTCACTGTAAATCCCTCTTTTAGCGGGTTGGCTTTTCGGAAGTCGGCGTCCGCGCGATTCCTGTTCGCATTCTGTCGCCTAACTTGTGGTGCGATTTTTATAGCCATCCCCGCGTGATTTACAGCAGCGCCCGGTGATCTGCTCGTCACCCTGTTTTATGAGCTCTGCCACGCCCCATTCTTGCTGGGCCGGAGTCCCTGGGTCGTCTGCGTGTTCTGAGCGCGTACGGCGCAGCGCGTCTCGTCCCGGGGACACGAAGAAGCAGGGCTGGCTCCGTTTGTGTCGGCTGGGCTGGGATGTCCCATTGCATTCCGGGTAGCTCATAAACAGCAAAGCTGTGAGTCGAGGTGCCCACAAATGACTAACAGGCCGTCTAAATCTGTGCGCTTTTCAGCACTGAAAAACAAAGAAGCGAATGTCCACATGCCTGCTAACTCGCAGATAAATTGTTTTTTATTGAATCCTTTGTCCTAAATGCTGGTGCATTTTTTGTGATGGGAGGAACAAATTGTCCCTCCCTGTGGCTCAATACGTGGAAATGCATTCGTTTTTACCGTCGAAAATTAAAATGCGATTATTGCTATTAAAAGATGATTATTTGTGACGTTTCGCATTTTGCAGTCTGGCTGTGGTGCACTGCCCCCCCCCCCCACCCCCTTTTCAGAGAAGCCTAAGAGTTTCAAACAGGGACTTTTCTGTTACTTTCTGGAAGTTGGGAGTCTGCCTGAGAATGAAGCAGCATATGAGATCCTCTTAGAAAAAGCAGAAGGAATGTTTAGTACAAGGATGTGAGATTTGTTTTTTTGACCTACTGTGACATGGCATTGAGAGGCTAAATGAGAGCAAAGCAAAGATTATCACAATAAAATAAACTCAGGGAGTGCATGGAGAAAGCTGCGAGTTAATGAGCTCATTTTATTTATGAGCTGAGATGAAATGTGTTGCATCCTTCATGTTCACCATATCTCCTTTCTCCCTTCTAAAGGCTGAGCTAGTTTTTGAACAGGTGATGCTTTGATGAGTCAAGATTCCCAGAAGAAAAACCCTTGATTTCCCAGAATGCCACGCTGGGCTCCCTTGTGGAGTAGGTGGGCAGGACAACAACCGTGGAATCCAGAGCCGGGAAGTGTGAAAGTCCCACAAGGTGAACATTCCTGATGCTCGCTGCAGTTGTTCTGGCCCTCCGACAGCGTGACCCCCCAGCCACGGTGAACCACAAAGATGTGAGAAGCACAGGCTCTTTTATTAAAGGCAGCTCTTCAGATTGACTGTCTCTACATCTTCGTCCCGCCTGGCCATTATTGGGAAATCAGTGCTTTGGGTCAGCAACAGTCCAGTCGAAAAATAAATGAAAACTGCCAGTTTTTTTTACTTCCTGAAGCAAACACGCACAGAAGCTGGTGAATTTGAATTGAATGGTCAATTACATTATAGTGTGAAATCGTTCAAAAATGAACATGATTGTTGTCTGTGGTGCATAAAACAAGCTTCTCTTGGAAGAAATATTCAAACACAACACTTCTCTTAATATTTCTCTTAATAAGACACCAGTAGATATTAATTCACAGTAATAAATGATAGTTATCCGATGTATTTTGCATTTATTCACATAACGTCCCCGTCTGCCCAGATCCACGGAAAAGCCAACCCGATCTGACAGGATATGGAGAGAGGATGGAGCACATGTGAGGCCCCGTGTCTCCATGTGGGTGACAGATTTGTACCCCGCAGCATCTAAGGTCTTCCAGCAGGAGGCGCCAGGAAGCCGGCGTGTCCTATTCGCACCCGGTTTGTTAGGGGGACTCTGCACCTGGTTGGGAGACGGAGACTCAGTGCAGCTTCAGGTATCTGCCTGCTAGGCGTCACATGAGGTGAAATCCATCAGATTGTGTTGGGGTCAGTGTTTGCAAAATGTCGCATGTGGAGGCGGAGCAAAAAAGGGGGAGCGACCCAGGATTGGCTGATGGTCCCAAAGTCAAAGGTTAAATGACTACTCCTCCTTAAGCAGACATTCCCTTGTCTGGGTTTTCGGCACAGAGTGGCGTTTGACTGCTCTGGATTGGAATCCGAGCCATTCTCCCCCCCCCCCTCCATCCCTACACTCCTACACCTCCACACCATACAGAAAATCTGTGACTGTCATAGTGGGAGGCGGCTGGTGCCCACCCCCAAATCCATCTACAGACTATGACTTTATACCCATCAGGTCAAAGTGTAGTAAACATAATCAACCATTCGCACCGGACGTTTCAGGACAGATCGGAAGAATTATGAAGGAGATTATGAAGAAGCTGGTGACATTAGCAACGCCCACTCAGAGGCGGAAACTCAAAGCAGATTGGAGACTGGATTAGCAGCAATTAGGAACTGACTTATATTCCACAGGAATGCATTTCCCATTTGTAACAGATGCTCCGAGAAGGGAGAGTTTGTAACTGGGGGGGTTGGAACGGAATAAGTATCAGCAATGCTGTCACTCGGCGGGACAGCGGCAGGGGTGTCGACTCTCACACGTCGGGCGCGACTCTCACGCTCACACAAGAAATCTTACGGCAAATGTATATTACTCCATTATAACATGGCCACGATTGGCTGACATAAAGGTGACGCCACCGGATTGGTCAGCAGAACTAATTATGCACTTACCAGCATGCTTTGCATCGCACCATGTGTTTCTGTAAATAGTGTAAATTAATATGTGTGTAAACAGTAAATATCGCAACCGTGTAATGTGCACCACCAAACGCTTCTGTTTCATTAGAGCGTAACCATGAGTGTCGTGTAAATTGCTGCCTTCCCTGTCTGTGCTGCTGTTAGTATTAGGCCAATAATGGCTGTTAATAAAGAGCTACTTCTTTTAAAAGGATGTCATCTCCTTTATTAAAATGACTCACGCATTCGCCACAGTAGGTATATTAGTGCTCTGTATGTGGGTCTGCTGCATGTAAAACATTCTGTGCCCTCTAGGGTTGTGGAGTGACATAGAAGGAATGTTATTCATAGAATTCGAGGTATGCAGCCACCTTCGAGCTGTAGGTGTTCAGTCAGCTGCCTGTCCCTCTCTCACTGTCAGCAACGGCGGCTCTCCTGGCCAGTCTCGCACCTACCTTACCTACCCGTACAGCGCACTTTGTTCCGGTCTGACATGTGACCTGCATGGCTGCTGAGCTTCCAGCAGCGTGCCAACAGGGGGCAACATACTGAGATGGGGCATCAGACAATGTCTAGGAGATAAAACAGAGAGAGCATGGAGAGGAAGGCCTGGGGATACACACGCGCTCGCACACACACACACACACTTCCCTAATGAGTCATAATGAGTCATAGGTCACTCCATCAATCTTCATTTCATCCATAGCGCCTGGTATCCTTGGTGGCAGCCAGATTGTTCATAGACAAATTGAAATTCTAATGAAATTTAAAAAAACCCTCAGCACTGTTTTTCTCTGCTGTAAAATCCTACCCCCCCCCCCTCCCATGGCCCCAGAGGACTGAATGCTAGCCTACAGTGATTTAAACCAGCCCCCAATGCAACACTGCTCATGATTTTTTAATCAACTTAGGCCTGAGAATTACTGAAAACATTTT
>JABJVO010000044.1:14897819-14914507 GCA_026770805.1 Boulengeromyrus knoepffleri
CAGCGGCCAGGTACCCGGGCCCCCGCCACCGGACGGCTGCGCGCCCACCCAGGGAAGGCAGGGAAGGAGGCACCGGGAGCCCCCCACCGGCGAGCACGAGGCAGGAACCCCGCGGCCACAGGCGGCAGCGCGCCGGCCCCCCCCGGGAGGCCGGCCACGCAGGCACGGGCAGAGCCCAGACCCCGGTGTGTTATATATTTCTAAATGCACGGCTGTGCAGGCAAAGGATCACCGAACATTGACTGACGTGATAAATGTAAATAAAAACATTTACATTTAAATATAACTAAAATCCAGAGACAGCTAATGAAATGGCGTATTAACCATCGAATTAATCCAGTAAGTTTGTCTTACCCCTTAGCATATGCTGAACACAGTTATTCTGGTATCCATGGTGGGGGGGAATGTTTATTTTCAGTAACATGTTTTTGAATATCAACCTCCCCCCCCCCCATCTGTAAGATCTCAGCCAGTGGCGGATGGAGCCTCCCCACGACTCACCGCACCTGTAGCGTCCAAAATAAGCAGCGGGTCAGAACCTGGTCACTTCCTGCCTGCCTCTGGTGACGACCAAAGGGCAGGAGACTGACGGTGGCTCCTCGCGTGTGACCGGCAGAAGGGAGAAGCTGCTGGAAATCAGGCAAACTCAGAGGACAATCAGAGCTCCGCTCAGTGAAGACTCAAACCCTGTCCTTAGCCTGGATTTCTTAAATAATATCCGTCTCTGTAAAGAGACAAAGTGTAATATCATCAGAGGTGGATGGTTCAAATCCAGACCAAGGTTTTGTTTCAACCAGCTAGTTGAATATAAAGAATCACAGACTCAACTGGTTTGTTGAAACAAAATCTTGGTCTGGATTAGTACTTTCTGGAACTAAACTATCCACCTCTGGTGTATATTAATAATAAAAATATCAGGCTTTATACAGAATAAACTCGTAATAAGCCCAAGAATCAACTGCTAAATGTGTAAATGCGGCAGCTTGGAAGGTCTTTGCGAGTGTGACTGGCGTACAGATGGAGCGCTGGCTGGGGCCCACGTCGCTGCTCAATAGCTGTCGTGGGTGACAACGGAAGCTGCTTTTCCATGAGTGACGGTGGCGCGTTACCCGCTAACGAGGCTAAAGGAGTAGCGAGTGCAAGCATGACCTGGGATTAGTGGCAGCCTCAGTTTGCTGGCAAGCGAAAGGGTCTTCTGGGGCTGAATTTTGTACCTAGAACAAAGGGCAGTGCCAAGCATTCAGGCCACAGGGCCCAGCGTGACTGGTCACCTGACTGGTCACCTGACTGGTCACATGGTCCCTCTTAACACCTTGTAAGTCAGCATGTACAGCGAGGAGCAGCCAGTCAGCAGCTTGGCCTGTGGAATTCCTTCAGAGGTGTGTAGACTTTACGTTTCCTCCTCTTCCTCCTAGATATTCCAATATTCCTGCCCATCCCAGTAACTATCTGTAATGCCTCCTCTCTGTGTCTGAGGCAATGCACAACGCACATTTATGTTTAGTTTGCACACTTGTATATCTTTAGTTTAAAAGTAAATTTTTAAATCTAGTATTGTAGTTTTTGTAAATAATTCTGTGTTATGTCTTTCTTTATGCTTACCATGGGGGTATTTTTCGTACGTCGCTTAAATGATCCGAGATCAGATGCCTCATCTTGGATGAGTTAATGCCGGTGAAACTTATCCGGGATAAGTCGGTCTTTCAAACGCAGCTGTGTAGTAGATTAGTCTAGCTGGATCCAATCATCTGAGATGATTGCGTGTGCCCTGAGCTGATTGAAAAGCCCATATAGATTGATTGCCAAGTCTCTCATTGGCTTCCGCAAAATGTTAAAAAACATGGCGCAATTTTTCATGCAATCCGAGCAGGACCTTTTATTAGAGGGGTATGATGAACTCAAAGATTTAATATGTGCTAAAGGAAACACATCAAAAGTGGCCCGAACCAGAAAAGATGGCTGGCAAAAAGTGTCCGACAAATTAAATTTGTAAATAGTTTTTAATTTATTGTATTTATCACTTGAATGTAGTATTACGTTTCCAATGTTTCATAATTACAGATGAAATACAAGCACAATCATGCAGGACATGGGAACAAGTTAAAGTGAAGTACGAAAAATATACTTCAAACTGGTAAACACGACATTCATTCATATATATGTGTGTGTGTGTTTGTTAATTTCATGTATATTAAATGTCGGAAGTCTAATATTTATAAAACATTCCTTTTGAAGATAATAAGAAGAAGGCAGACAAAACCTTCTGGAAATTCTGGGTAATGAGAATATTAGTGTGATTTTTAAATTCTTTATAGACCTGTAATTTTATTGCGTATACATTACCTGCAATGGCATAATTGCCACTCGCAGGTGTCCGGGAAAAACAATGAAAACCCAAAGGAAATATTTCAGGCCCAAACCGACTTTGCGAATTGCCTGGCAAACTGTACTCTTTGATATATTTTCCTCATCGCCTACATTATACAAAAAAGGGCTGCTTGTGAAATATCTCAAGGCGATGCACATTGTCTGTGTGGCTGTGAGAGCCTGACTTCACCTAGTTGGACTTATGCTATACGGAGCTAATAAATATTTACGATATAATATTACATCTTGGCTGAAGCGGTATCTTTCGAAAAGAATATCTTGCCGATCGCGCAAAACCCCTCTCAATGTGAAATTCCCATCTTATTATTTGTGCACAGATTGCAATTGGTCGCTCCATAAATGGCGAGGCCATGACTGAATGGATTTCCATGCACGGACACTGATTAAGTGTGTGAGCTAACCCTTGTTTATGTAGAACAAACCTGCTCCGAGCAGGTTTGAGGATTTGGATGTGCTGCCATGACAACACATCCAGCAAGAGTTTCGAAAAACCAACAGATCCAGGATCATGCCAAATCGTCAACAATTACATCCGGCTAAATGAGTAATCCACATACTAAAAATACCCCCCTTGTCTGCGTGTTTCTATTGTTTATATTTATAATTTTGTGATCAGTGTTGACACATCACAGCACAACAACAAAATGTGTCCTCAATGGGCATTTAACCCATATGTGACATAGCAGGGGGCAGCTAATTCCACACACAGAGAACAGTACCTTAGTCAGGGAACTTCAGTGGTACCTTACTGGTCAGGGATTCATAGCAGTAATCTTTCCATTACAAATGCACCTCCCTAACCATTGGGCCACCGCTGCCCCGCTAGTCCTGTGACTAAAATTTCCCTTTGGGGTAAATAGTACCTGAATCTGAATGAATATTGGTGGAAAGACACCTTTAAGGAGTAATGTTTACTGACTTGGCTACATCGTTGGGCCAATCAAAAAGTTAGTGCTGATTGGCCTCAGAGGCCCAGTGGTACCCACTGTGGGGTAAGCAGTCCGGGTTCATCACCACATGCATGGAATATTCAGGGGCCTACAGCTTTCCTCTTTGCATATATTTCATTTCAAACATGGATGCAGACAGCTTACAAGTCTATAAAAGAAATGCAATAGTCTATAAAAATATCCTCTCTGAGTTCGTCTCTCACCTCTGAGATGTGCTCATCGTCTGTGCTCAATTGTCCTGACAGTTGCTTGGCTCTCAGGAAAATAGCCCCTAATTTGTCATCAAAGTGGCTGAAACTCTCTTAACCTAATTTCCTGTACCCTGTGAAGTCAAATTACCATGGAAGTGAACTTCAGTTAGACATTTTTTTTGGGGGGGGGGGTTCTTCCTGTCGAAGATCACAGGCTGCCAGGTCACCCCTGACCACTGCCCTCTGACTTCCGCTACCATTTGTCTTGTATGGCTTTCTGCCCCCCATCGATTCTCCTCCCTGCGGGTTTGGTGCTACATTCATTAAGCTCTTGACTGAAAGCACTTAGAGTCCTTTAACTGAGATGTCATACTGCAGTTCAATGGCCGAGTCCCCCACAGATCTTTCAAGATGAACACCGCTGGCTTAAAGCTTTTAAAAGGTTAACACTCCATCTTACTTGACAGCTTCAGGAGAGAGATGCTGGAGATGATTATCTTTGCTCTTTGGGATGGCCAAAGATTGTCATGTCTCGCACAACTACTGCGTAAAAAACGTAACTGAGAGCTTGCTTGGTGGGCCAGAAATCAGCACACCTTGGGGAGATTGCAGAAATGAATGAATGTATGTTGCATTTATATAATGCTTTACAGAACCAATGGGGAGCAGCTTCAGCCACCACCACTCTGTAGCCCCCACCTGAATGATGAGACGGCAGCCATTCTGCACCAGTACGCTCACCACACAGTAGCTAAGGTGGTGAAGGGGCAGGAGAGAATTTACCAGTTAGATATAGGGGATGATTAGGAGGACAGATCTGATAGGGCCACAGTGGGCAGTATTAGCCAGGACATCGGGGTACCTCCCCTACTCTAACAAAAAATGTGTAGGGACCTTCTGTGATCTCAGCAGCTCAGAACCTTGGTTTTACATCCCAGCCTTATAGCACAGCGTCTCCATCACTGCACTGGGACCCAAACAGACCACAGGATGGACTAACCTGTTAACCACAGCAAACCAAAACCTCTCTTACTGAAACTCAGCTTTTCTAGTTAGTCCCCCCACCAAGTATGAGCCTAAACCTGCTCAGCTTCCGGTAGACTACCCAGTGCAAGCTGCAGGTGGTAAGACTGCTGACTAAAGACCCCACTGTCTTGTTAGATTACCTTGCTATCATACTGTATGTAGTCTTTTAATAGCACTTTTGAAAACGTATTTTTAAAAGGGACAGGCTAATGAGGTCACAGCGGTGTTCTATCATGCAAGATCACAGGAGCCTTTAAGGGTCCAATATCACTTCTTGTAATAGGGACAGGCAGACCCCATTATAACAGGTGAAATTGCCGATCTGCCAATCCCAGCCTGTTATTTCATGGTGCAGGTGCAGCAGGTCAGCCTGTCAGTGTAAGAAAGGCAGCAGGAGGTGTGGTGATCAAACAGATGGACTACACAGTGGGGGCACTTTCAAGTGACATTGAGTCACTGAAGGTGTCACATGACTGTCAATAGGACAGAACTGTATACACTAAGACCTCATTCACAACCTGTAATCTCGGATTCCTCAGTCAGGGAGGGGGGCTTTAGGTTCCTTTATCATCTCGTCAGAGGAGATACTGAAATTCCCAAGCATCATAAAGTGATTGTGTTGTTTACACTGACAGTACAGTTCATCTCACTATCTTCATATTTTTAATCTCCTTATCCCTTTGTTTTATTTCTATGACAAGAAAGACATTGATATGTTACGTGTCCTTCCACACTCCGTGACCACTTGCCAAATATGTGGAGCCCGGAGCCCATCCCAGGAGGCGTAGGGTACAGGACTTTGGGAGAAAATCCCCACAAATGTGGGCTGACCATGTTCCTGACAAGGGACATGAATCAAAACGGCAGCCTTGATAACTTAGGGGCTTAAATGCTGAACCGCTTTGCATCCTGAAATTAAAGGACGGCTTATAAATTGCTTGCTCTTGAAGTTGCAGGCTACAGACTACTTGTTGGACTCATTCTGTGTGCATGTATTGGCCCTGTGATGGACCGGGTGTACCCCAGCGCTGTGCATTCTGGGATACGCTCTAGGGACCCCCAGAAGCCTGACCAGGATAAGCAGTTGGAAATGGATGGTTAGTTACTGACTGGTTGTCAATACAAAGTCTGCATTGCATTGACCTCAGTTGAGGATCTCTCTACAACTTGTCGGACTCTCTCCTCTATCTGAGTCATCTCAGTGTGTCCTCAAACGCCCCCAGCCTGTTCTCAAGTATACCGTCATCTGTATGAATCAACCAGCCAAATCGGGGATACTGGAGGTGAAACATGACACGCGAACGTTCACTTCCGCGCATTTCTTCTCCCGCCGGAAGAGAGTTTCGCCATCGAAACACTGGCTTGCTCGGAGCTGCGTGAGCTATGCCCAGAGGGATGTGACGATAAGCTCATGGAGCTGTGGGATCGTGGCAAGCGATCGGCTGCAGACAGCAGATGTTACATCATGCCTGCTGAGCACAGCCAGGCCTCAGCCGGAGCTTAGCTCTGTTAGAGATTCCACACCCCCACCAAAGTGCTGGCGTGCCCCTGGCGCAGGTTACTGAAGCTGCCCCCCTGTGGATGTTGGGTCAAGGTAACGTTAGTGTGAGGTGCTTAGTGATGAAAAGCTCAGGGTGGCGACCAATTAAAAGTCAGTGTGTAATCTCCCCCTCCCCACCCCCAACCAAAATCCTGTGGAACATATATATGCAAACTAGTAACCTATTACGGTGGTACCTTGTAGTACCTTGGTTTGCGAGCATAATTCCTTCCGGAAACGTGCTTGCAATCCAAAGCACTCGTATATCAAAGCGAATTTTCCCATTAGAAATAATGGAAACTCAGATGATTCGTTCCACAACCCAAAAATATTCATATAAAAATGATTAATACAGAATATAAAGTAAAAATACATAAAACAAATTAACCTGCACTTTACCTTTGAAAAGAATCGTGGATGGTGTGAGGAAGACGAGAGAGAGGAGAAGAGCAGGGTTATTTTGTAGGACGAATTTCACTGTAACTAACGGAGTCGCTGCTGTCTGTTGGCTCACTGGAGTCTTTTTCTTTTTGAGCGACTTTAATTAACAGGGAACCTATCCAATGACAGCCTGGGAGCACACCGTCACATCAAAAAAACCTCACATTTTAAAAACCTCTAAGGCTACTACAGTCTAAATCTTAAATCAGGTATGTTATATTACACAGTGGATATAAAGTGTACACATCCCAGTTAAAATGCCAGGTTTTTGTGATGTAAAAAGATAAATCAAAAAATCATTTCATATCTTTTCCCACCTTTAATGTGACCCATAAGCAATTCAATTGAAAAACAAACACATCTGTTAGTGGGAAAAATATAAAAATAAAAAACATAGAATAAGATGGTTGCATAAGGATTGAAAGGCACCTTTTGATTTGATTACGGCATTCAGGCTTTTTGGGGAACACATCTGCCATCAATTAAAGTGACGATTAAGCCCAAATAACGTTCAGCTGTCCTAGTAGACTTTATATCCAGTGTGTATTATATTAATACCCAAGAATTGTACTGTAGGGCTCACAGTGCCACAGCTTGGTCAGAAGCACAAGTGGGCAGAGTTCAGACAACTGAACGGACTCAGCAGATTATAATCCAACTAGAATGAGCCTAATATAAAGAATGAGAGGGAGCAGGAGTCTCCCTCTCCCAGCACATTTGGCCCGGCCAGCTCTGTTCAAACCCTCAAAGCGATTACAGCGATTCCAGCCAGCTGGGTTTCATGTTCAGCCTGCCTTTTCCTACCTGAGCCAAATCACCCGGCTTTTCAGCTTACAAAACGCAGACGCTTTCAAATTTCTACGCCTTAATTATCAGACACGCAAATGATTTATGTGGGGTAGATGGTTACTAGCTTTGAATAATATTTTCTGTGGTTTAATCAGCATAATAATTTGAATGAAAATTGCGCATATGGAATTTAAGGGAAATGATAGCTTAGACACTTAATATGATTCAGATTTTAGTTCTTGTTTTTCTGCCCAAATGCTAATGACCTGTCAATCCTTTGCTGATGCTGTCTGGGGTGGGGGGCGGCGAGTGTAGTGAATTACTGGGCACCATTATGGCCATTATGGATGTGGGTTGATGCCTGCAGTATATGTGTGGAATCTGCACTGGTTTCCTCCCGTACGTGCGGATCGGCAATCCTAAAGTGGCATGGTGTCGTGTGCATGCCCGGATGCCCGCATGGCCTTTCTGGGGCCGGCAAAGCACACAACATTCTACAAATATTTTCACACTCGGGAGCCCGCGCTCCTCTACGTTTCCCCTCTCCTCCAATCCAAGCATACCTGTCTGCCCGCCTGTGAAATGTGCTTCATAGTGGAGAAATGTAAACAGGTACCTGCTTGTGGGGCAGGAGCGGCGACCCAGCTGTGAACCCCTAACCCAGACTGCTATGAATTCTGGTCAGTTGAAAAAAAAAATTGGCAGGAAAAGTTTCGGACTTGAAAGGGAAGCGAACAGCCGGCGTTTTGTGCGTCCGCCGCGCCGCCCGTGGCCCCCGCTTCCTCCTCTTCGTTTCCACTGGAGACCGTCTGTTGATCCCCGTGAATGGAGATGGGCCCGCCCCGTCCGGCTGGCCTGGGGCCCCTGGCAGGGCCCTGCCCCCTCTGCGGTTCACACACGCTGTACCCGCTCGGTGCCCCGTTAAGTGGAGCAGCTACGATGCATGGTCTCAGGATCCCCCCCCCCCCCGACCGGGACAAGGTGGCACCATGTGGTCGCTGTGTCATGGTAAAAAGCCACAGGAGATGCACATTTACCTTACAGTGTCCAAAGCAATTTACAGTAGGGGTTAGGGTTACGATTTACAGGAGCTCCCTGGGATTTGAACCAATGACCTTTGGGTTGCTAGTGCGACACTCTACTTGTCGAGCTACATATAACAAAAGTGCTTCCTGACTCACAGCGAGACACACATCATACATGCTGTATCCCAGACTCACATGTGCACTGCCCACTAAGCATACTGTCTCACTGCTTTCCCTGTTCAGCGCTGATTGGGGGGGGGGGGGGTTCTCATCTCCCAGAGGGATGAGGGATCCAGACCAGACAAAAACATACATTAGGAATGGAATCCTGTAGAGCAGAATGTAACTGCTACTCTTCTGGTTCACCAAATCCGTTCATGCTGACGTCAGATAAGATTAAAGTGGGAACGTTATACATTATAATGATCTATAAACAGCACTCATAAGCTACGCCAGCATCTAATCCCAACATCCTCTTTAATTTTATTTACATAATTTTGGTACCTTATTTTAATTTACTTACATGTTTTATGTTTACATGATTTAGTTTATTTGCTTATAATACAACTATTAGACATAATTAGCATTACTCACTCATCCAGTCTGAAACTTAGATGTCTCAAGCTAGGCAATTTCAAATGATAAAATTACCTATTATCGTTCCAAAGGCCTGAATAAGTAAAAACATGCTTATAATTTTTTTTACCATTCTAGAAAAAACAAGTGAATGATTTTTGGTGTCGTCCCAGTCATTGGTAAAAGGTTCCCTGCTGAATTTAGCTCTTTCTCCCGGGCCTGATACCGGTGATTCTGGGTCTTCAGCACGCCTGTCTGCCTTTGAGGGGTCTGAGGGGTGGCTGAACCGGCCGTAAATAGAGCGGGGTTCACGGGCGGGAACGGTAAGTCAGCAGATCGAGCCGTGGAGAGCAGATTTCACAAAAAGGTAAAAACACACCCTAAAATAGTCGCCTGACCAGGACTCTGCTGAACCCAAGAGCCTCGGTGGGATTTATCTTATGTTGGTCATTAATCAGCAGCCGCACCAGCTGAAATAATCGCTATTTCTCTTATATTCCGCGGTGAGTGAGTTTTCGGGTGGATCACAGACACCCTGAGCGACGTGGGAATGTCTAGGATAGGGCGTGGGGGTGGGGAGGGGGGGAGGCCCTGCCACTCTCTAATAACACCTCCCCTGGAACATACCTGCTCAACCTGCCCACATATGGTCCTCATTAGCCCAGCTCATCAGTCCAAATCCCTGACCCCCCCCCCCGACCGTGGCTGAACACGTAGCTGTTATCACAGCCAAGCCCAGTGCGCCGTCTTAGGGCAGCATGAACAGACCTGCCGATGGGCACGTAGGCAGCATGGGATCGTTAGCCGGCGCCAGGCCACACGGAAAGGCCATCTCACAGCAGAGGCGCCATTTTACAGAGATTTACAGTCATTTTTACTCCAAGACAGGAGATTGCGGACCTTCACTTAGCCCCCTGTAGGCCTTAGTGATAATTCCCAACTGGAGTTGTAGTAACAGCTGGAGAATGTAGACTGACACAACTCTGACATTAAAATTTATGGTGGAAAGAAATGCAGGGGTCTTGAAACAAACAGCCGTCTTGAGACCAACAGGAGTCTTAGCTGAAATGCAAGTTCGAATCGCTTATCCTCAATGAACATGCCAGCTCCATAAAGGCGGACTAATGTGGTGAGGAAGCATTGCCTGTTCCTCTGTAAAGCTCGCGGAAGCTGTTTTCAGCCACATTAATGTGAGTCACTGCGCTCAGCCAGTATCACGAGATTGAATTTGTCCGGGTCACATGACCGAATTGGCCTGGGTCACATGACTTGTTTCTTCACAGTCATACACACGGTCCAGGAATCTGCAGACAGCTCCGGGGCCTTTTTCATTCAGCGCTTTGGATCCCAGCACTAGCTGTGACACAGGAAACAAGCCAAGTCACTGTTGCACTGTATACTCTATATTCTCTGTGTCTATCTATGCCATTCTCCCCTCAAAATTGAATTTCTACATACAAATCTCTCCATCTGCCCTGCAGGCCTGTGGGGCGGACGCAGCGAAAGCCCTGCAACCCCCCCGGGGAATCCTGGTGAGCGGCACGTGTGGGACACCCCCCCCAAGCCAGCGGCGAGCTGAGGCCATCAGCCAGGAGCAAAAACATCATGCTGCGGGCAGAGCCAGAGGCAGGATGTCGGGTATCCTGTTCAAAGGTCTGCACACATCTCCTGTTTGTCTTGGCGTCCGCTGCAAGTACTCAGAGGGAATGATCAAGCTGAGGCCCCTTGGAAGCGAAGAGCTCCGTCAAGGCCGGCCCATCCAAGGCAAACACATGCATTGCAATATACGTAGTGATGGCAGCGATTTACTGCAGGCCTGAGCTGACGTTCAAGTGACAGCCTTGACGATCTTAAACCATCTAATATATATATTTTACTAGTGCTGAAATTGATACTGGAAGGAAAAATGATCAAATGAACACCTTAAGGGGTGTTCACAGCAGAAGCAGGAGTCTCTGGGATCTTCAGGGTCTGCTCAGGTTTGATGTGTTTACCGTGCACATGGATGCGGAGGATTGGTGAGAAAATGTCCAACTCTGTTCACACTGGCGAGTCAGTTTCTGTGGGGTTCTGATGGGGGCACGGATATCAGGACTGACACTTACTGTGAGCTGATTCAGCTTTCTGTGATAATACAGGTTGAACAGCAGAGTGCCTCGGTGGTCCCACGGCTCTTGGTGGACCAGAGACGGGCACAAGAGGGGAAATGGGGAAACCGTGGTGTTTTTAAAGCTGGAGTTTAAACAGCTGCACCTCCGCTGCCTCCGCGATATAAAGTTTCAAAGGGATGGGGCGGGGCCTCGTGATGCGGGCGACAGGAGGACGAAGTGGCTGTGGTGTCCGGGTCCGGATCCGAGCAGGAGGCGGGCGATGAAGAGCGAGAACAAAAGGGGAAACCCCCCCCCCCCCCCCCCCCCCGATTCACGGGGACATCACTGCTGCTCTACCTTTCTAGTCGCTCTTTTGTCGAAGATCCGATTCTCCAGAACTTCCCGCCACTTCCATGTTATACTACGAACATAACTGTAACACAGTCCCAAATTCCTGCAAAGTGATTCTTTTTGTTGTTGTTAAAATTGCTGAGCTTTATGGAAATTAATTAACCGCTGTGTCTGGCAAAGACCTGTATCCTACAAGCAGACGGGCAGCTAATATTATAGAAAGATAATACGATAAAGGATGGTATCATAGGCCCTTCCAGCTTTGTGCATCTCTTTATGAATCCTCTACTCTCCATCTCCAGACTGACTCTTAGTATTAGTGCAACAGACAGTATCTGTATTGTGATTCAGTTCAATCACATTAAGTCGCCTATTGTCTCAGTCGATCATTCAGCACACATACACAGATCGTTTCTGGAAGGCCTGTCCTTAATCTGATTAAAGGCCGGCTTTTTTGAGCGCGGCCGGCTTTGCGGCCTGCCGTTACTTAGCCAGCCCTGCCGGCGCCTGGTGCCGTGTTGCCGGCGGAGGTTAATGTAGCGGAGCGACGGTGGCAAGCCGCTGGGTCACCTTGAGGCTTCGGGAGGTGAGTCTGGGGACGATCGCTGCCGGTGCGTGCCCCCCCACTGCGTCACGCGTCCTAATGATGCTGAGCTCTGATCCTCCTGCAGAGCTCTTCCTGCCCAGGGGCAGTGGCTGTGTGGCCCCCACATGGGTACTGGGGCCTTGGACAAGGGGAGGGGGGGTGGCGAGAAGGAGGGAGAGATGTGTGATCTGTGTGGGCATCATTAAGGGACACACACACACACACAGACACACACACACACACATGGACACAAATTCCCCAGTCACCTTTGCTAACGTGTGTGCCTCTGAAAGAGCCAATGGCACCATGACCTACCGCTGGATGACCCTACTAGGCTGTATGGCAGGTGCTCTACTCTATTCAAGGAGGTCATTACTCTAGCCATCAGCCAGCCTCCCCAGGTCCACCATGAGCTAGACACTGCTTATACAGATATTAGCCATCTCTTGTGTGAGATACAGCGACAGGACACATAGTGACCACTCAACATGGCAAGATGCTTCATCTGGGAGGGAGCCTATCAGTGCTAAGAAACTCACGGAACTTTCCGGACCTGTCAGAAGATGCTGGATTGATGCCACTGAAAATGCTCTTAAAGAACTTCACTGCACTACAGTATAGAGTAGTGTAACTTTATAAATGCGGCTGTGACATTTTATACTATGGAATGCCTGCACTTTGCATTGGTTCTTAATTTAAACTGTTTGCACTGATTGTGATAAAAGCATGACTGTGGCAGATTGTGGGGATTTGAGGGGTCCCTCCCTGTCCTGTGCGAGAGGGGAATCAGCTGTAGGGCGGGCCCTCGACCGGCCTTAAAGTACGGGCCCTAAGAGGACCACCCGAGACTGGGCAGAGTGAGATGACCCCGCCGCCCTCCCAGTCACCGTGACGCCATGCGGCAGATCCACCCGGCACTTTAAGCATAGAAATGCATGTAAAGTATTTAGCAATGCAGAGACGCTAATGGAAGCAGCAGACGTGTTTGGGGGGGGGGGTTGGTGACAGACACGGGGTCAGCGGCGCTGCTCGGGTCCGACGGGTCTGTGTTGGACCCCCGCTGTGCCGCTCATAGAGGCCAGCCTGAGTGCCGTAATTAAGTCATCTTTACCCCCCTCAACCCTTTAGCCAATCAGACCCCCCCCCCCCCGACTTATCTATGCATACCATTTATTCTGTTTATTTTTCGCTAACTGCCTGTCTGGCTCTGGAAAGCAGCCCTGACTGTGACCAGCTGAGTGCACAGAGTAAGACGAGACAAACACAACCGAGGAAAAACACAGGCAGCAAAGAGCAACACAGGTACTGTAGGTAATATATATATGTGAAGAAGAAAACCAAAGACCTTAACAAAATGAAATGAAATCTAAAAAGAACATTGCAGACGATGCATTGCCGTCGGAAACATGCGACACCACCCCCTAGCTGGCTCAGAGAGAGAAATAAAGCCCTAAACAAAATGATGGGGGTTGGTTGGTGGGGGCTGATCACACTTGGGGTTATAGGTAACGGAGAAGCTTCTGGAAGGTGGGAAGATCCACCCTGATCCTCTCTCCCTTGGACCTCAGAATCGGTGCTGTGGAGGATGGGGACTCTGACCAGGGAAAAGTTTAGGGTTGATTAGAGCTGTTAATCAGTATAGGAGTGACACTGAAAATGCTTTGGATCCTTGACTGATGATCTGGACGTTGCACGTTACTCAATGCACGCTGCGCAAAAATGCCGTCCGTGGCCTGAAAAAGTTTTCAGATAACTTTGCTATGTGAAATATCGGCCTGTGCATGCCGGATTTGTACCTTGCACTACTGTATACACGCAGCATTACACTTTACGGCATATTTTATGATAATGCCTGATTTGTACCACCTCCTTTCATGACCCAACCTGACCTCGATCATACAGCAGGTTCATTCCACGTGCAGTCTGTGAGCGATGTCCACCATGGGATACATGAAGGAACAAACCCCATCTGCTGAAATTCATCTGCCCAAACTCAAAGTGACCAAAAAATGACTGTGAATGTTAGTTTTAACAAGGAAGGATTTTTTGTTTTTCTCCAAGGATTTTTTCGTTTAAATGTGTGTATATTTTTGATTAAATGTTAATTCTAATAATACGTTTCTGTTTCCTTTGTTTATTGGCAAAAATTGATTATAAAATTTTTTTGGCTGGATCCGAAGTCATTTCTATGGGAAAATATCTCCCACTTTACCAGTTCTTGATTAACGAGCAATAATTTGGAACTAATTAGCCTGTGAAGTCGAGAACTAGCTGTGTGTGCGTGTGTGTGTGTTTTTTGACCTTGTGGGGACCATTTTTCAGGTCATTGTGGGGACCAAATGTCCCTCAGAATGTGATAAAAACCTGCTTTTCTGACGTTCTGGGGAGCATTTTTCAGGTCCCCACAAATATCTGTGAATGCAATCAAAAAACAAAAAAAAATCATATTTAGTTTGTTTACTTATGGTTAAGGTTACGGCTGGGTAGGGGTTAAGGTCGTCATGTTGAAATTAGAGTTTTATCCATAGAAATGAATGGAGAGTCCCCACAAAAATATAATTACAAACCTGCGTGTGTGTGAATGCATATATAATATTTGTGTGTTTGTTTTTTATTTTGTGTTTTTGCTTAGTATTACAGGTAATGCTCAGAAGTAGTTCCCTCTTCTCCCCCGACACTGTTTTTGTTCCAAATTTACTGAACTTCCCCTCACAGTCGAAGTCACACTGTACCAAGCGAGTCTCTGTCTGTCTGCTGGATCACAGGTGCAGATGACCTGAGGCAGAGGAGAAGAAGGACAGACATGATGAAAAGACAGCTGAGTGTGATGGAGAGAGGAGGATTCAGCTTAACTGCTGCACTGAATTATTCACCCGACAATTACAGAAACCCCTTCAATTTACAGGCCTCCTCACTGTAAAGGGCAAGAATGTAATTCTGTACTTCCTACACAAAGGCTGCCCGATTTGAATTTTAGGACAATTCGACTGACAGGTTGAATGGTTCAGGAAAAAAATGATACTTAAGCGCTGAAAGGCTCCAATAGGCTGTAAATTGCCCAGGTTTGAAAGAATGGAGGCACGGATAGGCCGAGTGAAAGGGGCCGCTGTCCGGGCAGAGCCTTCAGGAGCCTCTGATACTGCAGCGAAGGGACTGGCCGTCCGCTCCACCACGAGCCGAGTGGCGCTCTGCGGGGAGGACAGGCCATGTATTCAACACTCCTGTATTGATTAACAGCTCGACAACCCGATAAGGTAACGTGTTTGTGTTTTTTTCTTTTACGAACCCCAACTTAAAGCCGCATGACCTGAGAGTGAATATGTTTCCACCAATGAGAACTTTGTGTCTGCAGCGTACAAGATCAGCTGAAGCTGACTGCAGAGTCCACCCATCAACCAAGCAGCGTCAGCTGGGGCTCCTGTGGGGCACAGCCTGGGGGGGGGCACTGTGAGGAGCTGGGGGGCCAGCGTCACAGAGACAGACAGTGGGTGTGTTTCAATACCAAAAGGTAAAGATCGTATTGTTGCCTCCCAAGAATTAACCTGAGGTGCAATGAATCATGAAATTGTTCTTGTTGGCAAGGATGCAGCTGATGCATTGTTGGTATTTGGTGACAAGAATGACATCCAGGGATTTTTTACCGTCCTCCGTACTTCTGTTCTTCAGCAATGGAAAATGACGTCAAACGGGTGCGTGAGAACACAGGGCCGGTCAAGTATGCATATTGATGAACGCCCAGTATCTGGACTGGGACAGCGGGCAGGCAACCAGCTCGGCTGAGGAACGTCTCCAGATCTGTCTGTGACAGAGAGTGTCGTTGGTTACAGTTAAACGCGGTTACAGCGGGGGGGGTCTGTGTAGCAGGTGAACATGCGAGAAGTTTGGTCAGGGTGCCAGTAACAACTGACTGGCATTTATGAGAGTAATACCTTCATCACCAGGCACCACCCTGCGATGGGAGAGCAGAAACATCCGGTAACATTTCCTCACAATCATTCTGATTTGTCCATAATGCTGACTCACTCGTTATTATCGTTCTCGTGTGTTTTCGCCTGGGAGGGGGGTTGGGCCAGATAAATAAAGCTGAGGCCCCCTGTGAAAATGGCAGGAGGGTGATTTATCTGCACGGGCTGCAGGCTTATTGCATTCCGGGAGACAGAGACGGGGAGGTTGGGCCCGTCACCCTCAGCAGTGCTGTCTGCACGTGGAGGGCGACCCCCCCCAGGCCCCAGCGGTGACCCCCCCCCGGCAGGCACCAGCTCTGCGGTCATCAGGAAGCAGAACAGGAGCCTTGTGGGCCACTGGAGGAAAGGCGTGCGAGCTTGTGCCACCACGAGGGCGGCCCGATATGATCACACACAGACCTGGGGGCGGCTCATAGTGCTCCTCGAACCCCTGGCCGTGTCAGCAATCTGCACCCTTCCTGTCAGTTATAAGAAGATTGTTAAAGGCAGCATATTGGGGGCAGGGTGTGTAGGCATGTGGCAGGTGCGAGATGTTGAGATGCACCCCACCCTCCCCCAGTTCGGTGGTTACAGCCGTGCTTCCATGTGCGGGGGGTGGGGGAGGATGAGAAGGGGGTCAGCCCCTTGAAGACTGCACTTTCATTCCTCTGGGGGCAAACAGCTGTCAGGCTGCTCTTAATGACAAAGAATTCATGCCCTCCACGCCCAACACTCACACATACACACTCACATCTACATGTGGGACTGCCCCCCCCCCCGCCCCCCCCCAG
>JABJVO010000044.1:14925151-14937560 GCA_026770805.1 Boulengeromyrus knoepffleri
TGCTAACCCTAATTTGGGGCCTTAGGGTGAATCAACAGGTTGTTGGAAAGTAGGCAATATGCTACTAAAGCATGGTGCATTTCCATCCGACCCCTGATCATCTAAGAGCGGAGCAACGAATGCATCTGTGGCAAAAGATCACCCAGTTCCGAGGGACGAGCTACAAGGTTCAGAGAACTCATCGTTACTGGAAAGTCTGAGAACTGGAAGTGTCTTTGTGGCGTGTGGAATGTTGGGGCCAGACAGGACTTCTTTCACAGTGATAATAGACAAGGAGAGACAGTGGTGCCTGTCAGGGGTGCCAAGTTCTGAAATGATCCTTACGCAGAACCCCGATTTCCGATTTTTCGTCCCCATTTTGAGGAAACGCCAGCCTGGCTATGAATCTATTGCTATTGAGGTTTGGAGGTTCAGACACACGCTTTGCTCTTTAGCTTAAATCTAAAAGCCCAGAGAGCTGAGTGTCTGCTCCCTCAAACACTCTTCGCCGATTACACACGAGTGAGGGGGTAATCCCCTGACCTCACCCCTCCCCCAAACACCCTCCTTTTAGCCCACTTGCCCCATGGAACCTTCACGGCCTCACGAGTGTCATGGTGTGGAATGTTACTGTGGAGTGACGTTCACACTAAATATTGCACACACACAAACCGATCCATTGGCCTTCAGCAGGCGCTGATCTGTTTAGTGTTCGGCCGTAAAGGACAAAGGGTGAGCAAGAGATATTAAACTGCACTGTTCTGCATAAGGCTATAATTAGTATGGTAGTAAAACAGTATATTAAACAAATATAACAATATTTGTGAGTGGGTCCCTGATTCTTAATATGTCAGAATACATCGTTCTTCTCTTTCCTACCTAATGCTTGTCCCCCTACCTAAAGCCTGAACCCCCCCTAAAGATGACGCCTAAAATCTGACCCAGAATACATCTGTTGCATTTATATCTAACGTTTGCTTGCCAAACCGGCATTCCGCGCAGGAATCTCGCAGTTAACGGAGATTATGATGTGGAAAAGCAACACCGTGAGAGTTTCCGGTTGAGTTTGGAGGAATAAGCCGATTTCATTTTTGTTTCCTTGTGAAAATGCAATAAAGAGATTTGTGAGCAGAACCACGATGAGCAACTACAGGTTATATCAACAGAGAGCAACAAAGCTGATGTCAAAATGATCTTATAAATCATAATGTCTTCAGTGTTTCAGTTTCACTGGATTAAACACTGGATTTCTTGCCTTATACAACATTTTTGCCCTTCCATAGCAGTTGTATCCCTTGCTAATGATTTATAGACTTTGGATCCTTGGAGGAAAGTCTGCTAAAAATCCTAGAGGTTCAAAATATGTCCAGCTTCAGAGAAAAATCTTCCAGAGCTGGGCCACAGTGACACACTCATCCAGATGTAAACAGGACCCACCAACAAACATTCCTGGTTACTCTTCCAGATGCAGCGTCCAGAATGAATTTCGGATTTGAATTTTTACCGGACACGTTGAATCAATTCGCATTATATGTGCCAATGCAGATTCGGTCAGACTACATAAAAGTGAAACTATGAGACCACAAAAATGTAACAACAAGCAAATTGCACAATGCAGGAGACATTTTGGATGGGAAGCCAGTTACAAAACAAGAATGGCTGTTTATAAATGTTTATATACAGGGTCCTGTTTATAAGCACCAGATCTCTGTTATCCATGTGCAAAATGGAGACAAACTCGAAAATCTAATCCTGGAATTTGACTCCAAACCATGGAAAGTAACAGCAGAAACCCGTTCTCCTCTTCAGACTCAGGCTCATGGCCCTCAGTTAGCCGAACAGAACTTGCTGGAAGCATCCAGGCCTCCAAGCACATCTTCCCTCAATGAAGATCCTTAAAGTTCTACCTTGTCTGTTTTGGGAGGGATATCAGTTTGGTGTGTCAGAAACAGGGATAATTTAATAAATATACATTTTTGGCTTTATTTAGGGAGCACTGCAAACTGTAGGCAAATCTGAAAGTCCAGATCAGATATATTCAGAGCACCGGGTGAACTGTAACCAGAGTTTCACAATAGTTTTTATGGTTAGGTTAGCAAAAAATATGAGTGACGCAAAAATACTAAACTCTAAGATACTGCAGACCCAGAGTGACCAAAAGCACAGCTCCATCAAGCGAGACGGGGACCCATCCAAAGGGGTCTCGTCAGTGGGTCACTTTCAGGAGGTATGAGTACCTTCTTTTGTGAATTTGTGTCCGTCACACATTTTCACAATGCTGTTCCAAAGGGTGTGTGTGTGTGTGTGGGGGGGGGGACGACTCCCCCGCTTTCTCATTGGCTGACTGTGACCAGCACGTAATTGAACCCTTATGTATGTAATCAGAATCCCTGTGACAAAACAGGTTAACTCTCTGCTGTAATATTCCCCTTTGCCCCCCCCTTTATAACTTTAACTGAAATTCGGGGCTCGGAAAGGCAGTCTGAACAGCCAGCTGGAGCTGATTACAACCCCACCGGTGTGAGGCCCCATCTGGGGGGGGGGCATAGGTACAACAAAAACAGACCCTCCTGTCATCCCTAGTTCCTCTGTCCCAAATTGCCAAGAACAGCCCCCCACTCATTATGTAACCATTACAAACCAACCCAGGCCCCCATCCACAAGCTATGCCATTAGGTACTGACAACTGAGGGGGGCTTTGGCAGACCTTAATCGCATTGAGGGACCAAAGTGAGCTAACTAAGAGTCCGAATCGCGAGTGCGTCCGGCATCCGTTCAAATGGCAGTTTTCCCATAATCCCACTGCGGCCTGCAGGTTGAGAAGAGTCTTCCATGTCCAAAAAAATTGAGAAGAGTGTATAGTTGCTTATGCACGTTGGTGGGGCTACAATAAGAATAATAATGTTAAGAATAATATTTATGCGAGCCTCTGCAGTATTTTCATTAGATTGTCTTGCATCACTTGCATAAATACACTCTGATGTAAATAAATAGATAATTGGTGGGATGACTTATACAACACTACACTAAAATGGCTCGTTTGTTGCAGGGAGACAAAGGGACTTTGTGGGTTATGATCAGTAGCTCTGCTTCTGTCAGTCACAACTCTCCTTTCCTCCCTCTGGATACCTCCTTCGGTCGGCCCCTGCCTCTCTTCCCTATTCTCTAACTCCCAGCTATCCAAATATGATACGATGCCCCCATCGTACATAAATACTCATCCAATGTGGGGTCGCGGTAGGCTCACAAAGGCAGGTCAGCAAAGCAGAGTAGTGAAAATCTCCCGAATCACTCACTGAGGGAAGGTGAACATCTGGAGAACGTCCAAATTCCCCCCAAGAGCTGGGAGGTCACATCCGTCCTGAAGAGTCACCGTGCCGTTTATCTGCCATGTTGTCCAGTCCTAGGAACATCCAGGACAGTACCCACGATGCATCTTAATATCACGAGGCATTAAATGCAGGCACAACACTATGAAACCAAAGCCCAACAGTTCTCTCGTGCCAGAGAACATTCTAGATGCTTCTGTTGGTAATGGCTGTCTTACAGCTCAAAGCCAGGGCTAACGTTACAGTGAGCAGGCAAGAAAGAACCTGGTAAATATTTAGCAACTGGACCAAGACACTGAGATTGAATCACTTCAGGGTTTCAATTCCTTTATTTCATCGCCAGTGTGCAGGGGGTAAACCTCCCTCAATCTGCCCTGCTTGTGGGGCAGAGGGTGAGGGAGACGGGATAAGCACGCCCCCCCCCCCCTCATATTTCCATGACACCCAAATGCATGCTGGCAGCTCATGATACCCTCCGAAGAGAATTATAGCCTCCAAATGGTTTGCACTTTGACTTTGAGCCCGGCTGGATAATGGGTCCCCCTTCACCAAGATTCCACATTGCCGAAAGTCCCCATTGAGTTTGTTACTAGGCCCTCATACGTTTCACCTGCAGGGACATTCCGTCCTGGAGGTCAGACTTTCGGCAATCGGGGTGTGCGAGATTTCGCCTGACAGTGTCGAAAAGCGAAATGGCGCCCGGCCTGATAAGCCAACGACTCCGGGAGACGAGCTAAATTAAAATCACGTGCATCAGCACCGAGTAATCAAGACGACATCACTGCAGCTTTCGTAGTGCGTGTTCATCCGAGCCTGATTTATCTGCGGCTAATCAAAGCCAGCGGGAGGTTAATGTTGGTCTGCTTGACGTAATGGGGCCAACGTGACCCGCGGCTCTGCAAGGACCCGCCGGTGACATGAAGTGACGTAATGCTGTTTTACCTGCAGACTCAACTCCTCGAGGAGCACTTGTACCTCCAGCTCGTAATCTCTGACTCCCCCTTTCACCTTCTCGGGTTCGTTATGATGTCATCTTCTTTTTGACGAGCCCCAATGGGGGAGGGAAAGGCCTCTGGCCCTTTTCCCACGGCTGAGAAGAAGCGCAGTACTGAGTCGGGATGTTTAAGCAGCGCTGCTGCAGCTGATGTGTTTTAAATCACGCAAAACCACGCATCCGTGATTTAAAACCTTTCCAGACTCTGAGAGCTCACGCATCGGGCAAACATTTCATTCCACACTTGATGGACTTTTTATTTAAACCTCTTAACTGTGATTAAACTGCAAATAACTTTTGGGAATTCTGCTTTAATATTAAGCCAAATGCTGCTGGTTGAGACGGAAATGCCCCGTGAAACTCGCAGATGTGTTTTGCTTATTTGGTGCCGTTAAATTGCATTGTTAAGAATGGAAGTATCCACAAGAACACAAAGATACAAAAAAATGTGAGATGGGACACGAACACTGTTCAGCACTTTTTTTTTTAAGCCCCCGCTTAAAGTGCTTGCGTATATTTTGTGTGGTCAAACCGGTTTTCTTGGGATTCTTTCCTGCACCATTTCCATCAGAACTACGAACGCAAATAGATAAATCTGTGTAAAGATCAAAGGTGCAGATTTTACTGATGTCGACAGATGCAGACATTTCACTTGAACATGCTCATTAAACAGAATAGCTTAATGAAACGCCGCCCAGCAAATAGACTGTAACTATATGAACACTCCCAGTCTTTCTGTAGTGTAAATGACACCCCCCTCCCCAGGTTCCTCGACCCCTCCTCACTCTGAGTTTTTACATTCAAGGCTTGTTTGATATTTAAGATTATTAACCTTTACAGACATACTGGCACCGGATAAACAGCCCAGTCTTTAATGTGCGGCTCTAAACTGGTGTGATTTCCTGGAAAACCCTGCCATGATCGGACTCTAGTGAAGTGTCCGTGAGGGGCCTTTTGTTCCACATATTTTAGGATCCCAAGCTCAAGGAAATGAAGTTGATTTGATAAAGGTGTTATCTTATGAAAGGACAGATCTAAGTATATGTAAGCCTTTGGTCACATATTGTTGTTCTTCCTGTACTCTGACTTTGGGCAGAAAAAAGAAATTACACTCTGTGCCAGTCAGGGAAGTTCTTAGTAAAAAATGATTTATGACTCGCTCATGGCTTGATTAACATTTTCCAGGCCGCCGACACTCAAAGGGAGTGGCAGACTGGCAGTCCTGTAAAACAGATGGTAATCGTCCTTTAATTGTTCTTGGATTGCTAGCAAACGAGCTGCTCTCCCCCTGAGACAGACGCAGGAGTGGTGATTATAGGTGTTGTCATGTATGTGTTTGGGGTCAGAAAGTTCATGTCACGCATGCACACGGCCCAAGGCCCAGGATCTGTCCTGACCTGTTATCTGCGGACCCATCAGGCCAAACTCAGGACAGGAGACAGGATTACGACCCGCGTCCTTCCCTCTACAGGCAGACGGGCCACTTCCTACTGCCCCGGCCATGCGTCCTGTGGTCAGGCCTGAACCTGTGAAAGTCTCCATGAAGGTTTCTGACCTGCGTTCCTGCCATCCGCCTACGGGGGCACCGTTTGGCAGCAAGGGAGCACAATTTCTTCCGTTCTGTCTTTCCTCGGATCCCTAGACTGTTTCTGGTCTGGCTAGCACTTCAGAAAGCTGGGGGGGGGTGAAGAGACGACACCGATGGAGAGACCGGAGAGGCCCCCAGCGGACAGTGGGCCCTTTGTGACGGTGCACAGTCCTGTATTTAATTAGTAACCACAGGTCTTCTCTTGCCCCGCCCCTAGAGGGCAGCATCCTGCCCCATCTGCAGGCCAAACCTGCCCAGTGAACATTAAGGTCCAGGAATGGGACCTGGCCCACGGACACAGACGGTCGGGTGACTCGCAGACTCCTGTGTTCTTACTAAGGCTGTTATATAAAGTTGTTGAGATGGACCGTCTTCAAAGAAGTCGGCGTTTCCTCTGCACAGATCGATTTAAAACACTCTCTCCTTTTCTTTCTGAGGCTTTCTGGAAAACTTCCAGGGAGGCGACAGAAAACCTCACAGGATCATCTGAGGTTTCTTTAAAAAGGAACATGCTAAACTCAGTGGTGCTCATCCTGTGTTTACGGATCTAAGGACTGACACTTCGCCCCTGTTTGAGTTGGCTGGCTGTTTTTCTTACCTCCTGTTTGTTATTTATTGGCCACTGTGGCCTCAAGGACCATATTTTGTCCACATGACAATAAATGAACCTTCAACCTGATTTTGTTTATAAGAGGGGCTGTCCTGGGATGGATTGTCACCCTGTTCTGCTTAGCGTCACTCTCAGAAACCGAATTCACCGGCCAGGGTGGGTCCGACGTGCTGTTACTCTCTGCCCGTCTATAAATGTCTGGGTGGCCGCGGATCGGTTATGAGGCTAATCACTCAAACAAGCGGATTCTGCCGCAATATGACACCTGATGCAGGGGTCAGAACCCCACCGGTGTGGGAACGCCCCCTGAAGTGGAGGCCTACCCCCCCCCAGGTGTGCTGGTGCCATGAGATAGACCGTGAAAAAGGGGGGTCTGACGCAGAAGCAGGCGGAGCTAATGATGTATTTAACCAGACCATTTGCGTCCTCAATTGATATAGTATATAACAGTCAATAGTGCCTGAGGCTAACAAACAATTCATGAAACAATTAATGTAATGATTTAAATTTAGAAGCTGACGTTTAACAACATGCAGTTTTATTAAAGCATTACATCGTTTACAATCCTATAATCGTAAGTATATTTATAGTGTGCTGTCTTGTAACCATGGAACGTGTGTTTACATGAAAAACTATGAAACGACGTGGTGTAGATGTGCGCAGTCAAGGCAGGAAAACAGCAGTGGAGTGAGTGGAGTTATGACCCCCCCCCCCCCCCCCACCGGAGACGGTCCCCCAGCAGATGGACTCTCATGGGTGGCTGAGAAACACAGTGAGGTCAGGGGTCCCAATGCCAGCCCCCCCTGTAAGGAGATGCCGGTGTGGACATGTGGTGGTGGGGGGGACCCCAGCAGACACCACCACTCTCAGCATCAGGCCTCTGTAGCTGCTGTCCAGCAGGAACATCTCAGATGGAAGCGTCAAACAGTGACCTCACCAGCAGGGGCTTCTGGGAAATGAGAGCAGGCGAACCCCTGCCGGGTCCCGTCTGATCGACGAGTAAGCAGTTTGAGAACGGTTCCGAGAACATTCCAGAATCTCCAGGGCGGTCACGGAAAGGACGTACAGCACGTAGCCGTTTTCCGGTGTGGTCCCTCTTCACTCTGAGAATCAATCTGCTGCTCCAAGGTTCAAGGTAAGAATTTTTCCAGAAGGTGCAGAGACACTGCATGGTCACTAGGCCTTGAGGAGGACGCCTTAGCCTAAAAAGCCAAATCGCACAATCCATGCAGGCAGCTGTGAGGGGACCCTCAGAGACTCCATCCCCCCACCCCCCCCATCTTCGCATACTTGGCAGAAGTCAGCTGGCCAACGTGACGTAGTTAGAACACTGTTCCTATCGCATGAGCACGACACGTTTCTGGGAACTCAGCTGTTTCTGAGCCGGATCCCCACTAGCAGTGAGGTCATCAGCGTGCGCAGCTCATCAATCAGTGTGAGGTGGCGTGACAACCAGCCTCGACCTCCATCGAGCCCGGCCTCCGCTGAGGGTCACACCGTCCGATTCGCTCACCCCATTCTTACAGGTGCCACCAGAACAGCCACAGATGCTGGGGGCCTGGTGGATAGCAGGAGCCATCTGGACACAGCGGCGTATAAGTCATTCGCCTGTGTCTTCTTGTTGGCCTGCAGGTGGCGTGGTCATTAAGAGCACCAGCCTCTAGTAGAGCTAAATCATGCCTCCCAGAACAGCAGCGCGGGTCGGTAATTTGATTCCCGAGCCTGTTGAACTGGTGTATTCCTTCCCCGGCTTCCCTTGGGTCTCTGCAGTTCCGTCATACTGTCCATAAGCTCAAGTGTGACGCTGTTCCCTACGCTTCCTGGAATGGGCTACGGGGTCACCATGACCCCGTACCAGACAAACATCTGTGGAAGATGGATGACAAAAAGAATTTAAACTTCTTTGGAAAATGAAAATTTGTCAACAAATGCAATTAAATGTAAAACTCAAAAAGTCAAATCCTCTACCTCTCGTTGGAAAGAGAAATAAATCCAAACACTATGGGCGGGTCTGTAAAAACATCTGGAGAAGAGGCTTGTCGATCAGTATTTAATTTAAATGTTGGGTGTCGAAGAGTGAAAATGAACCATGAATTTAGACGTGAAGGGGAGCTGGCCTTGGATGTGATACCCGACTCCATGTTTTTGCACAATGCTAATCCTGGTCAGATTAGAAAAGCGAGACTTTAATATGAGAAAATATGAAAGATGATGTGCAATAAACCGCAGCAGATTAGCCCTGCCTGACCAGGCAGGTCTTTAGAGAACATAAATAACCCAGAGCGGAATCCTGCCCAAACAAACTGAGACGGTATCATATTCTCCTCCGCACAGATGGGGCGTTTAGCCTTGAATAGCGTGTTCTTTGCTTACGACTGGAGTATGTCCTTTTGTGGGGGGGGGGGATTTGCTGCATACACCAAAGAGGCAAAGACCGGGGGAGATAAGTCACGGCATTTGGGAGCGAGGGGAACGCAAACGAAAGGCAGCCGATTCCGCGTCGCCCCGAGGGAAGTGTCAGAAGACAGCCGGATTGTCCAACTTCGGAAAGATCCGGAAGGTAAACGATAGGTAAAGTCACAGGTGAAGGAAATAAACACACAGATAGCGCTAGCCCAGCCGGACATGCCCCCACCCCACCCTACCCCATCTATAGGTCAATAATCACGTTTGTTATAACAAGGCTGTCACTACTGCGACCAAGCTGATTTTGTTTAGTCTACCGTCCCCAGGCGGTGATCTTTCACCTTTGACCTTTGATTGGAGAAGCGTTAAATTTTGTTGATGCTGACGGAGGATGCACGCAGACGGGGGAACGCTCCTTTCCAGGGTTTGATGCTACTTTATTTTCCCGCTGAAGTGGCAGTCGAAAAATGAATTTCCGACACGTTGACATTCCCGCGTACGCGCTGCTCATGCTTCCGGGCCGCGTCATTCAGGAGTGACCCAGCGATACGTCAGCGGGCCTCATCCAGTCGGGCCCCCTTCTGCTGACGAGGGATTGCGTTCCTAAGCTCTCACCCAGCTAGCCAGTATCTGAGTCATCTCTTCATTAGCCAGACCGTTACGATGTTCCTGAACCATATGAAGTTATCTAATGAAAACAGAATCACCATTCATTCATGCACTGACAGTGCCATATGTGAGCTACACAAGTTTACACACGTCAGGGGAAAATATCCTACGTCAGGAAAACTGCGTGAAATGAATGCAGACATGTTTCTAAGGGTAATCAGGACCGTCATCCCCAGAGCCGCGTGACACAATATCCGCATCGCTACGGCCCTTGGCCTGCACTCGTTTTCCTCAGAAACAGAGCTTGCGTTGATCACAGCACCCGTTCATGTTTCTGGCAGGAGATCCGAAACTCTAAACATATGTCGTGTTCAGTTTTAACATGCTATTCCTGTGTGCCAGACTAATTGCAAACTTTTGTTCACAGCGTGGATGCAGGTTAAAGAGGAATAATTCAATCCGTTTGCTGGGGGGCTGAAAAACAAGCACCCCCCCCCCCCGCGGGCCAGATCGCTTCCCTGGCTTTCATGCGCTGCGTTGGCCCACCTGCTATTGATTGCAGACTTTGCTGATTCACTACCGAGAAACTATTACACACAGAGGGAGATTCTTTCAGGCGTCTTGTGATTGTTCTACTTGCGGTACAAATGGAACATTACTCTCAGCTACCCTTGATGTTCCGAGCACATGGCCCGGTCCCGGTTCCAGTCCAGAATTCCATTCTATTCCAGAATTCTTTCCTTGATGAACCCTTGACAGGCCTCACTTCGGGTGCACAATATTATTTTTCAACTAAAAAATGTTTCGCATTCAGTCCCTGATTCATTTCAGTCCACTGGAATCAGATATGGGTAAAACAAATGGTTACTAGTGCCAAGAGGACAGAGTGAATAATGCAACCTACAGATCTAGATGGATTACTAACCTGGATGCTGTGATTACAGAATGTTCTGGAGGCCATAGCAGACCAGGCATGTGCCCACTGTAAGCTCTGCTTACGTTAATGAAAGCATTACATTGGGTTTAATCCCATACAAGCTCAAAAACGCTTTCCCCATCAAACGTTTTCCACTGGCAAAGGCTTATATCAATAAACACTTGCGAGGCAAAAATGATAATGCGATTTTTGGAGGGAAACGGCCTGTTTCATTTGCCCCCATTTCCACGGGGGAAAGGGGGATGTGCTTTTATTTAGCAACCAGGGTCAAAGGTGAGGGTCAAAGGTCGTCAGCGCTACCAGCACCTTGTCTGTCAGCGGCATGGAGCATTTGGAAGCTACCAAACCCACATTCCCTGGTAAGACGGCATGATAAACTTGACATATTAGACAACGTCTATCCAATACACCTCCAGCTACTGATCACAGTTATAAGTTTGTTTATATCAGCTACAGATATGAATAATTAAATGCTTTCCTTGTAACGTCGATTTACATGCCAAGTCTGGACCCTCCAGGGCCAACATTCAGGGTCACAGGTGACAGTCATCACTAAATCAACCCATGACGTTGACCATGTGACTTATGGACACCAATTAAAATGTAAGCAGCCTGGTGGGTGTGGCTTAGCCCCTGCTAGCTTTGCAAACTTTCAAGAAAGCTCATATTGTTTATGGCTGTGGTGAGTTTAGGGTTAGAGCTCCAGGTGGTTCCTTATGATCTGCAAATGGACTCTTTTTTAAAAAAAAAAACATGTGACCTTTAATTTCCTCAACATGCAGCTACATAAAATGCCCAAACACAAAGAAAATACAGGCTTTTCTTTAAGCTTGGACCTTACCCACACTGGCCTGAGACACCGGTAGTGAGACGGGCGATGATGTAATCCCCAAAGACCCGGCCCGGGAGGGGCCGCACCAGCCGGGTCAGGGTGACACACGGAGGCTTGCTGTCGGAACAATGACGAGAGGGAAAAAAAAGCATGACGTCCGCAGACCTTCAGTCACAGGCTGGATGGGAACCGGCCTGTGGGAAGGGCGAGATTTCAGCAAGACGGGAAACCCAAAAGTCAGCGGCGTGGCCGTCTCTCCCATTTCTGGAGCCCGCTTATCTAGGTTTGAATGGGGCTGGGAGCTGCTTGTCAGAGGACGTCTATGCCAGACGGGAAGTGATGTCATCCCCAATGCATTGGCGTTGAGTGGCATATTAAACTTCTGAGACCTTGGGTGAGGTGGTAATGGTGCTTCTCCTTGCCTGGTCTGCAGAGTTACTCTGCGGCTGCGCTCCAGAAGAGGGCCCCCCCCCCCCACCCTTCATGCCGAGTCCATTCACAGTACTGGCATGCTCTGCATTGCCTGCAAGCACCTCGGCGCAAGACACCAACGAATGCGACCGTGCTGGAAGCCCGAAACCACACTGAACTCTCCATGGATATTTCCCAGCCAGTGCCTGACTTTACCCACAGGACCTGTATTCATATTTCAGGCCACTGAAGGTCCTCCCAGGAGTGAACCTACAAGACCATATCAACCACTGTTTCACCTGGGTTATGATTAATAGCTATTATCATGTATGTTCTACTGCTGTTAGGCAGTGACATTAGGGTCTAAAATCGATCCCAGCTGGATTCTTGACAATGATACTTCCTGCTCTTGTTCTCACTGTTGTCTGTAGGCCCCACATAGCATTTTATGGAATATTGCCCTAAAAATGCGCATGACCAAAATGCCCATAAAGGCACAGGGTGATATTTAGTACACAGGTGATTATCACAGTCAGCTGGTCAGGGTGAGCTGTAGCAGAGAGTCTGTGATGTGGGGTGGGGGGGGCGGATGTGGTTTTTTCCTTGCCTGATTCACAGCACATTTCCACATTTGGATGCCCAGAAGGTCTGTGGGTGAGAGCAATTTTTTATGGGGGGGAGGAGGCGGGGGGGCAATCAACGATGATTTACATA
>JABJVO010000044.1:14947066-14964275 GCA_026770805.1 Boulengeromyrus knoepffleri
GGGGGGGGGGGGGTATGTGGTGGGGGGGGGGGGGGCCAGCCAAAACCACATTCAGCACATTCCTTTTCTGCAGGGGCCGTCCTACACGGAATGACTTAATGAAACTGAGGGTGGTCCTCCTCAGCCAGGGGTCAGGTGATCAGAGCAGCTTTAGCAGCCAAGCATGAGAGCCACGAGTCGCAGGGGACTTAGCTCACTGCAATCCTGAGGCTGCGTTAGCAATGCATGTAGTCATGCAGAGCAGTGTTTCCCAGTCTGGCCACTACACATGGACTGTCTGTGGGTCCCAGAGGACCGGATTGGGAAACACTGATGTAGCGCAAAGCAAAGCAGAAGGAAGTTAGTTCTAAACACTTACAGTGAAGCCATCCGTCTACCTGTCATCATAACCATTTATACGGCAGGGAGTCACCGTGAGCCAATCCCAGGCAGCATAGGACACAAGGGACACCCTGGACTAGCTGCCAGTCCAGTGCCGTTAACAGTGACCAATACATAAATATTATCATACCACTTAGGCAAAGTAACTTATATCGGAGGTCATTTATACAGCCAGGTCCTTTACTGGAGCAGTTCAGGGTAAATTCCCGGCTCAGGGGTAAAACACTGGTGGGACCCAATCCAGTGAGCTTCAGGTATTCATATGACATCACCGGTTGCCCTAAAGAAATTCAAAAGAGGATCCAAAAGAGGACTGCAGGCAACCGTAAGGCAGCCATGCAGTAGCATCTCGAACGGGGCTGCCATTCTCTGTAAGGTCCGGTGACCCACTGACTTGACGCTTGACATCGAGCGTTCCTGCTGCAGAGAATCAGAGCGGGTATAGAAGGGGAAACTAGGAGAGCGTGGCCTGCAGCTTCAGCTCTGCGGCTCAGATCTTTGCTTTTGCTTGGAGGAGACTCCCATCTGAGGGTAAGAGGCGAGCACTTCTGGATCTCGAAGAGCCTCATGTTGTGTTTGGCTGTACTGACATCTTCCCAGCCAGATGTTCCAGCCTGCCGTATAGACAACCACAATCCTTACTGCTGATGTTATTAAATATTAATATCATACTGTACATGTGATGCTGCTTGGGATAGACGGATGGATGGATTTTGCAGTTCAGAAAGTTTGCCAATTTTCATTATGACAATGCTAAGATAATCCATCAGCCTTTTGTCGGTAAGGTTAATTTTGCATGCCACCTTAAAAACATAAATAATTGACATCTTAATTTGGAAAAATAAACACCCTGATTATGTACACTAACCCGTGGCATGTTTTCTGAAGTGCTGAATTAGATTCCTTACTAATGAATCTCATTTTATGTATTTTAATCAGTCACACACATTAGTGGTTTTGCAGAGCGGATTAACGGTGAGATGAACGCATCCCTCTGCCCATCACACTTTCCCGAGGATTTAAGAAGAAATCAAGGATAATTAATTATGTTCCCCCTGATCCCCCAGTTTAAAACTTCTGTCCAGGTTACTACAGATATGTTGAGTCTCTGTGAAGGACAACAGATGGCACTTCTGTGGTGTTAAAGTGCAGATAAAAATCTCAAACCAAAGCCATAGCCCCCGCCCACACCCCCCCTCAAGGAGAGTGCCATTTCCGCCCCAGTGCTTTTAACTGCCAGCTAGCGTGACCAGTGATGTCGTAATTATTACAGTAGAGTCGGTGGAAGACAGGGGGCAGGCAGAGTGAATGGAAGGCGAGTCACTGGCGTTTCATTGGAGAATGTTTAAGGGGAAAAAGGAGCGGGGAAAACCTGCAACCACCCCCCCCCCCCATTTTAGACCCATAAAAAGCAGCCCCCCCCCCCCCCCAAACCTCCCTGCACAATGAATCTGACCTTTACAAACCAAAGGCAGCTGGGAGTGTTATTGATGCTTATGTGAGGATCCCAGCCTAGGGAGTAGGGGGCTTGGAGGGGTGACTACAGACCCACCCCCAACAGCGAGGGCTCTGCCATCTATAAAGCACTAAACGTCTGAACAGGGCTACAGCTAGCAAGTTATACCAGTCAGTGCTCAAAGGGGGGACAGAGAATGATTATAATCTACATACAGCATGTGTGTTAGTAATTGTCCATGATGCCCACAAGGATTTTTCAGCAATGTGAGGGAAATCACGCTATTTTGTAACCGAATGCCACAGATTAAATGAAACGGAATCCACTTGTTCATTCAGGATTTTCTACGATATTAAACTTCTTAGTCCTTAGCAGGCGGGCTTTGCCACTGGAATTAAATAGGAAATCGGCGTCTAACATCTTAATACCGTAGTTTCCTCCATCAGTTTGTTTTCAGCAACCGTTTATCCTCCCAGGCAGACGGTAATCCAGAGGAGACAGGAAGTCCGAGGATGAGACGTGAGGACAGGCAGTCACAGGGTCCACACACAAGCCCCAGCACGACCCTCCTCAAACAGGCAACACAGAGGGTCTGTATTTGGTCATAGAGACAAGTCACTTAGCCACTATGGCTACGTTCACACAGCAGGACAAATGTGGCCCAAATCCGATTTTTTGCTCATATGTGACTCAGATTACATTTTTTCATGACAATGTGAACAGCACAAGTCACATGGAATCCAATATTGCAATTTGCACCACTTCAGTATGTGGTCATAAATCGGATACAGGTCTGATTTTTTGCAATGCGACCTCAGTCTGAACAGTGAAATCGGAATTTTTTTACGTCACTCTCAATCGACATTCGTCACAATTCTGTGCAGGCAGAAGTCACCATAAGACTCTGTCAGAGTGCCAAACATGGAGGAGAGCACAGAAGTTGGCCAGTGGAGGGACAGCGAGGTGCTGGATTTAATAATATTTGGGGAGATAAATCTGTTCAGGCAAAACTGGAAGGCTCATATCGTAACCGGTCAGTTTTCGAAACAATTGAAAAAGAAATGGCCAAACGGGGTCATAAACAAACGTTAAAGAACTGCCCCTGGTAAGGAGTTTGAGCATGAGCAGACACGCCGGTGCCTCCATGCTGGATATTGAATTCCTGCATCAATAAAGCGACGTCTTTGTTTTTGTGCATGTGTGTTTTTTTGTGCGCATGCGGGCCAGTTCAGTATAGTGAACTGTTCACATTGAAATCTGACATTGCCCACATTAAAAAAAGTAATGTGAACAGGCAAGCAAAAAATCCGATCAGAGCAGGAAATCAGAATTGAGCATTAAGCCCTGCAGTGTGAACATAGCCTATGTTTCCTGCAGAACCTCCTACAAGCACCTAGGTACATCTAGCACATCGCTAATATCTTTTGGATCTGGATCTTTCTTGAGCTTCTGCCACATGGTGAACACTTGTTGATTTGCACTATTTTGAGTTGCAGGCTGGGCGGTGGCGATGTCCGAAGACAAACTGCCAGGTTTCTCTGGACAACAAAAGGCCCATCTGCTCCCCACTGACCCTTGACCTCCGGGTCACGCACCCCCAGCGCCCCCCCCGCTCCAGCATCGTCTCGATGGGCACCAGTGTGTCCGAGGCATTTCCACGACTCCCCTCTCCTGGGAAGACCGTGTCCAAGAAATGGACACCACCACTAATGGGGGGGGGGGCGAGTTATTGAGAAATAACAGAAACCTGAAATGGACCAAGCCAACGAGAGCCACTGACAGATATTCAGACACTCTGCAACAGTCCTTGAACATTCACCATTACAACCCAGACCTTCTCTGTCCCGGTTCCCAGCTTCCTCCCCAGGATTGTGACATAACTGGGCTGACTTAGCTAACTTCAGGGCCAAGCAAGCACCAAAAATGAGTTTCATTTTCTGTCTGTCCTCATGGGCAGGGTCCAATGTAATCATTGTATACAGAAAGAAACATCATCATTATATTAATGAATAGATATTTAACACTAGTGCAGTGCCTCGCCGTCTCTCTCTTTCCTGTCCTTCATTCCGGAGTTCCCTCAGTGAGCTTTCTTTAGGTTCTTCATATCTTGCCTGCCAGGAATTAGGGACAGCATCTCTGCACTGATGACCATGTAATGCATTCCTGAAGGAGGTCGCGGGTGTATTTGGCCTGGGACGGGGGACCTCAGGGGAGGGGGCAACTAGCTCTGACCTGAAACGAATAAATTCAGAGCAAGAGGCGGGTGGAGCACAAGAGACACTTAAGCTCGGACTGGGGGGAAGGAGGCCCTCAGACGGAGCCAAATCATTCTCCATAATCACCGCTGGGTCTCACAGGAGCCTGTAACCTGTAGCCGCATTTTTTGGCAGATGATTTACAAGGGACTGAACACCACAGTGCTCAGCTAACTGGGGCCAGGCGGTGTGCAGAGACGTTTGGATGGCGAAAAATCCGTAAGGACCCTTAAAACCCATGTGGAGCTCTGGACACTGCGGTGTTATGCACTTAAGCCATTAAATATAGATTTTATTCCGTTTGACTTCATCCTTTTTTACTGGCTCCATGACTTGCATGTGCAATTTCACCAAACTTTATAGAAGTTTCGGTAACATTTTACTTGAGGGGGCACAAATGATTAGTAACTCAATTACTACTCATGTACAAATATAGTAACTGCATGAAATACATGAACCATTATGATTAATTAATGATGAGGATGAGTATGTAACTAATACATAGTTTCTGGTTAATTAATACATTAAGTAAGAGTGTACTACTACATTATTTGTGCCCCAAGTGATGTGTTACCAAAGAATATATTTTTGGGGAATATTTTAGCAAGGGCTTGCTGGGATATTAAATGTAGGCAGTACACTACACTGATGATTAGGAGTTAAAACATTATGTGCTTTCTGCAATTATACGGCCGACCATTTAAGTAGAACAGAATAAAACCCCTTTTCTGGTTCTAATAAGCATCAGTGTCGTCAAAAAAGGAAAAAAATACTTAGGGAAGTGCGTTTGTAGGGAGCGTTTTGGTGACCACAGATGACAGTGATGTATTGTATCTGTGGTTAGTCTGAGCCCACACCCCAAGGTTGAAGCGCAGTTAGAGATATGGAGGGTTTGAATCGGGATTAAGAAGATCACTATAAATCACTCAAGTGGACCAGAACCGGTCCGACATCAAGAGGATGTTTTCATCACCACTGATACATGGAAGCCGACTGGACAGTCACTCGGGGACCGCTTGCTGTGGAAACCAAAGATCAGATTGGCAAGGTCCCCATCCCACATTATACAGCTGTGAGTCACCGTGTCTTTCGGAAAGGCGCAGTCCCACAATGCATCGGGGCATCAGAGCCGTGTGGGGGCCCTGCTTGCGAGTTTGCTGTATAATAATCTCGATCTCCCAGAAGGCCTAGGGCACATCCTTAAACGACGCCTTCAGAAGGGAGAGATTTTATGTAAACATTGAATTACTTTCCATGAATCAAGTTATTAGGAAAGTCAGAGCACTTGAAGTTGCCCAGTTGTTCATTAGACCCCTTAGTAAGTAAACAGGAAATACACTAATGACCAAAATTGTGGAAACACTTCCAATTTTTATTCAACTGTTGCTCCAGTTACTAATTTAATCGTCCAATGTATGATATTTGTAGCATTCTTTGATTATCTATAAACATTACCGGCAATATTTGTGTAGTTATTTTTAAAGCGTAATGCCAAAACTAAATGGTTTCTAGTAAAAATGGAGAATGAAGGATATTAAGAACACCCAGCATTGGCTATTTTGGAGTGTCCACCAGGCCATGCACAGCTGATGGTGCAGAAACAGGACCCAGAAGCATGAGTGATACCTTCAGCACACCAATGTCTTGTACACAAGATGCTGGGTATCTCATATACATAGGGCCTGTATAATGCATTCAGTCTCTCGATATGTGCATTACTAATTGGTATATTTATGCATGCAGCTCTTGTAAGGCCAATTTACTGGGGTGGGGTCGATATTAGGATTGTGGTACCAAACACATAAACATGGAGGTTCAGGCCCGTTTTAGTTGCCTTTCACTCAACTCCGAGGTCCAGAGAACTTGTTTTGTGGCAGCAGTGCTGGGATTTTGCTAAAGCTCCCCCATAAACTAGAGGACTTAACATCTGGTGCCAGGATCTGGGGTGTGGGCTATAAAACTAGGGACGGGGGTCTCTACCTATTGCTTTGCGCTCCCGGGTCCAGGTTGATTACGACGGAAGAGGATGAAAATGACCGCCATGCGTATATGGCAAGGAATGTTACCACGACCGGTTTCCTAAAACACAAAGATCATAAACGTATATTCTGGGCATTTTAGAACCGGGAGCTTAACCATCACAGCGACGTCTTGCTGTAAAGGTAGCTTGTTGACTGTTGACACACAGCAGTTTAAATCTAATCCCCAGTGAATGCCTGTATCTAGTAAAATCTTCGCTGGAAGTTTAGCTTTATGCTAAAGCTACACGTGCATCACATGACAGAAGATCAGCATAATCCATTAATCTATGAGGAGCTCGTGGAGGGAATGGCAGACTTATAATTCATAGATTCCTCTAGAAATATTTCTGGCAAACAGGGATATATGGAGGACATACATTTTAATAATTTATGTATATGGAGCAGGGCTGAGCCGGTCAGTGTGGTGAGTCTTGTATGTTAAGGAGTTTAACTGCTCCCAGTTAGTCGTTTCTGAAGCTACACTTGAAGTGAAATTCATCTGTGGTCAAAGCAGCGCTGTCTCAGGGTTTACTGAAAGCCCTCCCGCTAAACAGAGCGCCGTTTGCAGGATCCTCTGTTGAAATGCGACACGGATTTTATTGGGTGGTACAGGGGTGCGAGAGCAGGGACACGTCGTAGAGCTTCCTTCGGCTCTGGTGCGGAGCTGAGGGGCTGGTTTTTGCGGGTAATCACCTGTTAGAAAGGCAGATGAAAGGTAAGGGATGGGCTGCCTCACGTCAGAACCTAACGGGAAGCAGACGCCGATGGGAACACAGAGATGGCCGTGGGGATCAAAGCCTCACCTGGTTTCTGTCGATCTCAAGTGTTAGCAGGCCGATGCATTTTTCTGAGTGCAGAATAAGTACCAGTCTGAGTTCACCCCCTCGCCTCCTGACAGAGACATCTCAACCACTCAGTCATGGAACATCTCCGCTAAAGTGACCTTTCCCTTTCAGGAATAAACATGAAAAACAAAACATGCATTGTCTTAGTATCAACTCAGCATGTAATCGCATCAACTGCCAAAACTCACAAATGATAGAGGAGTTCACGACTTCCAAGCAGACGATGAATTTGTACAAGGACTCCCTCATTTCTTTTGCTCGTTTATTGCATAAATATTCAGTTTAAAAGAAGTCAAAGACCTGAACTTTGCTTCCAGTGGTGTGTGGTCTCCAGAAAGAAATTCTGTTACTACTAATCAGACACATATGAAGAAAGGCAACTACGGGCCTTCTTTTCCACTAAGAAGAACATGGTCTACATTTCCACAGTGTACATTAATAAAGATTGTTAGCCAGAAGCATAACTACAGCCTTGGGAGATGTACCCAGCCAGTAGCCTGGATACCCCAATGTTAGCGCTGTTTTTCCCCACTCGATGGTATAATCACCTGTTCTCTCCAAGCGGTGATGGCATTTGCTAAGTATGTTAAGATTAACGGCCACCTCCGCGCCCCGTGCAGCCTGCCCCTTGATGGCGGCCCCGTTTTTTTCGCAGGGAACGGTCTGGAATCATGGTTATGGAGCAGCATGAGCCCCCGCAGCATTCTGCTGCCGTTCAGCGAACCCCTGTCTGAAGTAGAGACGTTCATGAAAAATGGACAGATGAGGCTAACGGATGGATAACGTGTACCCAGGGGCCGAGGAACTGGGAAGAGGGAAGTGTGGGCTGGGGGGACATGTACCCCAAATATTTAACTTGGCTTCAATTTAATTCATCCCCCCCCCCCCCCAGTAAACAGATCTTTTGTGTACAAATTAAATTGTGTCCCCCAATATCAAACTCTCCTGCGCCATTGAGTGGATCTATCCATACATAAGTTTATTCCTATAGCTCAGCTCGGTGTTTGTTCCCGGGGGAACCCCAGACAATCCACACCAGAACTGAACAATCAAGCCATCAAGAACACCGAATTCCTGGTATAGGTGTGTTGGGAGCTGGGGAGGAACAAATATTTGGATGGTCCGGGGTTCCCTGACAAACACTGGGGTAGGGGTTAAGCTGAGCAACTGTAGATAAAGAGCACGTGGCAGTGCCTCACACCTGCAGGGTGTGGGTTCGAGTCCCACTCCTGGCTGTGTGCATGTGGACTGTGTGCGATCTCCCTGTGTAATGCAGGTTTTTACATACCCCACTTACCTTCCATAGACCTGCCTTCAGGTGAAATGGTATCACTATGCTGCCCAAGAAACGTGAATAATGGTGCCTGCATACTTCAAATGAAAGTTGACGGAATCAATGTCAATTCAGTAATACAATACTGTATGAGCTGGGATCACTGTTTCACGACACTGCATGTGCACAGTTGCTAAGCTGAATTTTTTTATTTGTTCTGCTCACCATTGGCTGCCATAAATGTTGTATCATAGGGTTGGTCTAATTATACATTTACCAGCATGCTTTGGGGCACACCATGTGTATCTGTAAATAGCAAAAAATAATATGTGTATTTGTGCATTCATGCTGTGAATAATGTATGTTGTAACCATAATGTTGTAGAATGTGAGTATTTCATTAGAGCGTAACCATGAGTGTCGTGTAAATTGCTGCCTTCCTTGTCTGTGCTGCTGCTAGTATTAGGCTAATTGTGGCTGTTAAACTTCTTTAAAAAGGATGTCATCTCCTTTATTAAAATGACTCACACACTCGCCACAATATGTTTATCTGCGCTCTGTATGTGGGTCTGCTGCATGTAAAACATTCTGTGCCCTCTAGGGTTGTGGAGTGACACAGAATGAACACGGTGGTGGTCTGTGTTGTTAATCGTGCAACAGGTTGTTCCCGCAGATGTGTTAGACTTCGTTTTGTCTGGACGTCCTCTGAAGTGCGGGGCCACCTTAACAGTCCTGCCATGCAGCCTGTCTGCTGTCCTGTGCTTCCAGGAAGAGGCTAGAGTCTTCACTGCCACCCCGCATTGGATAAGCAGCTTTAGAAGAGGGATGGACAGATACACATCACAGCTTCCTTCATCTGCAGACAGGGCGGGAAGATTTTGAGGGCATGCATTAAGATGACGCATTTCTCGTTGACCTCTGACCAGCATACGGCTGAGTGCTTTCGTCTGTGAACCCAGCAAACACTGCCCGGCCAGTCGCCTGCTGATCTTCCGCAGACTCCAGCCGGCAGCTGCGAAGCAGAACGTTCCAGAACGTCTGATTTACAGCACCGACCTCAATCAGCAAAACCCATATGAGACGAGGATTCCCTGCTCGATAAAACGGACTCTTTCACAATTCCCAGCCGGTTCCTGGGCTCGAGTCAGACTGCCGGACCACACGCTGCAGCACAAACACATCCCCGCTCGGCAGGCCCACGCTTCTCCGAGGAGATTCCAGACCCCAGGGAGAGTCAGGGCTTGCAAAGCGTCAATAAAAATGTCAGCCAGACACACACACCTCTCGCAATCGACCTGGCGAGCCAGTCCTGTAGCTGTTCTGCCCGTGGGAACGTACGACTCAACAAAAGAAAAAAGAAAAAAACATCACAGCTCCATTGTACACGTTGCAAGTATCCTAAATTCTCCAGACCCAACCTCTGGGATTATTTGCCCCCCCCCCACACATAATAAAGAGCACTTAAAGGAGTTGAGCAGAAATGCCACCCCTCCGCGCATACCCTTTAAGCACCAGGCATGTCCGTCTCATACTACACGTGTTGCTTTAAAGGCCAGAGTTTATTACCTGTGACTATTACAATTTTCTAGGGAGGAATATCTCTGCACCCCATTTCCCGCAGCCGGCTTGGAATGCAGGCCGTTTCCCTCGAGGAAGTGCAGCGAGCTGCCCCCCCCCCCCCCTCACCACATCCTTCATAGGGAAGCAGCTGAGAGAACCCCCAACCTCTGGACCCCTTTCCTGCAACCCCACCCTCACTCCCACCCTGCCACCAGCCCGCCAGGAGGGCCCCACCCAATCTACAGTAGCCTCTTGTCCTGTTTTCTCTTTTAGGAATTTCCCCTTTACCTTGGGAACAGGGGACACGTCCCTTTCCCTTCATATAGAAGACAGGTGGGTGGAGGCTTTAGGAGATGGATGCATCATCTCAAGGTTGCCGGTTTGGGATCTGTAAGGAAAACCCACAGCTAGACCCCCGGGCCAGAGACATCACCCAGAGAACGCTGCTGAATCTAAGCCAGCTGTGTAAATTATGAAAAGGGCAAGTTGTTAGTTATAAAGACAGACTTCTTACGGTTCATGTTAGCAAATTGCCGTGCAGTCCCCATTTAGCAACATCATGCTGCTCTCAGAAGACAAACACAACGGATATCAAATTTTACAACCAATGGCAAAGTGTTGCCTGAAGTGTGAGAATACGGAGGGGTTTTATGTACCAAGTGATTTATAAGGTCGATTTTTTTTAAGGAAAGATTTCGTTTCTCTTTAAAAAATGTACATCCTACATGTGCCTAATTTAACATCAGCGTCCATCAGTGTCAAGCCTGCCTGACTTATACCATACGTCTGAAAAGGTTACACTGAATGATGCGGATCGTAGGAGACACATGCAAAGCTGGCCGTGTTATTCAGCCAATGGACGAACCAATCTAGAGGACCTTTGCAAGCCCATAAGGCTGGTTCTGGGAACCCACTTGGCCTTTGATCATGTGAATAACTCATTAACTAATTATATGCATTTGTGTGAGACCCAAGCATCTAGTTAATTATACTTTGGGCTATGGCAGCCTGGATTTGGCACTTGTCGGAACATTTCGACACTAAAACAACACTCTAAAACAACACTCATAAGCTTTGAGCCTTCAGCTGACACTGGGAGAGAAGCCAGACTGGAAAAGCAGCCGCGTGGACACCTACCTGCTGTCAACAGGCTGACGCTTATCTCTCAAAGAACCTCACGGTAGTGGAGTCTGAGAATGCAAAACGTCCCCATAATGAACGTGGGTCCTGAATGAGTCCCTGCAGGGGCATTGAGGACATCGCTGGCCTGATCAGCTCTTATCATCCAAGCGTGACAGTGTTATGTCTGCCAAGCGTCAAACACACTGCATTTGAGAGCAGGCTTGATGAAAGCCCAACCTAGACTCCCACAGGTCTTCAGATACATTTCGACTTCCTTGCTGGGAAGAGCTTGACTTACAGCTTTACTAACTTACAATTAACCAATTAGCAAACTAATTTAATGAAGTGATTAAGGTTGGAATTTGAACAAGAGATGATACCAGGACAGAAAGTATTTTGATATTCTCCAGATATATATATATATATATATATATATATATATATATATAAACATGAAAAAAATGATTAGTATTATACTTAGGATTGGCATGTTGGCTCAGCAGGTAGCATTACTACCATTCACGTTTGGGGTTTGGGGAAAAAATGCCACGTCTGCTCCATATGCATGTTGATGTCCTCCCTGCATTTTGTGAGCTTCCTCTCACCCTCCAAAAACACACAGCTTGTGTGTAATTGGAGGCCCTCTGCTTGTGCGGCGTCCTATCAGAAAGTCCCATGCCCTGGGTTTCTTGGGATAGGCTCCAGATGCACTCTGACCCTGTACTGGTTGGTTATTTTTGGTAAATAAGTCGATTACGGATAATAGCGAATTACTAATGAGCTCACGGCACTTTGGGTTCCGTGTGAGGGATTTTACAAGTTATTTCGCAACCCAGACGCAAATGCCTGGGAAAACCAGAGGCTCTCTCTCTCTGGTCAGTCAATGCCTCCTAAAGTCCTTTCAGATGTCAGAGAACACTTTTGTATTTAATGAGTGTTACATTTCAATAGGATTTTTATATATACATAAAGCCGGGCACATGAATGCAGCCAGCTGACCTGGAGGGTTTGGGGTGGAGTTGAAAGTGACTCCGCCCTCTTTCACAGGACATCAAGCGGGCTGCAACTGGAAGGATGTCGCGTGCAGTTGTGCATCCTTTCTGAGCACTGGGTGCCGTTAGGGGCTCGCTTTGCGAAAGTCATTTTGTTTAGTGACTCAGATGGACAGACACAGCCAAAAACACATTAGCGCAAGCTGCCGTTACTGGCACTGATGGAATATAAATATTGTTAATGTTCACGGGCCCTCAGTCACTGACCGCGCTTCCATCATCCCCGGGGAGAAATACTGGCCCCTGTGGAATTTCAGATACGGCACCAGAGAGACCAGTCTAGCAACCATGCATATAGTTTCGGCCATGTGTATTGTTTTGGCCTGAAGGAATGAGAACGAGGAAAGAGAAATTTCATCCACTTAAAATATTCGGCTCATTTTGTGTAAAAATGACATACAGGAGAGAAACTGCACTGATAAAAAGCTTTTTATTCATTTTTATTTTGCAAGAAAGAAAAATTGCTAATACTTTTTTTTTGTACAAAAAGAGACCATACAAAAATACTAGGTGATTTTAATACAATCATAAATGTAGTTTTAAAAACTTTATTAAAATGTACTATCAAAAAAAAATCTAACTTCACTGAATAAAAATCTGTTGTTCAGTCGATGCTTTTCAAGCAGTAGTTGTAAATATAAACACAGGTCATTCATAGTGGACACATCAGGCTTATGGGCCAGTTCACAATTGGTTTGATCTATAGAGGGGCCATGGCTGATGGGGGGGAAACAGACCATACAGTGAATGGGAGGAGAGAGAGTGTAGTGTGTGCTGTCAGGACGGAAGGCGAGAGGGTTTATGTTACATTATGTACACATCCCAGAACAATGACAAGACATTTAAAAGAGTTTCACTTCTGTTCGCACAAAGGAGAACATTAAAAATCCACAGTTTTCTTTTCATTCTGCTTCATAACTATCTACATAAGATGAAAATCAACGTCCTTGACCCCTGACCCGGAACGGGAATCCTGTCATGGAGGCCCAGACTCTGTCCAGCTCCCGACACCAATGAAGCAGCGGGGACGAATCAGAGGTATACTGGCCGCACGATTGCCGACCCCCAAGAGAGGCAACGCAAGACCCCCTCCCGACCAGCAGGAGGCAGTCAATGGCTAAACTGTGCCCCTCATGCCCCGGAGTCAATATGGAAGGGGGCTTCACCCGGCACTGACCCCCAATGCTATGAGGAGGCATAGCCACACATACAATACAGTGGGTGCAAAGTTGTTGGGGGGGGGGGGGGGGGGACAAGCTGTCATACCCTCAACCTGTCCCAGATAATACTTTTAAAAAAGGTTGCAATATGCATACACTACACACAGTCCCTACCCACACCTCCTCGCAGAAACAGCAAGGTCTCAGCATCCTAAAATCATCAACAACACACTTTATAGCGACTGATTTCAGGCTGTAAGGGATGACGACGGTTATGGAGTTTGGATATAGTGCTATAAGTTATTTTACACTGTTAATATTCCTGTATATGTGCATTGTGTGATAATAATTTTACAAGAATATCATTCCTATTAGTTAGGAATTTGTTATTATAACAGGGCCAACATGGCTGAATTGGGGTGGGGGGGGAATGAGGAGAAACAAAAAACGAGAGCCTCAAAAGGAGAACGAGAGCCAGCTGCACATCCAACATGACATCCATTCATTCATGCATCCATTCATCATTCATTCATCCATCCATCCATTTGCTCATTCATAGCCTATTGTTCCTGTTCTGCGAATCCACAGTCACAAATATCAGGAGACTCGGGCTTTGCGTCTGCCCACTCTCTCCTTTTTGGAAACGGGCTCTAGCTGAAATGACAGACGAAAGGACAGACATTTCCTACGGGGGTGGGGTGGGGGTGGGTCAAATGTCCGCCTCTCTTGCCTACATTCTACTGTCAGATGAGAAATCAGAGCAGCAGTTTGCTGGTCATGTGTCACAGGTGTGTTGGCGTTCTCCTTCATGCGTGCTCCAGGCCGTGCTTGGGCGCCCCCTCACACCATGTTGTGGTGGTTGTTCCTCTCTATGATGTCCGCCGTGGGCAGCAGCTCCTTCTTCACCGGAGGGGGCGGGATGCTAGTGCTCTTAGCTTTGGCCTTGAACAGGTCGGACACATAGAACACCTGGAAGACACACGTCTCTGCATCAGTGTCGGCCTCCACTCGAAAGGCAGCAAGAACAAGATGGACAGCTGATGAGTGACCGCCCCCCCCGAGAAGATCTTATCGCTCCTCACTGCCAAGTAAATGACTGTAGCAAAACCCCTTGGCGGCACCTATCATGGTCTGCGGAAGGCCAAATGCAAGAATGAGTCACGCTACTGAAGGCTGGAAAGTTCTACTCGACTCATGCAGAGTCTGTGAGGTCAATGGCATTCATGGGGGGGGGGGATGGGGGCAGCTTTTCCTGCGCCTTGAGTGATGTGAAGCAGGATATGGAGGCTGGTTTACCTGGAAGTGGTGAAAAGGATGTGGACTCTGAAAATCAGCCATTGTCAGAAACTTCCGCTTAGAGATCTGGACACTGGCAAGTGAACAGCATGTGGCAAAGCACTTTAATGCATTTTAAATGAAAATACTGATTCAACTCTGGCACACTGGAAAGATGGGTGTCTTCTAGTCATTTTCCAGATGTTTTTAAAGCTGACCAGCGGACTCTCCATGGCGTGCCGCGGCACACTTGTTTTTCAGCGTACGCCAGGGGCAGCGGCACAGGGAACGAGAACATTCTGGGACAGAACTGTGTGTGCTAGTGGAACAGCTTTCCAAAGAGGGCCCCTGTCAATTGCAGAGGGTCAAGACGAGTCCCACTTCCGGTAACAAGTCATCACATTTCGAACCTTAAGGAACATGTCCTTTTGTTGGACACAGTTCCTCCGGAGGGGTGTTAACTGAGGAATGAAAAACAGGATTTCAACTTGATCCGAAGTGGGAGACGTGTACACGACTCAAATTCATAACATGCTTCAGGGGAAGCCGTTGGAAAACAGTTATCAATGTTGCAGTATTCTTTAGACAATATCCACTTGTACGGAAGGAGAGAGAGATGTCAAGCATAGCCCAGTGTGAGTCAGACTCGGTGAGAGGCGGGTCTGCCCTACGGAATTACATCATGCTATTTACTGGGAGACCTTGTCATGCCTTGAAGCGATTCCCATTCTGTAACAAAGGAGAGGCATTTTTGCTCACATTACTTCTTTGTGCTTAAGACTTGCCCTCTCCGAGTAGCACTCCGACCTCCGACCTCAGCCGAAGAGCTTCCATGAGCCGCAAGCAGCGCCACGCAAACTAGGCTTTCCTGGATCTTTGTTGCCAACAACGTACGGTCAGCAATGGCTGGGGGGATTCAGTGTGAGACACTCCCCAGGACAAAGTGTGGGTCTCAGAGTCTCCAGGCAGAACCCCATCCAGCACCCCACCTAAAATAAGGCACGCAGACGAATGCAGACGGACCTGATATACTTCAGAGCGCCATCGTGGACGGCAGGCGCATTGGTCTCTATAAACGGCAAGTTCTATGGTTTGACTCATAAGAATGCCGGAAATTACACCGTAAAATTTCCTCCGATCCCACGGCCTCTCACTGCATAGAGCCCTCTGCACTGTGCTGTTCTTCAGACCTCGGTGACACTGCGTTTGATGGGGGAGAGGAGCCCTCCAGTTCCACAAACAAGAGGAGGCGTTTTCCAAGTATTCGATGGCAAGATGTTAAACCTGCTTAGTCTCCCCCACCTCTGGCATCCCAGTAATGAACATTCCCCAAAGTTATTCTTCCGAACTGGCCTTTGGTGGTAGAGATTAAGCTCACCCTCCCGAATGTCTTCAAACGAGTGATGCCATCCACCTGGTTAGGCGATGGCTCGGTCATCATCAACGGGCTGATGAAGGTCTGGGGGCAGGGCCTGGACCTTCGACAGGTAGTGGGGGGTGTCCTTCTAAGATGGTATATTGTGGGGAGACTGGAGCTACTGTCTCCCCAAGGCAGACGGCTCACTTGAAGGGGTCCTATCTCAATGACCACATCGCGACCGCAACCTAACCCTAACCCTAACCCTAACCCTAACCCCCGCTTATACCGGCGATTCGTCGGCATGTGATTATGATGGCTGCTCACCATGGATATGCTCAGCGGACACAGACATTCACCCTGAGCGGGGAGAATGAGTGAGGCAGGGCTGTTGAAAACAAAATGTGAATTTCCCTCTGAACATCTGCCTGAACACACAGAACTCAGTAGGCTTTGGCACCACATAGACAAAACCCATTATGAGCCCGGTCTTGAATCGAGTGTGAAAATACTGACTTTTTAGAGGGAAGTTTAAACTTTTTCCACTGTACCTGAGGACTCTCATAAATCTCATTTACACCATCGTGACACCCTTCCTCCACTGTGCGGCAGTTTACATGCTGCAGCGTTTGACCATAAAATCCCAAAATGCAATAAATAACACTAATCGTGGCCCTTGGGAGCCTGAGAAGGAGGTGGACCCGACCTCTGAACATCACGCAACACACTTCGTGTCGCTGTTCCAGCTCAGGCTGCCTGGTCTCCTTTAAAGCCAGCGCAGAACTGGAGGATATTAAACATTTTTTAATTGCAGGCCATAAGCACTCGCAGATGTAGGCCTGGCTCACGCTCGGAGGCCAGCGGGGAGGTGGGCAGGAGGCTAAAGCGCTTCAGGGAGGATGTGACACATGAAACAGGCTAACAGGGCCTCCATCAGCTGGGTGGTACCGTGTCTGAGTCACTGAAATGGTATATTAGTTTTTGCACCCGAGGAACTCACGGCCCTACACTGTACCACCAGAAAGTCCACACTGCACTCTACGGACGCACTGCTCTCTGAAGCAGATGCAATCTCGGAATACCCCAAGCTGACCTATGGGTATGACTTCCTGGTCAAGGTGGAGATTGCAGGCTGCAGATGAGGCTGAACTCCCCAAGACAGAGATGACTCCATGGGGAAGGCAGCAGCAGACATAGGCAGACATCTGGACAGAGAGCCACAGCAAAGGTTTTACCGCTAACAGCGATGGCCTTTACATTCGAAGCCAAGGACAAATTAAGAAAAACGGCAAAGAATAAAACCCACGTCCCCAAATCATGCTTTCTTAACCATGATTGTTCATTAAACTTGTTACTTGTAAATGCCTGCCAGACAAGTTGCGTGAAGGACAGGGTCTGACCAGGGGGGCGCGAAGAACAATGGGGGGGGGGGGGGTCTTTACATTTCAATCTC
>JABJVO010000044.1:14964285-14974696 GCA_026770805.1 Boulengeromyrus knoepffleri
GGTTGATGGGTGTTCTTAGGGACGAGGAAGGGGGGGGGGGAGGGGGGGCAGAGGGGGGGGGGGGGCGGGGGGGGGGGGGGGGAGGAGGGGGGGGGGGGGGGGCTATTAAATGTCAATCTGCACAATGAAAGATGTTGAGGACTATACAGTAGGGTGTTTTCTTTTACAACGATCGAGAGCTCCGTCTTGTCTATGACTGGCTGGAACATGTGTCTGGACAGAGTCTCCACACAGCAAGCCAGTCCAGAGGAGGGAAGGTGATAAAATGTTCAAGAGAGCACAGGACCCCCTGAAGTGGACCTTTGCTTGCAAGTTTTTGGTAGATTTTCCAAATTCTGTGAAATAATAAATGATCCAAGAAGAGTCTCCCTCATTTTTAAATCTTCTGGGCAGCAGCACTGCGGTGCAGCTTTGCTAAATAAACACCAGTGGTTCTGTTTATTTCCAGTAAGACCTGTCCACCAACTGAGATAATGGAGCGATACTTGTAAAAAGCAGAGGCTGGATATTTAAGCCCACTGACGGCCAACCGAGAAAATAATACAGATCATCACAATCAGGCCCCATAGCGTTCCCCATCGTGCTGGCAGGAGATGGGGATTGAGGCACGGCGTGTGGAAAAGGGGCTGTCGACCTTTTTCCATAAGCTAAATACAGGCTTTGTGAAATCCAAGCTTCAGTGAAGCTTGTAAGTGATATTTGTACAATTTTTTTTTTATTATATTGGCTAAACATTACGTTTGTAGTTATTTATCAGGTCCGGTGATCCTCATGACAACATTTTTCATCAAGTTCATTGGGGTGTTAAATGTAATAATTTAAATATCAAGCTTGTGTATGCAATTACGGTTAACTATGCATTTAGTTCTGCACCTCACAGACTGATCAAACTGATCAACATTCACCTCACTCCATCAGCCTCCCTGAAGAAGAATATAAACTCCGCCCACATTCATGGAAAGCTTAGTTAAAAAAAATACTTACAATGCAGTAGGCCACCAATGCCCCCTGAACGAATCCCGCCAGCACGTCAGTGGGGTGGTGCTTGTGGTCGGACACACGGGAGAGGCCGGTGTAGAAGGCCATCATCAGGAGGGTGAACTGCAGGAGGGGCCTCAGCAGACGGGCACCACGCCATGTGAAGCGGGACTGCAGGTAGAACTGGGGGGGGGGGAGCAGACACACAGCAAGGATGAGTACAACCGGCACGTTTATCGGCGTGTTAAGAAGTCAGGACTGCCTTAGCCAACAGCGGCCTATGACAGTGAAGGAAATGAGCTGGAATGACAGACCAGAAAACAGAAATTATTTCCTGCAAGTGATATTCTTGCATTAAAAAAACACCAACATTTTAAAAATCAAGAAGGTGGAACAACAGACTAATAGATAGTGATCTACCAAGGTTTCAGCGATTAGTGGTGCGGTGACGGAGACCAGAGACCATAAACACAAAACAAACAAATACTGTGTAGATTCTCAGCTCTTTCATGCCTTAAATTCCTGTCGTGGCAGATACAATATGATTTGCATACGACACAGAGCCCCTAAGTACTTTGTTTTTGAGACAAAGGCAGGCAAGCTGAGGCCACAGCAAAGACACACAAGAAGCCACAACATTCTCGTTTATTCTCCTTCCCAAAAAACTATAAGCACTCGTCATGGGCCAGAACTAGGATAAGGTCATGGGTCAGCAGAAGACCACCCTCAAACAGACTGAACTATCAGGTGGGCTCCATTGCTACGTGGCTTAGAAGATGTCTGCTCATACTTTGCAGAAGACAGCACTGTCGTGGGAAATCCTTAAGAATTCTGCATTAGGCTCAAAACAAATGACAGACACATAGATAGACACATAGATAGATAGATAGATAGATAGATAGATATATGCATTGTTAAAAACATTTAAGATGCATTTAGAGCTTATGAAATTATGTCTAAATAATCTTTTCAATTTGGAGACCTGGCTGGTAGGTTCCACACACAATTCTTATTATATGCAAAGGCGGTTGCCACAGGCTTCTCTTCCGGCAGATAAGGGGTAGAGTCACGCTTTCCCCGAAGCCGGCTCATCCGCGGTGCCTTTATCAGTATTTACACACAGAGGGCACTGGTGAGACACGACTGTACGACATTAACATCAGTATGTTAATACAAACGTATACATGTTTTTTTTTGTTTTTTTTTTAACGGGCCATTTACTTGTTGCGGATAACATTCGGGTTAAATAATTGTAGCGCCATCCTGCAAGGTTGCCAACTCTCACGCAGGAAATCCTACGGCAAATCAATATTATTCCACTACAAACCTAACATTAGCTACATCAAAAGCGTTGGGATAGTTTGCAAACCCTACAGACTATTTACAAGGTAATAAAACTGTTGCATATATGTAAAAGAGTATGCATGCGTGTGCAGACTTGTCTCAAATCGGAAAATCTCACGCCAGCCAGCTGACCAAAGTTGGCAACCCTGTCGACAGACAATGCGAGTTATAAAGCTTAACTACGGCTGAAAATCTACTGTCTACCTGACTGTCTGTGATGGCTTTTACAATATTATACATTAACGAAATGTTTGGCGTGTTTGCTAGCAGGGTTGCCGCCTCAGTGCCATAAAATCCTGTACATCCACTCATTGACTAAAAATACTGCAAGGTTTGTTTATGTCTGTTTGATGGGGAAAATAATAGGGATATTCCACGTCCAGGAATGAAATTGTTTTTTTTTTAGGGCCGACGACCAGAATCCTGGACGGGTGACAACCCTATTTGTTAGCAAACGTTAGCTTGTAGTCGCACCGTAGCACATTAGTAAGTGATCTGGCTAATGCTAGCTAGCGGCCGGCCATTTTTAAAATACGCGGTATTGGGATTCACCGATGACGCATTTCCGGTGATACTACCGGCAGTAAAGAAACTCAAGGCGCAAACTGCACGATACCTGATGGTAAAAGTATGTATTCCAGGGATTTGAGAACTTTGTTAGTTACTGGGTCCTTTTTATATTTCTCATCTCAAGGAAGAGGTACAGTGATGGTGTCATTAAAATCTGAGCCTGAACTCCCAAGAAACCAGCAGGTTCGTTCCATCCATTTTTTTTAAAAAAATTATTAAAAATGTATATTTTAAAACAATTATTTAAAACATATACAGACCCGGCATACAAATGTAATTTCACAATATATTTTAAGCATATGTGTGTGTGTGTGTGTTTAAACAAATGTACTGAATGTTTATAAAGCCTTTCAACAATCCCGCAAATAGTCCCCCCTCGCTTTTTTTGCGGGGTGAGGGCAGTGGTATCACAGTTAGCACTCGCTTTTACTGGTGGCTTAAGGAAGTTGTTCCAACACGACCCCACACAGGGCGGCGGGAGGGTAACGATGTCTTGACAGTGGTAATAAATACCGTGTGGGTGCCAAAAACAGACGCGGCCATTACGTCTGCAGGGCTCAAAGTGGCAACTGGGGTGTGACCCTCTTCTGCAGCTCGGCCACCCAGCTTATGCCCCCCCCCCCGCTGACAGAAGATAAAGGGACACCTACAAGCCCAGCTAAGAACCTTTGTTCTGCAGCACTTCCCTATCAGGAAAGAATGTCTCGCTCACCGCTCTCAAAGGGAGACGTGAAAGAAGGCAATCAGATAACAGGCCGGTAATCAGTGCAGGAAGAGCTGTCTTGTGCCCTGGAATGGGCAAACAGTCTCCAGGGAGAACCTGGTCACAGCTGCCAGATAGTCCTTATTAAAAAAACTTAATGGTTATGCTGAACCAGCCACTTTTATAGTGTCAGCTGTTATTAAAGTCGAAATTACAGCTTCATGTTCATTCCCTATATTGTAGTTCATCTTCCATTTGCTGTTTGAGCCAAAACAAGCACTGCAGCACTGGAATAAAATACACACGTGGCTGGAGATGGCATCTGCATTCATTCGTCACCGAAAGTACATTTTAAAATATTTTTTAAAGGTTAAACTGCCTTCCCCTCCTGGGTGAGTCTGCCACACTGCATGGGGCCTCCTAACTTTCTAGCTGCTTCCATGACATGCCGGACGGCCCAGGGGTCGGTGGCTTGGGTCTCACCCCGTCGCCGTGCGGTCTGGGTTTTCTGGACGCGACCGCGGCCAAACCCAGAAGCAGTGTGCAAGGAGGTTACGGCGAGGCTAGGAAATACCCACTGTATGAAGCCTACTCCGCCACAACACATGCTGACATCACCACCACCGCAGCCGACTACGTTCGCCACGGGTGGGGGAGGGGAGGGGATGCCCGAGATCTCGGTGTGATTCCCAGGAGAAAACATTTTGGTTCTGGCAGACATAATATCCTGCCACGAAAATGGTTGTTTTCTGCATACTGGTTTGAACTCTGAAGACGAAACTGGGTGATCGAAATACGAAAAAAAAAATATTTACCAAAAGTTCTGAATCAATGAATCAACAGTCACCAGGAAGGCACTGTAATTTAAAGCTTCTTTCGCAAAAAGCACTGCTGACACGGCAGTTGTGTGGATGTCCCTACAAGACAAAGCTTGTTTTTGAAATGACACCCATCTCTGCAGCTCACTGAGCAAGACAGTGAGAGTCAACGATTTCATCCAACCCTTCATTCCCATATAATTGTCTAACTTTCTGTGTCTAGGCCTGCCTGTTTCCCATGTGTCATTATGCTTTGCTGGGAATTTATGGTCCGAGGGCACGGACCACCCTTAGAGTGATGTCACCATACATCTCATGGGGTTCACCTGCTGTTCCTTCTGCTAGTCACCTTGCTGCCAGTGTCCCAGAAACAGGGAACCCCAATAAAAAAAAAGCAGGCCTTTCATTTGGACCCCAGCCAAGCTGAAGTGTGGCAGGTTTTGATAAGTTTTTTTAGAAGATGTGTAGTCATTTGGACACATCTGGGCAGGATACTGTCCACACAGCAACTGCTGCAGATCAACAACCAGAGAAAGGATAGAGCAAAAGGTGAAACCTTCTGATATGTAACCCATGCAGTTAACAAGGTAGAATTTATCTGCCCAAACTAAAATAAGCCACAAAAACCCCTGGCTGGGAGCAAGAGGGATGAAGGAGCTACTTACCGCCAAGTACAGCATGGTGTACATTGAGAAGGAGGCGTGGCCTGAAAAGAACGATTTCCTGGGGGGAAAGAAACCCACAAAAATCCAAAAATTAATGGAAAATCGGCAGTGCCGAGCAACAGTTCATATATCTACACAGGATATTAAAACTGTTATGTTCATCTCGTGTTTCTCACTGGCTTCCATCGAGTCCCACCCCTTCGTACTGTCAATCAGCACTTAGTGAGTTTAATATTGGACCCCATTTCTACAACACTGGGTGAGATGATATATGACTAGCAGTCAAATGATTAAATTAATAAGCCCTTAATTTGAACCCTGAACACAAACATTATATTCCCAATCTTGCATTTCAGTACTGTTTTTAGCTTATACGTACTTCTTTACAGTCCTCGGCTGAGTTGTGTTTTTATAATATCTGATGTGTTTTCGTATTTTTATCTTTTGCATTGGTTTAAGCACAATTGACAGCCATAGAAAAATTGCGTGGTCCACGCTGAGGTTTCAGGGGATCATACCTGGCCTCCTGCACCACTTTGCTGTCTTCCTCCTGGCAGCTATATACAGTTATATAGCCACTGGAGCAGTTGATTGTGGAGAAGTCAGGCCTGCAAACGGCCAGGAAGTGTGGCCGCAACCGGCCCACCGACACCTTGGCGATGTCCGTGAAGGACTGGCTAATGGCACAGCCGAAGATGAAGACGCCCACTTGCTTGTACAGGGCGGAGATATAGGGGTTGCCCACAAAGGACTTGGAGCCCTGGTTCAGGTAGTGGATCCTGTACCACTCCCCAATGATGATCTGAGAAGGAACAAGGAGACAGTAAGTGAAAGGTCCCCAAAGTGTCAGTTCTTGGTGAATCCCTTGGGTACTGGGGCCGCATACCAGCTTGTGCCCATCTGAAGGTCAGATGGCAATGATGCAGTTCTAGTGACCATGAGATTTAGGACTTTCACACATAACACATGGGGGTGGATTAGAAGACAAATGAGGGATGACCATGCACGTTTAATGGCCTGTCTTGCCTGGATTAAACCATTAGCTTGTGGTGAAATGAGACGTTTATTCATTACTTGATTAAAAATGTGTTAAAGAGTGTGGAGACAGTTGGCGAGGCAGAGACGTTGTAGCTATGCAGTGCAGCGGATGGTCTGTTCCCAGCAGCTTACAGCCAAGATCAGGAAGTGTGGACCCATCTGCATGCCGCAGCTTAGACACGCAACGTCTCGAAGGTCCACACAGTTGGTATTGGCATTGCTGATTAGAGGCTCTGGGCCGTCCCACTTAAGCCACAGGTTTGCGTATCCGGAGTCCATCTGAATGAGCCATGCTCACTTGCTCCGTCTGACACTTGAGAACCAAAGGCCCGCCCTGTGGGCACAGCGGGCAAGATGTGCCACTTCAGGATAAACAGAGTGGGGTGGGAAGGATCAACAATAATTGGCCACAGCTGCACTCAGCACAACCGCCCACCCCCGTCACCACCCTCCCCGGCAAGAGCCCAAGGAGGCAGCTGGTTTTAATCACCAGATCTGCTGAGCTTGGAACGTGGGCCCTCATCTGGAGAGCTGCTCTGTTTGGGTCCCCCCCCCACCCCAAGCCCCTTCCTTGGCTCCTAATTGCAAAACATTTCAGCAGAGGGCCGAAAGCTCGGTGCGGGAGCATCAAAAAGTTTACCCGTGATCGCCGTCAGGGTCTCTCCTGGCTTTTCGCTACTCCTTAACGAGATAAGCCTTTGAGATTTGAGCAGATGTTGACAATCTGAGGGCTCGTGGCACCAATTAATGCTGTTTTTACAGTGGAAAATCTGAGCCACCTATCTAAAATGAAAACAGCTATTAACTGAAAAACAGCTCCGGGGTACATTTGGACCAAGACTGCAATCTTTAATGTGTTTTAAGGAAAGGGGCTTTATCTACCGTGATGTCAGGTGTCTTTGTTAGAGGCTCGTTAATGCCATACAAACCTCAATAGGTTTAGAAAATGAAACAGAACCAAGATGCAGAACAGGCCTCTTTACTGGAACATTCTATGGTTTTAACTAATTGCAGCGTCCTGGCATCAACTGTAATATATGTTTCTGGAAACTTTCCAACTGTAGAAGCCACATGGAATCCCACATGTCCACAGATTACTGTAGAAAATGGAATGACATAAACGAGGGAAAAACGTGACCTTGAGGAGATGCAGGCGGTCCAATTCTCATGGTGGAGAGTCTAAGCAAAACTGATTGGACCCACGATACCTCTGCCATACAGCAGAGTGCTATGATGAGAACTAGCTAACTCTGTTTGTGTTTTTTCTTCCTTCTCTCCTCAAGAGCGGAATTCAGTTGTTGGAATGGTATGGCACAAGTCAACCGGCATGTTTATCTCAGAAATATGACAGAGTCATGCCATGATAAGACAGAGCATGCGAGACGGAAAGAAGCAACAAGGAGATATGATAAAGCGCATTAGCTGAATTAGTGGTTCTAGATGAAGATGCAGCTAAAACAAGGAACCAAGTGTGACACCCAGTAGTGCTGGGGATGTTGGCAACTTGGGAAGCAGCCAAGCAGAATTTAATGGCACCACTATGGAAGTTAGTGCCTAAATGCTTCTGAGGGACAGACGTAGCTAAATAAACAGATCACAGTTGGCAGGTCACAGACAGGACAGCACAGACATAATTTGCTGGGTAGGTACTGATAAAGGAACTTACAGAAAGGATGGCGACGACAATGCCCACAGCGCAAAGCACAGCGTCATTTATGGTTTCTTCCTTTTTGGATGGGTACTTGATGGACTCGTCGTCGCAGTAAAAGCCGCGTTCGTAGGGCTTGACAGCGCTAGACTCAATAACCAGGAAAGGCAGGCCAGCTACAGCGACACCACAGCAGGCGTGGGGCGGGGAGGACAAGAAAAGGGTTTCAGGTCAGTGACGGAGACAAGAACATGGGGGGCACACAGAAGGGGCACAGGGCAGGGCAGCCAGGCAACGAGGGGGAGGGGGTCATCTCAGGGACTCTTCTGTGCCCTGAGTAATGTACTCTTCACGGCTGGGATCTTCCAGAGCAGTGTTTCCTAATCCGGTCCTTGGGGACCCCCAGACAGTCCATGTTTTTGCTGGTATCCAGCTCTAGGAAGGTAGCAAATATGTGGACTGTCTGGCAGGGAGATCGGAGGGAGCAAAAACATGGACCGACTATGGGACCCCAAGGACCGGATTGGTAAAAACTGTTCCAGTCCATGACATGACGACAAAAAGACAACGAAGGTGGGGTTTCCCCAAGACCCCGCCCCTCATTGCCTGACTCTGCTGCACTGTGGAGAACTTACAGAGGTGACTGGCACTATGAGGCCTGTGGCCAGCAGGATGGGCGAAGGGACGGTACTCCTTTTAAAGGGGTATCTGATGCTCTCGTCGTCACAGAAGAAGCCGCGCTGGTAGGGCTGGACAGCCGCGTTGTGTACCGTGATGGAAGGGAGCATGACTGCGCAGACAGACAACACTGGCATCAGCCCACCTGCTTGAAGTACTTACCTGTGGTTCTAACCGGAAGGGGCCTTACACATTTCATGTGGAGATTCAGTCTTTTACTCAATTGAAATGGAAACATTGCCTTACAAAATAAATGCTAAGCTCAGCAGAAATACACGTTCACCCGCTTAGAGAAAACCACAAAGTATTCCTTTAACTGGAGCTTTGATCAGGAAGTACTAATTTCAAGTCCTTCAGTTCATTTCGAAGATTTCAGGGTGTACCCCTGTCTTGTGCCCTGTGCATTCTGGGATAGACTGCAGGGCTCCCTAAGACCGTGACCAGGATAAGCGGTTAGAAGAAGGATGAATGGAGTTCTTGTAGACAGACCAGGCTTGAAATATATATTAAACTATAGAAGACTATATATACACACACACCTCACCTTCCAGACACTCAACATCCCAGGTTGGAAGAATAATTCTAATTAACTAAGCAAACAGCCACCATCCAATCAGACAACACCCAGTCAAAGGGAAAGCAGACTCCTCCAGCGCGGATCCGTCTGCAGACAGAGCCCGGCACTTTCCGTGGGTCTCAGTATGTTGTTCTTTCTTCCCCAAGTTTAGTCAGCCCAATAACACTGAAACTAAGCCATTTCCAGACATGACAACTTACTTCTCATCCAGTGACCTACAGTAACTTCTTTCAGCTGAAAACGTCACTTGTGTGCTTGCATTTTTTTTTTAAATTATAGTTCTTACCCAGCAAACTGAAGAATAAGCCAAGAAAAGACAAGGGAAACATTTCCGAGAAAAAATCTGAATAGTAAATAGTAAATGCAGGAATGATGTTAGTTAAATTTTGTTTTTTACAGCACAACCTAAACCACACAAACTTTTTTTATCCCTCCAGCCAAGAAAAGAAAACATGAACTGCTAGATAATATCAGAAAGCCAACCCCAATGCAGGTCTAAGATTTCCAAATATAACATAAAAATAATATAGGCGAACCAATTTTTTTCCATTTTCCAGCATCTGTGGCCCCATTGTCCTTTACACATACTTTCAAAATTCAAAATCAAAACTTCTCATTAGAGTTACACAAAAGTAAACCCCTAACAGCCAAAGCTCATCATCTGAGATTCTGTTCACACACGGCCAACCCACGGTGACAGATTATGATGCTAATGAATGCCCCTAAATGGTTCAGGCATATGCAAGAGCTGCCAGTTGAGCGCTTTTATCCAGCTAACTACGTAAAAGCCAATTAGGGGGAATTTAGACTATGAACAGAATCGATTCACGGTACCAAAAAAAAAAAATAATAATAATAACTGGACCTTGACTCTTCTAGGAACATGGAGAATGAAAACATTCCTAGGGTCTGTGAACAACAGAATAGGCGAGGCCTAAGACAAAGCCTCAGTGGACGTTTTGAGAAGTAGGGCTTCTGGGTAGTGCATGGCCTGCTGGGTAATGCTTCGCCTGCCTCTACAGACCATGACCACATGTTTACAAAAGTCCCTCTATGCACAACAGGTCCTCCAGCGCTAGGCCGAGGCAACATTGTTCTGTTCTCTATGCCATTGCCAGGAGAGCACCTTGGAATGTTGGGATGCCTCCATTTCAGGCCCTCCTTAGCCAATGGGGGGAAACAACCAGTTCCTTTGTGGTGTGGGGGAGGGGAGCATGCGTTGCTCTAAGGACAAAAACTTGCCACAAATGCCATTTTTCGCAGAAGTGAATGACTGGGTGTATGGGGGGGGGGGGGGGGGGGCGGGGGTGTGCGCAATTCCCCAAAACACCCGCCCCACCCCCGGCACCCCCCCGCCCGCCCACTTTTTTTTTCGCCCCCCCCCCCCACACC
>JABJVO010000044.1:14974796-15003398 GCA_026770805.1 Boulengeromyrus knoepffleri
GGGGGGGGGGGCGGACGGCGGGTGTGTCGTACCGAGAAGTAATTGTGCGGACGGGAGTGGGCGGGGGGGGGGGGGGGGGGGGGGGGGGGGGGGGGGGGGGGGGGGGGGGGGGAGCGTGGGAATGTGCGATTACTCAAAACCACAGCATCCAAGCCTGGACCCCCAAGCCTGCCCACATTTTTGTTCTGTCCCTCCACCTACACACCTGATTCTTCGAGCCAACTAATTCGATGACCTGCTTCAGGCTCGCGGGAAGTAGATCAGCACGCGACTGGCCCAGCCCAAGGCCGCGGAGTTTATATCAAGAGGTCATCAGTACTGCTTCACCGACTAGCCTTCCGCTGAATCCATAATGGAAAACGACTGGGCTGCACTGCCGCAGGCGTGAACAGCAAGCGTCCGCTGCACTTATCTGATCGCGGCACACAGCTCTCTGCTGAAACAGCACAGACTCCCCCTGCTGTCGCTGGCAATCGACCCGTTACGTGCCGTTGAAAGTCAGTCAAACGATAAGACGCCCAGCGCTCTCGACTGGGCCTCATCCGGGGGGCGCACATACAAAATACAAATCCCCCCCCCCCGACCTGGCCCCCGTCCCATCACCATGCTAAGCAAACCTATGATACACAGACTTAAACTCAGAATGGCAAACCACAGCAAGATTACGGATTTCAGCCGTCTTTTATCATCCGGGGTGTGTTGAGGTTTTGGGAATTCTAAAGTAAGAGGGGTTCAGTATGCTGTACCAATGCAGGAGAAAATGAATAGGGTAGTTCCAATGAGTTTAGAATATCCTACAGACATTGTTGGTGGATTTGCAACATAATCCCATTCTGCACCGTCGGATCATGTGACTGGTCCACCAAACTTTCAGGCTTTGGCATACCTGGCAGGAGCAGGTAGGGGTGGGGTACCGGGGGAATACAGGGTTTGAGCTGAACCTCTATAGTGTAGAGTACAACCCAAGGTCTGAGTCTGGATGAGGAGAGGAGCTCCAGCCCAGAAACTACTCCCCCGGCTACCTCTGCTTTCAGAAGAATCAAGGGCTTGTAAATCATCTGCTAGTAGCCACATGGAAAACCATCTCTACTCCTTCAGAAAACTCCACGTGCTCTCCCACAGGACCCTTCCACGACTCCAGGATTTATGGTTAGCAGGCTAACCATTTCAAACAACTCTGCAGGAACGTCAATCCGCCTAAGTCTGGCACCTTCCGTCTACGTGGCACGGAGCGAAAGCAGTTTTACGGGGAGAGTTTCTCATATATCTTCTTGCACACACTTTTTTTGGTCTGAAGAGCCAATGACGACTGATGTGCATTTACAGTACGACGTCTGTGGGATGTTTCTATGGTCATACTGGACCCATTACTACACACTCACCACAGGTGATCGGTGCATTAGAACAGAGGTCTACTAAACCCAGAGGAAGGCTCTTAAAGACATGCCAAGGGTGGCCAACCCTGCAGCCTTTAACATTGTCTGCTACTTTTATGTGGACAGGCCCGGAAACGAGAGGGGTGACATACCCAGAAGCACAGGGAGGGAAAAGGGCAGCGGTGAAAGGTGGAAAATGTGATGGCTTACCACTTTGTCTTTGGGCAAAAAAAGAAGGTTTTAATGAGCTATTTCAACATGTGATGGAGGTCTTTTGGAGAAAAGGCAGGGACAGGAGATTTTAGGGTGGTGTGCAATGCGTGGTTCCACCTCTCTCTTTGCGGGGGGGTTGGAAATTAGAAAGAAAATAGCAACAAGCAGCAGCTGTGTTGGCATCACATGGCCGTTACCAAGGAAGCGAGGACGCGTGGGGCTTCCTCGGGGCCCCTTTTTTTAGGGTAGGGGGGGGCAGCCCCCCCCCCCCCCCCGCTTACCCCCCTCTGCCCCAGCATGTTTACCTGGGAAGTAAAGTTACTTAGGGATTTCCCTCTGGCTTCCAAGGGTGTGTGTGCTTGGAGAACAACACGTCCCAGGTAGGTCCAGCTCAGATCCCCAAAGAACATCACCATCGCCGGAACACACCAAGCTGCGGTCGATCCGCCGATCATCACACCACCTTTGCTGGCCGGTCAGTCGTGCTGTTGGCAGGCGTGTGAGGCATCGCCAGGTGTGGACACCTTGTAAAACTGGGATTATCAGCAGCCAGGGGGGGGCAGGAGCGGTACCCTAACAGGCCCCCGTCTGTGCTTTCCCCATGGACAGAAACCCCCCACCCCCAATCCCCCACTGCTGCCAAACCCACTAACTGATACTTTCTAGCTGAGCTCAGAGCCTGTCCTTTGGCGATCTGGGGGTGTTAAAAAGGGGCAAAAGTACTGAAAAAAACACGCCTGCACTGTTAATCCTCCCAAAATAATGCCCAAAGTTGAAGTACTGAAAATACTCTGCTTCTCAAGGCCATAAGCAGCAAAACCCTTTGATTCCGATTTACGAAACTGTGGAGTGATTTCCAGCATTGAGCTTGTGACCAGGATGCCAGCCCCCCCTCTGCATAAGGTGTTTTGTGTATTTAGATAGTCTCATATATACATGGCTTTGCCTACAAACATGCAACCTCATCAAATGAGCTATCAAGAATGCTTTCATGGCATAATCCAAACCCAGCCCTCCACCATGATCATCCTCCAAATCATCGGCACGTCATTCCTTTGCAGAAATCCCACACCCCCCCCACGCAGTCAAGAAACATTGTCTTCATCATAAATAATTATAAGGCTGGCCCTGCTTTGCCGCCTGTGCCAAGGCTGACTCACTGAAAGAGACAGCTAACTTTTGGGGTGCCATGCCCTAGGGCGGCTTCGCCCAGCCAGCCGGGGGCGGAGTCTACGCTTCCTTTGAAAACGTTTCACTCGCTTTTTTCGTGCCTCTGAATGCGTAATTCCGCTGGAACAGTTCTGGTAGAGCTGCTTTTTATGCACAGTTAAACTGGGCATCTTGGTTTGATTGTAGGAGTTGGAGAGCATCCCCTCCCAGTCCCCCAAAAAGGGGGGAGAGGATAATAAAGTAATTATTAAAGCAACTCAGTATCAAGAGGTTCGCTGGGGATGCTGAAGTGTCAGCACACAGACAACAATGGCGACCTTGTGCTAACTTGACCTGAAATCAACAACAAGTTTGGCGTTAAGGTTCAACACACAAACACACACACGCACACACTAACCCCTTAGTGATCCTCTCCTAACACCATGTTCTCCACCACAGCCAGACACGTTTCTAGCACAGGCGTCGAGATTCATCTGGCTTCAATCTTCTTTCGGATTTATTGGAATCCAGTTGCGAGGAGCAGGGATCGGAGGGGGCCGGAGGCTGCTTTGAATTCAAGAAGTGAACCACTCGACCGTTAACTACTGAAATGCAGGCCAGGAGGAAAGGGTTAAATGGGGAGAGAGCTGGCCAGTCTGCTTTGCCCTTAGGACCACTAAGGAACGGGAGACTCCCCACTGCCCCGCCGTCTGACATGGCTGCAGATGCTCTGAAGGCAACGTCGCCCAAAACCACCCAGAAAAACAAAAAACAGACATGCAAACCGTGTGACGAAATTCAAGGTCCCCACGACGGAACCACGTGTTCTGTGGGTCTTTGGAGATAAACATCCTTAGTTTTGTTTGCTTGGTGACTTTGTTTCCAGGCTATGAGGCTGGGCCTGAAATAAAGGGGACATGTAAAGCGAAGTACAGGACTCTGCCGTCGATTACTGTAGCGGAGGGCTCTGCAGTGCCAAGGCACTAGCCAGGCTGCGTGCTGGCGGACTGACCGAGGTATCCCAGCGTGACGTCAGGCTGGCCAGGCAGTTACTCATCTCATCGAAGTAGATTCATTCTGGGGCACGTCAATTAACTAAGTCAATAATACAACAGAAAGTGACCTGGGGTCTGTGGTGGTTTAAAAATACACCGAAGTCGTGACCCGAAAAGGCCTCAACGAAGTGCATGTCAAATAAACAGAAGGGCTTTAAGAGAATGTAGCAGGCGTCTAACCCCTACTGAGGTGCTGCTTAGGGTGGCGTTTAGGTTATGTACGGAGTTGAGCTGGAGGTGATAAGATGCCAGGCAGCCTGCTTAAAAACAGCCAATAAGGGCATATAACTGAGAGACAGGCTACCAGGGGACTGCTGTCTGACTCCGAAAGCTCGACGGGAATATTTAACATGCATTTCTGAAGGAGTGCCATCGGACCACTGACACACCGGCACGCGGTGGTCAGACGGTGGTGCGCCTTTCAGGGGAACCGTCCGGTATTCTGTGGCCGTGCCTCTCGAGAAAATTGCAGGTTGGGCTTTTGGGGGTGACTGCTGTAATTAACCAGAGCAGCAATCTCTGGTTTACGAGCCACCGCCCCAGCGGGATCCGCAAAGGCGTTAAGGAGAACGTTCCGTCGACGTGCAGGTTATGAGGTGGACTGACAAGGTGAGTCAAACCCACACCACCCAACCAAGACAGGAATTCTGTAAAACCTGGAGGATCATACATTTAATTCAACAGGACCAACATGAATGTTTACATGGTACGCTTAATCCAGGTTAACCACTGCCTCACCATTTCACAGAACTACTTAGCTGAACTGAGGAACGTAAGTGGTTTAAATTATAACAATTTGGTATAGCATGTAAACACCTCTGTGGACCATATTGCAGACTGCAGACAGACCAAAACATATGGTTTCAATAATAATCATCAGGGACATTCTGCTAGGTTTGGCCATGACGTCTACAAACCAGCTGCTCAAAACAAGAGCCCTGGGCTATTAACCGAGTAGATGGAAGCGCAGACATCTCAATGCACCTGTAGACTGCTTAGCTCTGATTGGGTTCTCTCTGAGTTCCGGGGGGGGGGCGGGGAGCTCTGCACCTTCCACTATGTCCCTCCCCCAACACTAGTGACAATGCCACTACAATTCAGTGTGGAACGGGACAGATCCTGGAAGCATTGCACTTCAAGAACAGGGCAACACAAGATCATTCCAGACACTTGGCAGCACTTCGGCAAAATAACAGGTCGGTTTCCTGGTGTTTTCCAAGTATAAAGAGATGAAGATAAAGTTTCACTTTTTTTCCCCGCAGAAAACTGATGTCAGGGTCAACAGCAAAGAGTTCTGTCATAAAACGCCGCCACAGACCAAGGACAATCTTGCATGGCGGATCTCAGTGTAAGAACCAGCTATTACATTCATTGGTGCGTGCTGCCAGCCTCTTAACCTCACTCCACAAACTCGTGAACCTCGGAGGGCACAATTGTCATGCAAATGTGGAGAAAATGATCACTTCTCCAAAATATCCCAGAAGGCAATGGGATAAGAATCTCAGATTGAGTCATTTGCTGGACTGAAGAGTGGAAAAGCCATGGGGAGAGAAACACAGGTGGAGACCGGCGCGATGGGACGGCAAGCTTGGTCACATTCCACCTGAAGTTAATGTTATGAGAGATCTGGCTCTGAAAGACACCAGCAGTGCAGCAGTAAATTTTCGACCTGAAGTCCTAATTATTTTACTCACCTATACCAACCACATCACCTCTCATTGCCAGCATACCACCAGCTATGGTTTTGACAAACACAGACAATCCCAAGATATCATGCCATCTAACATCAAAAAGTAATTTCTGCTAATTTTACCAAGTGCTTCTAAAGACAACTTGAACAAAAGGCCAGTCGACAGATTGTACAAACGGATGCTTTTTTGACAGCTTCCTGGGGAGCAGTTTAACCATCAGGAATGTGTGATATTATTAGAGTTACACTGTCAGAAAAAAGGGACCAATTTGCACCCCTGGGGGCATAATTACCCGTCACTGGGACTATACCCTTAAGGGTCTGCCAGCTCTAGCTGTAGGTAAATGGACCTTCTAATCTAATTTAAGGTGCAGAAATGGACTCTGGGGAACATTGTTGTACCACAGGGGGGAACCTAGAGGAACAAAACTATACCAGGGCTGCAGGCTTTATTCTGACACCCGTGTACCCGATTGCCTCTGCAAACGCACCCCCCCCCGCCCCCCCCCTACAGAAAACAAAAACCCAATCAAATTAAAGGATTTAGGTAACAGTAAACCCCAAAGTCATCCATTAATGCATCTTCTGCGATTCTTTGACTACTCACACTTAACAGGTCCTGACAACACCCACACAAAACCCCTGTGGGGACCATTTGTTAGCCGCAGAACCATACCTTCAGCAATAATGTAGGGATATCTTGTTCAGAATTTAAACAGCCCCTACTTGGAGCCCAAAAGGTATCCGACATACTCATTATGTACCGATTATACCTGACACAGACAGAAGCAAGTGGCAGGGAGACACAGCCACCCAGGGGGGGAGACTGAACCGACGACACGAGATGCAGCAAGACTGGGTTACAGGCGGAAATCCCTCATAAACAGTCAAGACAAAGGCTTGCATTTCCCCCTCATATAAGTGTCAGTCTTGGGTCTATGGTGACTGGGGGGGCAGCAGACAGATTGTTTAAAGAGAGATTACAGTCTTACTTGCTTACAGATCTCCCCACAGCTATTACTTTGCTACTGTTAATGGCATAATGTGCAAGTATAGCTAATTTACAGCAGCTTGCAGTAAACCCTCAGTGAAAACTACTGTTTAAAATGAGACGTGTCCTTTCTATTTATACCAACTTAATATAAACAGCAAAAATGCAGAACAGGAATTTTTAAGGCAAACTAGAGACGGAAAAGTCCAATGGGGGGAAAAAAAAATCCAGTTTCCAAATACACGCGAGTGAAAACAGAGCTTTTTTTTATGAAATAAGCACATTTTAAAACTGTATCCCGAGTCCAACTGCTGCTACAATTTCTTACTTTCGATATATAAACAAGCAGCGTAATCCGTGACTTACAGCGTCACCTTTTGCACAATTAAGCAAGTCGTGTCCCTGCTGTATAAGAACACAGGACTGGCGCACAGCGGGCTTTATCAAATCGGACCGAGTGCCTGAGAAACAGATGGAGGGCTTCTCGTTGTTTACAAATTGTACATATCATTAGATACTTGCCTACCATATATCTACTGTGTTTGACCGCTAGTACTGTCAGTAAGATAAGAAAATTAAACGGCGAGGATACAGCTGTTTATACTGATAATATTATGGACTTCAAGTAGACTAATTAAATGCGAAGAACTATCAAATGCAGACAAAAACCGTGCAAAAGTCTTTTTATGTTTTTAATTATTACTCACGTTTTTAAACAGCTGAACTTGTTGGGTTTATATTAATAATTAAAGTGAAAATACATCTTTGGAAAGTTTTGCTTAAAAACACTCCATACGTAAATTTACCTTCATAAATTCGCATTCTTTCTGAAAGATGTCAATAGTCTTCTTTTGCTCAGGTCATTTCAAAGATTGTTTTAATGAATGCGTGCCTCACTTTTTTTAAAATTATACACACATTTCAAGAATATGCCGCGCCTAAGAGGGCATCGCATAATGTTTAAACTCTCAAAACAACTCACCTAAAAACAAACAGAAGAGATCTAGGAAGACGAGCAGTTTCCTCTTGCTGTTGTCTATGCCGTTATTATTATTTAATGTTGCGTTTCCTCCGTTTCTGGTCTCTGGTGCCATCGTCTTCTCATACATGAAGTTTTGCATTAAAAAGTTTTACGTCTGCCTCGGTTGAAATCCAACGACAAACTGTGGCAATTAAAAACAGCAGACTCCTAAGCTCGCGTTTTAACAAAACGACAACCTATGCTGAAAACAATGAAGGGCGGGGGGTGGAATTAGCATGAAAGAAAAGTTTCTCCAAAATGTTCATCCAGCGCCGGGAAAAGCGATCTCCTTGAATTGCCGCTTACTCGCTCAGCCTAGGCGCCGGAGTGATGCTTTCCAGTAATGCAAGCCTACAGGTACTGAGAAAAGAAATGCATACACATATATCAGTGCCTATCCGTGGTAAAATATATTAAAAAAATAAGTAAAATGATCTGCAGCGCACTTATGTTGTGATGTAGCCTACAGCAAGTTCAGTGTTTTCTAATCTCTATGCACGGAACTCTCGCTTGTAACTTGTACTTTGCTGGTGGGCGCTTCTCCTTCTGTTTTATGAATCCTCGCCCCCCGCCCGCTCCAGAATAAGCCAGCCCACTTCCCCCAGAGCCACGCTACGACTCATTATCCCCCTATTCCGACGTAAAGCTTTCCCAGGAATATTTTAGTCATCACACATGAGTCTTTAGTGCTACGAGCGATCCGTTTTACTGGATGTTTTTGAGCTTCATAAAATGTTCTGTTTGCTTGTTTATTGGGGGTGGCACAAGATGACACTACAGTTGATTAGGCCTGTGTAATATATAGTATAGCAGTGATTCATAAACATCCACAGTGACTAGTATTTCTTGATAAAAGTGATTCGTTCGTTTTTTGCAGTGTCAATGTCATTTTTATTAAGATACAATCGCATGATCTAACCTGCATAGTAAATTGAAAATTAATGTAAATAAATATTTAAAATAGGTATTGCCTGTAGTCGGGCATGGACAAGGAATTTTGAGAAAGCGATTACTTGCTCCCTCTAGTGGACTATAGAGATATTACAAAACCGAGCAGGAGTTCGTAAAATACGGGACACGGTTCACCAGTGACATGCCAAACGTATGAGTCGACGGTGCATTATGATTTATGCAAATGATTTATGGCATTACAAGACTGATAATTAAATAAAGTAAACTGAAAATCTAATTGCATTTATAACTTTTTGGTTTATGTTGAAATAAACATATTTTCTTTCTGATACAGTACATAGGATATAGGCCTAATGACTGATGTTTCGCTGTGTAACATGTATTTGAGAATACGGCCTGCCATCTAGTGGTAAAATTCCTGCGTTTGCGCATGTGAAATTTATGTGTTAAATCAGCAAAATATTCATCTATCCGCAGTGTTTATTTGACCGTTGTTTTGGCGTACATTTTTATGCTTAATAAAACAATTGTGTTTCAGCCTCTGACTCCTCTGAACTGCGAATGGTATCAGGTAGGGAATAATTTTAAAAATAATACTGTATACATCAAGCCAAGCTTCGTTCAAGGTACACGGTTTTCCCTACTAGGCCTACCATAATGTTGGTTTCTCTCTGAAATCCTCATTCGGACCGGAGCCGCAATGCGCGCCTCTGATTGGCTCCCGCCCGACACACCTCCTTATTAGCTGAAAAATGTCCACATGGCTGTCAGGGGGTGAGTGGTTTGAATGAGATTCAAAAATCCTGCAACCAATTCCAGGAAAGTAACCCCCTTTAAAGTTAGGACACCGAAAACTTATATTGCATTAAAAAAACTGAAAGCAAAGATCATAAAGAGTACTGTCTTGCTAAAATGTCTCAATGGCATGGCGAGCAACTCCAGCCTTTGCGGTACATTCAGCAAAGTGTTCCAAACTAAACTCTTTAGTCACTGCTGTGAGATTTTCAATAAACAACCCCTTGGTATTCGCACCGAGTCCGAGTCAAAGGGAAAACATAACCAAGAAAGTAGCCCGTATTCATTAATTTTTAGTTTTACTTTTGACTTTCGTTTTTCATTTTGAATCATACTGTCACTGGCCACTTTATTAGGTACACCTGTTCCACTCGTTGTTGAAGCAAATATCTTATTAGCCAATCATATGTCAGCAGCATGATGTATAAAATAATCCAGATGCAGGTCACAAGCTTCGGTTAATGTTCACATCAAACACAAGAATGGGGAAGAAAGGTGATTTAAGTGATTTTGACATGGTTGTTAGTGTCAGACAGGCTGGTATGAGTATTTCAGAAACTGCTGACCTACTGGGATTTTCACACACAGCCATCTTAGGGTTTAGGGTTTACAGCCGATGGGCTGAAAACATCCAGTGAGCGGCGGTTCTCTGGGCGAAAATGCCTTGCTGATGGCAGAGGTCAGAGAAAAATGGCCAGACTGGTTCAAGCGGACAGAAAAGCAAGAGTAACTCAAATAACCACTTATTACATCCAAGGTATGCAGAAGAGCATCTCTGAATACATAATACGTCAAACCTTAAAGCAGATGGGCTACAGCAGCAGGAGACCACACCGGGTGCTACTCCTGTTAGTTAAAAACAGGAAAGTGAGGCTACAGTGGGCATGGACTCACCAAAATCAAACAGAAGTCTGGAAAAAAATTTGGCCGGTCAGATGAGTCTCGATTTCTGCTGCAACATTAAGCTGGTAGGGTCAGAATTTGGTTCAAACCACATGAAAGTATGGATCCATCCTGCCTTGTATCAACAGTTCTAGCTGCTGGTGGTAATGCTGTGGGGGATATTTTCTTGGCACACTCTGGGCCCCTTAGTACCAATCGAGCATCGTTTAAATGCCGCAGCCTACCTGAGTATTGTTGCTGATCATGTCCATCCCTTGATGACCACAGTGTACACAGCTTCTAATGGATACTTCCAGCATAATGTGCCAGGTCACAAAGCTCAGACTGGTTTCATGAACATGACAATGAGTTCACTGTAGTCAAATGACCTCCACAGTCACCAGATCTCAATCCAATAGAGAACCTATGGGACGCGGTAGAGCGGGAGATTCACATCATGAAGGTGGAGCCGACAAATCTGTCATGTCAGCATGTACCAGAGTCTCTGAGGAACTTCTCAGGCATTTTGCCGAATCCATGCTACAAAGAATAAAGGCAGTTCTGAAGGCAAAAACGGGTCAAACTCGGTACTAGCAAGGTGTACCTAATATTTGGCCAGTGGGTGTATATTTTTTATTAATTGGCTGTACTCATACAAGTTAGGGAAGACTGCAGAGCTGCCAGCCGAATAACAATTAAGTATCAGATTTTAATATCGTAACGTCTGTATAGTCCATATGAGATGATGCTGAAATATGAGTATAAGTGAGGAGGAGTGGCCATAAGGAGCAGTGGGACAAGTATGGAAACTGAAAAGAGCGGAGAAAGCTGGTGCCAAGGAAAAAAGGATAAAGTGAAAAAAATGCGCTGGAGAGAATGCAGCAATACGTATGAACAGTTTGGCTTCATTTAGACAAGTTGTAGTTCATTAACTTTACAACACTGCCTTGGGTCTTGACTTCAGTAGCATAAGGTGAAAGCTGAGAGCAGCGTGGCATGGTGGTGCAGTGGTTAGTGCTGTTGCCTCACTCCTCTGGGACTGGGGTTTGAGTCTCCGCCTGGGTTCCGTGTGTGTGGAGCTTGCAGGTTCTCCTGTTTTTCCTCCGGGTTCTCTGGTTTCCCCCCACAGTCCAAAGACATGCTGAGGCTGATTGGAGTAACTAAATTGCCCATAGGTGTGAGTGAATGGTGTGCCCTGTGATGGGCTGCCCCCCCCCATCCTGGGTTGTTCCCCCACCTCGTGCCTATAGCTTCTGGACTCCCCATGACCCAGAAGGATAAAATGGATGGATGGTGAAAGTAAAATCGGCAGCATGTGGTAGAGGCCCTGCAGTGAGTCATTCAGCCTGAAACACACTTGGTTTCCAGCCCTGACTTGGGATTAGCGGCACACGCACCTTGTTCCAAAGCTGACATCAATTCATAATCATGTCTACAGAGAAAGACCGGCAGAGACCAGTGACTCGCTAAGGAGCAGGGCTGGTTAGTCCTGTAGTCGACATAGGCAGCTGCCTAGGGCAGCAGATGTTGAAGGGGCACAACTTGCCAGCCAATTTCACTTCGCTTCAGATGGGGGGGCGCCAGCGGTGATGGGACAGGATCGCTACAGCTAAGGAGGCTACTCATGTTTTAAGTAGCTATAATCTCTGATATTCTTAAGCTTTCAGATCAAGCACAACACCACTATGGATGATCATTTTAGTAAGATGAGTACATTTTCAGTTGGCTTAGAATTTTAGGCCTAATTGCACATGGATACTCTTGATTAAAGTGTCTGTTACAGTTTGCTGCCAATAATAATCTTTCATCTGCTTTTGTATTTAGTCATTTTCTGAAACGATATTAGCTTTTTTAGGAGTGACCTTTCTTGTGCTGGCACTATGGAGGGCACCCCCAACATATAGCTAACAGAATAAAGGACCCCCCCATTTTTATTGAATGAGAAGCATCAGCACTGTTTCCTCTTGTGTTTCCAATTTGTCCAGAGCGGGTTTAACTCACACACTTCATAGGTGCGACAGGTGTTGTATTTTAAAAATCGATGTCCATGCAAAACCCATAAGATTTTAAAAATGCATAAACCCGGTGCCTGAATTGGTCAACAACGTTGTGAAGTCCTTTCTGGCACCCTGAGGAGGTCGAGTATAAAACTTGACATGGAGTTAGGGGAACTAGACCACATTTCCCCCATTCGAATTAGGATTTGCTGTTTTTGATATTTCATCAATCATTTCTGTCATCTGAATAAATTTCAACCTTAATATTCATAAAAGTTGTCTTTACTGTAGTGCACCTAAAAGTGATAATTTTGATGATTACTACTAAACTTTGTACCAGTTACTTAAATGGTTGAAAATTGCAGATGATCCACAACGATGATTCAGACTCAAGGTTGGTGGATTTTTGGGACACGATGCCAGAGACTGAACAATTCTGCCCCCTGGTGACGCAACTACGCCACTGAACAGCACTCCTGAATATTTCATTTTCAAAGCCAAAGTCGGCGCTGGCAGGTCTACATATTAACTCATTCTGCACATATCTTGGCTCTTCTCTGTCACGGCATTTTTGCTTTTAAACACATTGATCGACACTGGCACAGATCATATTCAATTTCTAATTTGAAGATTATCTTTCAATACACAAACTAATGGAAAAAATTGCATGCTAATTCAGGTAGATTGTGCATGGGTGGTGGTTCTTGTTTCCTTGACACGGCGCTTTAAAATGTCACAAAAGCTTAGACCTACTGCAGTTTTGTGGTCAGTAATGAGTTCCTTTGTAGCACCGCTAGGTGAGTTCAATTGGTGTTTATTATAAACGGACACGACTCATAATGATCCCAGTGATTATTAACCAATTTATAATACAAATAGTACGTCACATAAGACAGGATTTAAATGAAGACATTTATTGACAAATAGGTCACAGTATAAGTGAGACATTGATGAAACAGATGCCGTCACACAACATATCAGTGCAAAACCCTACACTGCATCTAACCTGGAACTTATTCCCAATCCTAACAAATCAAAACCCCAACACAGAAACTGCAACTAGAGAACTTCTGTTCTGTGGTAACCTTTAGATTACCCGAATCATATTTTATTACTTTATTACCATATTCAAGATTTTTATAGAAAAATAAACACGTTTCTCCCTCGTCATTACACTGCAGAGATCAGACAGTTACAGTGACAATGAAGGTTAAGTACATGGACTTTGCTGGCAGCACCCAGCTAAGATGACCAGCTCTAAACTCGATGACGACCTTCAGCAGCTTATGACAACGTTTGACAGTTCAGCTTGCCGACACTCTTAACGCAACCCTAGTTCTGCAAAACTGGCTTCTCAACCTTGGAAACTGGTTCATGGTGGTGAGTGATTAAAACTGACCGGCAGTCACTCTTTCCACTACTTCTCTATTCAAAAACCTTCACGCAATCTATTTTTCTTGAACGTTCACGAATGAAGTAATGTATTTTACTTTCATCCCATACTTGGATAAGTCCGGAAAGGTTCAGATGATATTCTGATGGAATCACCAACGTGTTCTGGCCACTCCTCCTGTAGGAAAGACAGACACACACACACACACACACACACACACACACACAATATACATACACAGAACATTGCTGTAAGTTCAGTAGCTACTAACCAAGCTAACATTTTGCGGGTTAGACATAAACAGGAACATCTACTCCACCACCCCTTTATTAATGAATCATGCCCCAGCGGAGGAGGTTACCCGTGAGCCCGGCTGCCAGGCCAGTCACCCCCTGTCGGCGAAGGGTGCGGGGGGGGGCAGGATGATCAGGTCCATCAGCTGGAATTCCCCTTCTGGCTCGCTGCTCCGGCGAGTCGAAAATGCAGCCGCCCTGAAAGCAAAAGAAAGCAAAAAACAGTGAAAGGATGATGGGAACAGGCCGAATGGAACAGCAGAGCAGCCAAGTGAGCGGAGGGGGGGGGTTCGTGGAAACAATGAGGGCGCGTTTAATACTTACAGACTGGTGTGCTCCTCTGCTGAACACAGACCTACACACAGAGAGAGCAATAGGGGAACAAATGAAAAAATGACAAATAAACGTCTCAAAGCCTTACTGCAGTCACTTATCATAAGACCCTCTCATATTCCAACATGGCTTGTAACATAGACCAGGGGGTGGGGAACCTGTTCCACTGTTCCACCAGTGTGGGTGCAGGTGTTTGGCACGGCCTCTCAATCAGCCAATACCTGCAGTCCTGGGGACCTACTGTTGAGAGTCACTGTTTTATTATTGGCTGAGGTGGTCATGCCAAAAACCTGCACCGGCTCTCCATGGAACAGGTTCCCCAGCCCGGTTGTAGACAGAGAGCAGAACGACATCATAAGGGCAAAGTTCCTTAACAGTGGTGATTGCTAGTCTATAGAAAGCCTTTCTAACATAAGCGAGACCTAAATGTGAAACCGGTGATGTTCACTCACTTGGTTGAACTTCAGTTCTTCACAGAATACATGGAGAGAAGGATGAGAAAAGGGAAGTCAGTGACTATTTCTGGCAGGTCTAAAAAAATGATTTAAAGGAGCACTCTGAAATGTTACCCTGGAGGAGTCTGTCCTGCGTTTTCCTCAGCAATACTCTCGTTTTCTTGCTGCTGCTGCTGTTGCTGGAAGAAAGTAGCAAGTTTCTGGAGGGCCTCGTACCTCGTCCTGCAGACAGGAGTAGAGAGAAGAAGGTGAGCCTGGAAACCTGCAGCGAGCGGTCACCGGCAGCCTGAAGATTGTCAAACTATGCAACCAGAAGGTCAAGTGACTCCAACAATTCCTCTTCCCAAAAACACCGTGATCTTCCTCACAGGAAGTGAGGTCAGCGGAAGACGATGTCAGCTCCTCGCAGATGGAGCCGTACACGTTGACTTACAGGGCCTGGCTGTCCTCGTTGCCATTGTTGCTGGCGGCCGGCTGGCCTTTGCCGTTCGCGTAGCCTGTCAGACAGAACCAGGAGGCCAGGTGAACCTCCCACCCGAACCCCTGCAGCAACGCTACCATCTTCTGCAGATTAAGCACCGAATACGAAACCTAAAGCCACGAATCTTTTTGGAGATACTTACACATTTCAGCCATGGAAACATTTTGACTCTGCAACCTATAATGAATCAGAATGACATTTTACAACAGAACAAGTACAAATCAAATATGTCAGCTGCAATGACAGGGAAACAAGCTTTACGATTCAGGTTTATCATCAGATCATCTTCTATTGGATGAGACCTTACAGAATCATCTCTATACAAATGCCCCAACCCAATAAAAAGTCACATGACAATGTTTGGGAGAGATAGTGGTTTGTTTCCCCATGTCCGGATGAGTAGCCAAACACCACATGGTTTCTCCTCGTACCGCACATCTGAAGGAGACAAGATCGATTCCTCGTCACACGTCCATTCCTCACTGTCTGTAACTGAGAAACAGAGTTCCTTAGGCTCCACAAAAAAAGACTCCAGCCAAGCAGATGCCAAACTCCCTATGCAGATTAAGGGATACAGCTACCGTTGTTCCCCCGCATCCACAAGTTCAACCAACCATGGATTGAAAATACTGGGTAGGAAAAGTAATCCTGAAAGTTCCAAAAAGCAAATCTTGGAATTTGCCACATGCTGAGCACCACGTTGAAAGTGTAATTTGGGTCATAATTTTCAGTAACGTGGTCTCATTCCCCCCCCCCCCCCCCTTCTCCTAATGTTCAGGTTTGCCCTGAGTCTGCCAGAGATACTCTCTCATTCACCCACACTGCTTTATTGCGCTGATACCGAATGATGTGGGTTCAATTTTCAGAATATGATCAAGTCTTTAGAGTGAAGGTAGAAAAATCATTTTACATTTCATGTATTCGGACACAACATTTCCCCTTATTTGCGTTATATTAGGTATTACAAATCTTGTAGACATGATGTAAAGATTATGGGAAGATGTACAGGGTTATATGCAAATACTACTTTTTTCTATAAGGGGCTTGAGCGTGAATACAGAGAGCAGATAGCACTAAAAAAACCATACAAACGTACTTACAGCTGCTACTGTGAGCAGGACATTGGTTAGAAGACCTGGAAAATAAAGGACAGGCAGTGGGAAAGTGACACCTGCTTTACTTTATCTTTGCTGCAGAAAACCTATAAAATTAACTGACAGAACTACAGAATTATCAGGCAAGAAAAGACACGCTGGTTTTGGTTCAAAGGTGTATGGACATTTTTGGGTTTTAGAATGTAATTCAACTGCTGTAGGGGATGGAATATTCCTGCCAAAGCACTGTTTAATTCTTCATAGTTTGTGTGTGTGTGTGTGTGGGGGGGGGGGGGGGGGGGCGGGGGGGGGCTGGGGGGGGGGTGGCGGGGGGGGGGGGCGCGGAGGGGGGTGGTGGAGGGGGCATGGAATGGCGGTCGGTGCATGGTGGAGAGAGGGGCGAGAGAGGTATGCGGCGGGGATGCAGGGAGAAGGGCGATGGCTCAGGGCACGGGGGGGGCGGCGGGGCCGAGGAGCGGATGGAGAGGCAGGGCGTCGGGCAGGGGGGAGTCCTGTGAGGATGGTGGGCGGTGTGGCTGCAGAGGCGAGACCGGGAGCGGCCTATAGGGGGGGGCGGGGAGCACCATTATTCTGCCTTTAAAAGCTCCAGCTAACCTGCTTAACTACTCAGTATAAATATCATGAAATTGCCATAATGAATATTTGCTGCATGAGGCCAATATTTTACTTCGAGGCAAGAAGTGGGAACCTTAAGTCGGCCATTGCAGTCAGAGGCGTATACAGAATGTCCATTAGCTTCTATGCTGATGGAATATAACAGTAATACAACACTTTTCAATAAGCACATCCCACTGAGACAGAAACCTCTGGCAAACCCATGTGACTGTTGGAGACCATCTCTGTTCTGCAGATCTGAACAACCTGCAGTACCTTCACTCCAAAGCTTTGTGTGACCACAAGGTTGACACTTAAGAGATGCCAACTTGATCCTGAATTTCACAGAAGTGGTTGGAGAATATTAGCTAATTATCCCTCTGAATTTTTGCTTGTCGTGGTTTTGAAGAATGGAGTTCCTCTGCTTGTAATTAATACCATCAGCCAAGAAAACACTCATTTTTCTTAATCAATTTGGGGAACTTCCACTTTTTATATAACCAGTGACCAGCTTGCGTACATGTTTAGATTCCAGACTCTTCCTGAACTTGCATGTTTTTGATCAAGAGGTTACTGAGCCCAAACATAAAAAGGGGAGGTTTAAGACTAGTGCCTCATTCAGGCACTTATATCATTGAATTCTTAACTGCAAAATATCTGGGAAGCAGACTGGTCATGCTTAAGGTTTAGCTTTAAGTAGCTTTGGTAGCTATACTCATTCACTGCATTGTCGTCACCTTGCTTGAACAGTCTTATAGTAGACCCTGCTTCTGAAGTATGAAATGCACAGTTACTCTGCTTAATTTCTCATTACTACCTGCTCCCGTCGCTGAAGGTGTCCCCATCGACGGCTGGGCGCCCCGCAGCCTGGGAAGCCCTCTTTCCAAGCTCCAGCATCTCCTTGATGTCCAGCTCCACGTTCATCACAGGGATGTAGCCATCTGTGGACATGCCGAGAATCTTGGTTGCTAACTATCCAGGCTCTGCGATTCGTAACTGACAGAAAGGCCGCCAGGGCACTGAGAACATCAACTAAACAAACCTCACCATTCCAGGGTCAACCTCTCATAGCTGTTAGTCAATAAGATCAATCCTCCAAAAAAAACTTTTGCATTTAACTGTTCTGTAACTATCCAGCTTAGAACGATTCACATTTTCATAGCAGCTGATGACCAGAAAGACACTGTTAGACCCATGTTAGTTCAACTGGCACCATGAGACCTTCCATTTCAGATCACTGGGATGAACACAGTCTCTCACACTTATGGTCATCGTCCCTTGCCAGCCACTTCCCTTTGGGACAGTCAGTGGTGCGGATGATGCTGACGATGTCTCCGGTCTGTACGGGAAGGTCACCCTTTCGGCCCTTGCTGGCGACTGTCACTGTGGCCTTGTACATAGGCTCCTCCTGCCCAGTTATCTTAGAGGGACACAGGATAAAGCAGCCAGTGTTTACTGTGGAAATCTCAGCAATTAATCAGAATCTTTGCCACAAGACAAAGGCTGGTGGAAATGTGTTGGCACAACTTGCTGGAAGCTGTTACAGGCAGAATACAGACAATATACCCATGCATACAGTGCATAACACAAAACACGTGGAATGTGCAATTATAATGCGCCAATAGATCGTCAAGTGTAGGTGCTATTGAGAAAGCAAACATTGAAATCCTGCAAACGTTGCACGGTTATTGATTAAAAAGTAGGGGAAACTGCTGAGGAGTCTGACGGTGCTCGGAAAGAAGCTGTTCTTGAAGCGTTTTTTGGTGGTTAGTGATCAGAGTCTTCAACCCGAGCTGAAATGGATCATGTGCAGGATGATGCAAAAACGTTTGCCTCATGAATCCTTTGAGGTTCCTAACGCAGATGCCACCGTCATCTCCATCACCCCCTTACAAACATCTAGCAGACCCTTGAGGTGAATGTTTACGTCTCCACAGCTCCTACTTTGAACTTCCTTCTCATCTCGTTCTCCTTCTTCTCCCTCTCCCGCCGCTCCTTTTTCTCTCGTTTCTTCTGCTCTCTGTCCTCATTGCTCTCTCGGTTCTCCTTGCGCCCATTGCTGCGGGAGACAGAAGAAGCCAGAACCGGAATGGCATTGAAAAATCTCCAACTATTTAAAGCCAAGAGAACAATAGATTCATAAACAGGTAGATGTGGCGTCAACATCTTTACTGTAAAGTGTCTAATTATGGAAATGTGTTCAGTTAAATGAACATGCAGACATTAAATCATGTTAATAAGATTCCAAATATACCCATTTCCATGTGAGAAAGTTCCAGGAAGGTCTCCTGACACAAGCCTAGAAAGAGTTTTCATGCCATTACATTTTTCAAGATGCCAATGGAGACTTCATGTTGATCATTGACAGTGATGCTCACTGAAGAAATATGTCTATATGTCAATAGGAAATTTCCCCATTAAAAATGAATTTGTACAAACCTACCATGGGTTGTGAAACCATGTGCTCTTACGTGAATCTTCACCCTGTTGACCACACAAACATGAATTCAGAACATCTCCAACCAAAACAAAAGTTATTGCATATTAAACAGTCCAAACGCAATATTTTTTTGAGTCACCAAATAAATCTTTTGCCATTTTTCCATAAGGGAGAACTGCAACTTTTCAAATGCCACCTTTAGCCAGTCTCATTAACACACACACTTACCATCACGTCAGTATCAGCATACGGATCTAGAGAGGACCAAAATAAAACAAAAAATGTTAAATAAGTTGCAGCCGTCTCAGCATGGTACAGATCTCCCATCCTACTCTACCGTGCAGGAGTAATAGCAACATCCAACACAGAACTCTTACTTTTTGGAATGACTTTACGTCGCCATGTATTCTGCCCGCGGCGAAGCTTGTTTGTGATCTCAACATCTTCATAGACGTCTGCATTTTCACTGTGTCTTTCAGAGCCAAGACTATTAAAAGTAAAATTCCACAATTACACAAGGGAGAGGCAATAGTACCTGTGCTTTGTCACAAGAAAAATGCAACTGAATGAGTATACACTAGTCAAAGTTGAGTCATTGGGATTGATGAGTTATATGACACCACTTCACCCAGCTAATGGCTTTCCGTCTTTGTGTTGACGTTCTGTGATACAAGCAGAATTCTGAGCTGGAGGAGCGTGGTCTGGAGGGTCCAAAGCAGGTGCAGATCCCTTGGTCCACAACCCCAGCGCCTCTAGAACCGCTGACTTTGGCTCTCTAGGCTCAACGTCTGTGGCATGAAGACTCTGGTCCCCAGAACCAATGGACTGGGACTCTAGGGCATTAAAAGCCACATTGAAAGTTCCTGCAAGTTCTGGACACACCAGATCTTGAGGCTTCGGGGGCACTGGATATTCAGGAGCTTGGCCTTCAAAATCAATAGATTCAAGCACCCCAACAAAGCCTGAAACATAAACAAATGCACAAGAGAACACACGTTTCATTGCAACAGGAAAACTGTACATCCAATTCAGTTTAAATAGCCTTAGAATGCTAATCTTAAGTCTTAAATGATCAAGTCAATGTTTTTAGAGAGGAGAAAAATAAATAAATAAAAATCAGCCAAGGAATTAGTTACCAATTTCATGTTGATCCTTTCCAAATAAGGCCCAGCAGTGGCTGAGATCCACTAAATGGGGTCTGGGTGGTTTTTCCGGCGGGGGACCCAGGGACTCTATCCCGGGAAGAGGTATCTTAGCTGGACCAGTCTCAGCGCGGTGTCCCAGTCGCAAACAGTTTGTCTTCCAATCTGAACCGTCCTTGCGTATGTGTGGCATCTTCCCTGGAGGAGAACCCATCACAGCACATGGCACCAAGCACTAAACTCGTGATTTAAAAGGATTTTTTTTTTTTTAAATGACGGAATATAAGCTTTTGCTTCACACAGGTTGTTACATTCTTGCGAATATTTAGTCCATTACTGTCCGATTAGGTAGCTGGGAAGACCAGGTACTTTCATTGCTTGCCTAAGAAAATTTAGAAAAATTTAAACAATTAGAAAATTCTGGAATGTACTTACAGTGTGAGGCTATATTGAGCTTGGCAGCTAAGGCAGAAACACTGGTGGCCTGAGATATACTTTTGGGTTTTTGAGGAGGAGCTTCTGCCTTTGGGTTCTCGCAGCCCATGAGAGACAGTTTGGGGGATGCCTTCAAGGAGAGCCAAGGAGGGCTGCTGGCTTCCGGGGATCCCCCAATAACACCTTGAGCACTTTCATCGCTGGAGAGGGTAGAGTGTCTAACTGAAGCGTCTTCGAAAGCGCTACAAACGCTAGGTGCAGATGTGCTCCGGGAATAGATGCAGCCTCTGGGAGATGAAGAAGCGGATGTCATTTCTGGACTGTTACTGGGAGACTTTGATCGAGAGCTGGTATCGAGGGAGATCCCACTGGTTTTTGGAGATGTTGGTTTAACGTCATTTTCTGCTGACATCACCATCTCAGGTTGGCCAGGTGACAGGTAGCTGCTCAAAGGCAGACCCAAGGTGACCTTCTGCTCTTTTCCTGGTACAGGAAGTCCAAGAGACAATCGCTTGTCCTTTGATGTCTGCCTTGTGCTCGGTTCTTTTTCTGCCGTCTTGCCGCTGAAGAGGGAAGGCGTACAGGGCGGCAGGGGCAGTGGGTAGGAGACTGGTCGCTTGCCGTGTTTCTTTGCTCTAGGCAGGACTGACGAGTTGCTCTCAGTCTCCACAGCGATGGTGCTCAGGTGAGACGGACAAGCTCCGGGGGGTAGTGGAACCTGTCTGGGCTTTTCAGGGACCATCGGTTTTCTCCTGTACTGGTTCAAGGTGATCTCTTCTTGAAACTTGGCTCTGATAGCTTTGAAGTCAGTAATGTTCTCCTATAAAAGATTGAGAAAATAAAAGGCTTGTTTCATATAGGCAGGACCATAGCCAGTTATGAGGTCACTGAGGTCCGGACCTCTGCAATATTTTGAGAACTAAAATTTGAAGCTGAATATTCACCTGAATAAAAAAAAAATCAGGCTAAGTAACGTTTTAAAATTAACTAATTAATTAAAAAAAATAAAAACAGCACACGAAGAGGATGGTATCAATAATATGATTGACGAGGCCCACACCCAGGTCCCGGATCTCAGTATTATTCAAACCTTGTCTACAGACCTGCTTATAAGCGCTGATGAGATTCACAGATACACGTAAAAAGTGTGAAGACTTCAGAAGTATACTAGAACTTTAAGAAAAACGTCTTTTTGGTCATTGTATGATATGAAAAATCCAAACACCATTCAAGTACATCAGCAGCCATCGATAATCGCACGGTTTCTGCGCGTTGTTGTTATTGGCTTAACAATCACTTGGGCAAACTTAAAAATGACAAAGCAGGGCGTTTATAAGATTAAATGTCATTAAAATTGACAAGCGGAACCAGTGGAAAGCAATATTTAAAAGTAGCAAACTGTGAAAGAAATCTTCGACAAACTAAATATTTTTACGAACTGGAAAGACTAACAAACAAAACGGACTTACCTGTTCCATTCTCTTCATTATCGAAAATAACCGCTACACTTACACACTTAATGACGGTTCTGTTTAATTTTTGTTTTAAATGGGTTGCATGCGGGATTAAACATGGCGTTATCCCCAAAACTCCCTTCAGCACATTAGGGACAAATGAGGAGGAAGTGGGGCAGGTGTGAGTCCCTACGGAAATCACCCGTCCCGTGGAGCGCTTATAACCAGCAGGCGCTGTGACCGTCTTTTGCGCTCAAACCAGGCTGAACTTTAACAAACTGCGGTGGGATCGGCGTTGATGTTTGTCTATTCAGCCGAATTAGTGCTTTCGCAAAGCGGGCAGTTTGTCTCTAACCTCCAGCAGGGTCACCGGTGTCAGAGCCAATCTGACAGGCGGGCCCAAGATTTTCACGCCCTCCGGTAAAACTTATCGATCGGGATCGGGTCAGCAGGCAATCCATAGCCACACCCCTGGGAGACACCGGATTGATTCAATGTAAAAAATAATATTAAAATAAAATTAAAAAAGAGATGTCCTTGGTGGGGGGCGTTTGGAGGGAGGGAGGGAGGTGGGGGGGGGGGGCTGCTGTAGCTCGCGAATCACTTATTACTGCACAGGAAGAAAAAAAAAATCCGATCCTCATAATCAAAATCAGTTATATAGGCGAATGAACCTTAATAAGGAAAATAAATCCTCAAGCCGGCGGTCATGTTTTAAATTAGAATCGGGGGGGTCCATTTCACACTGTCGTATTTTATGGGACAAAAATTCTTTACACGATATTTGTAAAAAAAGACAAGAACATTTTTCAGCTGTCTACAATTTGCTTGCTTGACTTGATTTAATTTTCACAGCCCTTTATCCTAACAGAAAGCATATTAGTCTGTTTTGTGTATACATTATCTGTTGCACGGGCAGGAAGGTTTATATCCGCGCTATGATCATTTCCAGCATTCAGCAAACATTGTAACAACAAACAAACTAAAGACACATCACACCGCCTGTCAACAAACATAATTTAGCAATCTTTAGCTCTGGACTATACTGTACTTCTATCTGTCTTTAACTGTTAATCCTGGTTAGGGTTACAGGGCACATACACACCCATACATTACAGGCAATTTGGAGATGCCTGTTAGACTGCGTGTCTTCGGGTTACCCACGGGACCCGGAGAGAACATGCAAGCTCTCCAAACATACTGAACCGGGGTGAAATTCGCCCAAAATTATTTAAGAATGACCCGTCTGTTAATAATCCAGCCCCTTATCCAGTGCAAGGCACTAGGGACGTAAGAATATTAATCATATTCGTTCAGTTCATAGATCACCGTAATAGTTTGTCGCTATTATATAATTTTAAAGTAAACACTGTCGTCATTCTGAGCTTGTGACTGAGGAGAAATTTGATTGTATTACGAAAAAATGACGGTCAGCCCTCTCGTGGACAGTTTACTTTGATTTAATCATTTACATGACTTGCGGCCTATTGACTGTAGCGTGTTCTTATGCACAGTAAACTTCCAGGATGAGCGTACTGAATTACTCTTTGCTGGGAGTTTACCTCTCAGCGCTATTTGTGAACGATTTCATGATATTTGCGGTGATCACGACTGGAAGCAGGTACTAACTTTTTACATGTCTTAAGTTTTATTGTTTAAAATTGTTTAGGTAGATGTATATATTTGTATTTTTTCTTCTGGAAGTGCTGAAAAGGTCACCTCGCGGCTGACCCGGGCTACCGATACTCCGGCTGCAATTGACTGTAAGATAAAGCCGTGGTCGCAGTGGACGCCTTGCTCGTCATGTAGCAACATTACGGTACTAAACCTTAAATGTATTATCGAATGTAAAATATCTGTTATCATAGAAATTGCCATAAATATCTGATTACTTGCGAGCCTTTAAAATAGTTCTCGGAGAACAAGGCAAGACAGTAGATCAACAATCCTCGTAGGACTATGTACAATAATTGTTGACTCAGCAAAAAATGCTACACTCAAATATTAAAATGTAGCATCGATTGGCTGTTAACAGGTCAAGAGTTAGGCCTTGTACACACGTACCTGGGTATTTTTATTTTTTAAATCTTCGTCCACATGAAAACGTTAAAACGCCCTGTCAAGAGCATGCCAAACCAACAAGCGGCGATATAACTCTAACCGTAAAGCCATGTTGGTCAATCAGAAGCCTGTTCTGCCAGGGTAAATGCTTGGGGTAAAATATGTAACTGCATGCTCTTACGCCAAACAAAATGAACAACTGCGCGTAATCTGACGTTACAAGCCTAACACTGCGTTATCCCTGTCTACACTGAAAACAAAGTTTTTGAAAAGCTTTTCCCTGGACGGGGTTTTACAAAAGCTTCGTTTTCAGTGTCGTAAAACACCGTTTGCATGTGGAAACGCCAAAGTGCACAGAAAAAGCTACGTTTTCAAAAATACCTGTGTACGGGTGGACAAGGCCTTAGTATTAACTGCTGCACACCGGGATGGAGATTTGAAGGCAGGATGTTCAAACTTCTTTATAGTCTCGCTTCAGGTATCTGGAGCAAGCATCACAGTTCCAGGGGACCAAGTGTCTCGGCAGCCAGTGGGATCAAAGAGCCTGTTCCACAAATGTGCCATGCAAGCCCAAGTCCGCCTGTGGCGACGGCTTTACGTGTGAATTAGGTAGTTCAAGTGCATGTTTTTGGACTGGGGGGGGAACCTGAGTACCCAGGGGAAACCCCGTGACATCATACATGCTCAGTATGTGTGGAGTATGCCTGGTCTCCCTGTGTGGGACCAGCAGTGTGCGAAATATGGGGGGGAGGATTAACCCATGAGACCCCCTGAAAGCCTCAAAAGCAAAATTTTAAGGGAGTCTCAAGATCGGTATTGCGCAACAATAGGGAGATGGGGACCCCCACCCTGAATATTGACGGGTGTTTCGCACACTGGGGATTAGGGTACTTCTTGTACTGTGGTTTCATTTTGCAGCCCAAAAACTAAATTGGTATTGTCTTAATCAGCGTTTCCCAATATGGTCCTCAGGGACCTGCAGACAGGAGCTGGGAGCAAAAACATGGACCGTCTGTGGGTCCCCAAGGACGGGGTTGGAAAAACATTGTGTGAGGCTGTCTGGGTGTATGCCCTATGATAGACTGGAATCTTGTCCCTGATGTCCCTTACCTGGTCCCCTGTTCCTCCTGGATGGGCTTCACTCTTGCTGTGACTCTGTAGTGCATGATAAGCGGTTACAGAAGATACCTGGATGGATGTCTGACTGGTGTGCTTCTGTGAAGTTATCACCATCTGTGAAGCCTGCGTGCTCAGTGACTGACAAGGACTTCAGAAAGACTGCTTGTGCCCTCAGGACGGTGTCTGAATAAGGAGCTGCGCTGTAATGGCGAGAATGACTGCATGCTTGGCTCGGATGAGGACGGCTGTGATGCAGAGGACCTCACTGAGAACATGTGCACTGATCTGACCCCCATCCCGGGCTCTGAGGTCAGTGCCCGTGGGTAAGCACTCACAACCCCCACACATCCTCATCTCACAGCCCCCCCCCCACCCTCATCTCACAGCTGAAATCTTGGATGAAACAAGAACTTTCCACCACTGAACCCACAACTATTCACAAATATTATTTAATGAAAGAATTAATTATTCGGGCATAGGAGGGAGTTTTGTATTAGGGAGGGGTCATTAAGCCAAATAAAATATTAGGGTGAGGGGGTGCATGTCTGTCTTGTTTCCTGCGCCATTGATCATTGTCATTACTATTAAGACATATTAATCTACAGTGACAATAATTTAGTTAATTATAGTTTTTTAATACAATTTTCCCATTCATGACTTACAAGAAAAACAATAATCACTTTCTATTTCAGTTACAATGTTTTAACCGGCGACTTTGTCCAGAACGCGGTCGACCCGGAATATTACGGGGGACTCTGTGAGTACGTCTACAATGGAGAGTGGAGACGCCTGAAATACGACGTTTTCTGCGAAAACCTGTACTACAACGATGACGAGAAGTATTTCAGGAAACCGTATAATTTCCTCACCTATCGCTTCATGGTAATCCTTTGACTTGCCCATGAACTGAATTTGTAATGCTTTCATTTATAGATTATCTCCCACATTCTCTTTGTTTTATTTGTTGACAAATATGTAGCATTTAATAATATGGTTTTGCATCTTAGTTACTGGAACAAATTATTCAGTCCAATGCAAGTAAAAATAACATTGTATTGTAAAGTAATTTATCTTCAGCGCTAATCTGGAATTTCTTTTCACATGTATTTATAACACAATAGCAAAGAAATGAATATGCAAATTATTGTGTTCTGATGCATCTGTGAAAGACCACATATATGCATATTTTTTCATGCATATCCATATGTTCCCATATATCTGCATATGTTCTGTCTTTTTTGTTTTTTTTTCCGTTGCCATGGATATCGCCGTCCGTGCCCCATCCCCACAGGGTTATGCCGAATCTGGGGGGTCCAATGAGTTCTACGAGGACGCCGTTAGCTTGTTGAAGGCCAGGAGGGAGGGAGGGTCCTTCAATTTAGGATTTACTGTCGGAATTAATAAGGTTGAAGTCGGCCTTTCTGGAAGCGAGCAGTCCGAGGCTTTGAAGAACATATCGGAGTACAAAGACAGCGTAAGTTCATCCGGCCATTTATACCACAAGAAAGCCTTTGTTTAGCTGCCGCATATTAATAAGCTTTCATCAATATCTTTAAATTGATATATAATTACGTGTACATGTTTAAATTGGAATTTATGAAACATATTTATCCGAACTGCTGATGGAGGCCTGGATTTGGGGGGGGGCGGTCTTGGAGCCTGCATTGCGAATCTTATATATGAGCAGGGGTGGATAGTTCAGGTCTGGAAAGTCAAAATCCAGACCAAGATTTTGTTTCAGCCAACCAGTTGAGTAGCGTGTGGTTCAGTGGGTGAAGCCTCTGTGCCTTTGGTGAGAAGGTTGCTGGTTTGAGTCATACTTTTGAGCCCTTGAGCAAGGCCCTTAACCCCCAGCTCCCTGGGCACCGTTGCAGTTGGCTGCCCTTCGCTGCCAAACTTGCTCTCATCTACATATGTGTCTGTGTGTCACAGAGGAGAAGATAGAGAAGGTAAAAAGAGAATTTCTCCATGGGGATTGTAATTATTTGTAAAGAGTCACAGTCACAGAGTACTCAACTGGTTGGTTGAAACAAAATCTTGGTCTGGATTTTTACGATCTCCACCTGAACTATCCACCTCTGTATATTTAGTTTTATGCGTATAGATTATATTACACTTAAATTACACTTTATGAAACACTTAATGAAATGTAGTTGTGTCCGATGACTTTTTACATACCAACTGTGATGTTAGTATGAGAGCCTCTCATTCTGCTAGAACCTGGGCTTCGTCAGGCTGGTATCCAGAGTGCAGACGGCCCACTTTAAGCTGCGGAGCCGCGATCTGATGCTAGATGAGGAGCTGCACCTCTCGCTCGCTGAGCTGCCGGACGAGTACGACTTCGGTGCATACGCTCACGTCTTCAGCAACCACGGGACGCACTACGTCACCTCGGGAGTCCTGGGGGGGGTCATCGAGTACATCTTAGTGGTGGACAAGAAGGCCATGGAAAGAAATGGTAACAGATTTCCGACAATTTATCCCAGTCCGGTCCTCAGGGACCCACAGACAATCAAGTTTTTACTACTGGGAGCTGGAAGGGAGCAAAAACACGGTCTGACTGTGGGTCTCTGAGGACAGAATTGGGAAACACTGCTTTAAAGAGTGTATTTGGACAGGGCTGTTATGGTGAGACTTGAATCCTGGTCTCCAGAGGTAGGTAGTTCAGGTCCAGAAAGTTAAAGTCCAGACTAAGATTTTGTTTCAGTCAAGCAGTTGAGTATTTTGTGATTCTGATTGTTTATACTGAACCGTTTTATTGAAACAAAAATTCTGGTCTGGATTTTTACTCAATGGACCTGAATTGCCCACCTCTGCTGGTCTCTCACACTAAATCAGTCCATTCGCCATTTATCCAACAAGGAAGAATGTGCTGAATATGAAGATAACTTGTTAAATATTCCCCCAAACCTACACACGTGTGAAAAGCATTTTCCCGCATATTTTTCTCCTGAACTTATTATGGCAAGTTATGTCTTGAGTATGTGCATAACATACATGTCAGCTAGACCCCTCCGCTGTGGTGCAGTGCCACACCTATCCCTCTGGGGGGTGCTATAACGCCCTGGCAGAAAAGTATCAGTCTCTCCGTCTAATTCAGAGGTGGCCAATCTTATCCGCAAAGGGCCGGTGTGTATGCAGGTTTTCGCTGCAACTCCCTAAGTAGGTCACTAATTAGAGGACTGATTGGCTGAAGAGTCCTCACA
>JABJVO010000044.1:15003665-15018576 GCA_026770805.1 Boulengeromyrus knoepffleri
AGCTGACCTACAGGTTATCCCAAAAACCTGCATACACACCGGCCCTTTGCGGATAAGATTGGCCACCCCTGGTCTAATTCAATGCAGGTGATGGTCGAACCCGGGTCCGCTCACTCTGAAGCATTTTGCCCATTTGCAGGCTTATTTTTTAATTGTGCCATCTCCAGAAATCACCGGGAAGATGGCTGGAGACTGCTTTGGGGCCTCACTGGGTATATCTAAGATGGGAACAGGATTATCATTAAGCGGGACTTGGTGTGACAAGGAACAGACGTCTGGTCAAGGTGCAGCTTGACGCTCTTCCATAAAAGCAATCGCCTTCTCGCTTTCTTTCCCTCCTTTTGAAAGGAAAAACAAGAATAAATCATAACCAAACAAAAATGTCTAGTTACAAATTAATACATAAAAAAATGCAAGTAATATTTGACTTTGACGTGAGTAGACTGGACATTTGGATTTTATGCAATGTTTGGTTTCTGGAGATAAAATAGATAAATGGAGGTAACTTAGTTAAACACTGTAAAGATATTGATTACCAAACGTACTGTCAACTGATTTTAAAACATAATGTAATTCCTAATATTAGGCCATAGTCAGGATATTATTTAATATTGATAATTTTATGTAAGATTTGTGTCTAGTTGGGATCCGTGCTCCTGGTCATTTCCGTGTGTTGTGATCACTTTTCCGCCGTCCCTTTTTCTGCAGTTAAGAAGTCGTCAGACAGCTACATCAAAGACGTAGTGAATCTGGTCCGTGGGGGGAAGGTGCAGTCTGCGGGGGGGTTGCTGGCTGTCAAGAATGAGGAGGCGTACACCAGGTGGGGAGAGTCTCTGAAGCACAATCCGCAGCTGATGGAGTTTGAGGTAACCCACCCCTCAAACTGCATTACGAAGTGAACCGGTGCGTAGGGGTGTTTGTGTAGCGCCTCCTGTTGACGTCCGCAGGTACTGCCCATCTATGAGCTGGTTCGCTCCAGCACGGCGGCCCAACAATTCCAAGGAAAGGTGGCCCACCTGAAGCGGGCCTGGGAGGAGTACCTGCAGCAGTTCAACTCCTGCCGGTGCGCTCCCTGCAGGAACAATGGGTTACCTGTACTCCAGGGCACGGACTGCATGTGCCTGTGCAAGCAGGGCTACGAGGGCTTGGCCTGCGAGAAGACGCAGCGCACGGGTATGGCCCCGCCTCCTCACAGAGGGTATGGCCCCGCCTCCTCACTGAGGGTATGGCCCCGCCTCCTCACAGAGGGTATGGCCAGGCCTCCTCACAGAGGGTATGGCCCCGCCTCCTCGCAGAGGGTATGGCCCCGCCTCCTCGCAGAGGGTATGAGGGGGATCAAAGCAGTAAGGCTATAGCCAAAGTTTGCCCAACACCGGTCCTGGGGGGCCAGTTTGCACCACAGCTTGCAGATTTCCCTGCTTTAACACGCTGCCTCAACCTGGTAATTAGCTGATTGTTTTATGTGTTTGAGCAAGGAAACCTGCAAACTGTGTTGGATTCTGGGCCTCCAGGACCACAACTGGGCAAGCCTGCTAAAGTCAAAATTTAAAAAATTGGGTTAAGGTCCCTTTAAATGCAAAATCAACAAAAGAAACCTTGGAAATTCGGAGACACACAAACCTAAAGCACGAAGTCCAGTCCTGTGTCTGCAATACCAACAAATGACACTTTCCCAACTTGGCCCATCTTCCTGAGGTCCAGTCGGCGAGCCCCACTTAATCCTGGTAATTAGTCCAATTAGACCAAGCCTTCCTCCTCTGGCTCCCCTACTGGGCAGGCTGACCATAGCTCTGCATTCAGTAATCAGCAGAGGTCCAGAAAGTAAAAATCCAGACCGAGATTTTGTTTTCCATCAACCAGCTGAGTATAAAGACTTACAGTCACAGAGTACTTAACTGGCTGGACAAAACAAAATTTTGGATGGATTTTTACTTTTTGGACCTGAGATTTCCACCTCTGATAAATAGTTATGGAAGATGGATGGATGAACTGAAATGGATTGCTGAGTCTTTAACATGAGCCATATCACTGCCTTTTAAGGTGGAGGTGATTAGAGATGTTTGAGGATTTCTGTGTTGGACAGGTCCCACTCATGGAGGCTGGAGCTGCTGGGGCACATGGTCAGGTTGTCAGTCTGGGACCCGGAGAAGAAGTCGTCAGTGCAACAACCCTGCTCCTCTCAACGAGGGAAGCCCCTGTTTGGGGACGCCCACACAGACCCAGGGCTGCTGAGACGACTACATCCAGCCCAGCCCTTATACCCTACCCCAGCTCTGGCATCAGATCGGTCACTACAGGCTGCATCTTAATTCCATATATGAACTAATACCATTCTGGTACTGCCTATGCTTCAGCCCTCCGAGGTTGTGGGTTCTAGCCGAGCCCTGGTGCTGTTTCCTCCCTTTGTTTATACAAGTTTCCTCTGGCTACATCCACCTCAAGAATGTCCCATTGCTTTGTGACACAATTCCCAGAGTGGGATCCTGACCCCTCTCAGCCTCTCGCCTTTTATTATGTGGGCTCTAACTTGCTTTACCTGCTTTTTTCGGGTGTAAATCAGCCAGGTGACTGGGGTATGGGACCCGTTTTATTGGTCTGTCAATGAAAATGTCAAATAAACTCTGAAAAACAAATACTAGTGCATCCGTAATTCATGTTAAACCTGTTTTCAATAAATGTTTACCCTCGTGACAAAACTATTGTGTAAAGACTGTAATGTACTCAGGCAATATTTTCATTTAGTTTTTATCATCCTATCTATTTTCATTTTGTTATGGTACAAGGAATTATAGGTAGAAATCAGAATGTGCAGTATGCTAGTTTTGTAATGCAGTGTTTCTCATCCTGGTCCTCAGGGACCTCCAGACGGTCTACATTTTTGCTCCCTCCCTGACAGGGAGCTGGGAAGGAGAAAAAATGTGGTCTGTTTGGGGGTCTCTGAGGACCGGGTTGAGAAACACTGGTGTAAAGGATAAAATGATTATCAAACATATAAATGATCCAAGATGGTTGGCTGTGGTATTGATATTTATTTGTTTGGAACCACCCCCCCCCCCCACTACCCTGACCAGGATAAGTGGATGGATGTTTGGCAAGTGGGGGGTCAAACACAGTCTGTTGTTTCTTCTTTAATCCCTGCACACGCCATGCCCCCATTCTGAGGGGGGGGGTGGTCACACTGGCGAGTCCTCTGCTTCTTCCGACCGCTGCAGGTCGACCAGGAGGACCAGCAGCTCCAGGTCCCGTCCACAGTGACCTCTGTGTGGGTGAAACGGCAGAGACTCCATTATCAAAGGCGGTGTGGGGCTTGAAAGCCCACGGTGGGTGGAGCTAACTCAATGACACACCAATTAACCAATAGGGAGCTAGTAAGAACAGTGAATGACAGACAGTGCACAGTCATCCAACCAATCATGAGTTTCAGAGCCAAATCGCTGTCGTTTATGCTCACCTGTCCTTTGGGTTATCTCACAAGCTTTTCCACTGAAGCCCACTGGACAAACACAGTCACATCTGGTGCCTGTGCAAAACAGAACGACTCAAATATTACAGTGTAAATCATTAGCTTTATTACGATACGATTTCATTTCGCAAGGCAGCAATTCGATATCTGCCAATATTTGAAACGTTAATGTGATACGATACAATTCGATCCAGTAAAATGTGCTCAATATTTTCAAAACAGTGAAACATAAGACGATTTTGGTAGAATGTATGTGAATTCAAAAAGATTTAAAATTCATGTTTAATTTTTAATTTTAACAATGGGATTTGTTGAAAAACAAATGTACACAAAGTCCTTTAAAAAATAAAATATTTATTAAATGATTAAACCATATTGTGGCTGTACGATTTGATATATTGATTGGAATCAATGAATGTTACATTCCTATCAGATTTTAATGGTCACTGATAAATTGCATGATACTGAGATACAGCTACATTCCTTCCACAAAAGTGCAAGACGTGACAACTGAAGACAGGAATAAAATGAAAAATCCCACCAACAAGACAACTTACTGATATGCTCCCTGATATGCTTAAATTTAAAGTGGTCCTATATCTATAACCCAGTACTGAAATAGATACAGATATTTGCCAGGTATGGGAATAATGGTGTGCTGTACCTTTAAGGACGGCCACCCCGTTGTGGAGGCAGGGGGCGCAGCGACAGGAGCTGACCTCGGCCAGATACTCCACCAAGGCCCGGTTCAGGTTCTTCTTCAGGGTGGGGGCGCTGACAAAATCCTTTGAGGTCACCAGCTCATACAGGGGCTGCATCTACACACCCCAAAGGCAGCTTGACAGGATTCACACAGCAGGAGACAACGAGAGACATCAAGTGTCCAGATTTAGAGGCAGCACAGGAATGACTCGTGCTACCTTGGTCTGAATGAAGTCTGGGTTCAGGAACACGGACTCCCCCCAGTCCTGCATGATTTCCGGGGTCGGCAGCTGCTTGTAGACCAGCCTGGAAATAGTCTCAGTACTCCCCCCCCTTACCACTGCCACAAAGTCGTCCACGAGTTTGCCTTCTTTTTTGTCCTCTGAAAAACATGGGTGACAAAGACCAGACGGCCAAGGACAGTACTGCTTACAAGGATCCCTACAAAAGTCCAAAACTAGCAAAAGGCCTTATGACAAAACAAAGGGAAACTGCTTCTTGGCTTCAAAATCATGGTCAGTTGCCTGTTGCAGTAAAGGCTGAGATGGACTGTAGGCCAAAGGTGGGCGATCTTATCCACAAAGGGTGTATGCAGGTTTTTGGGATAACCTTTAGGTCAGCTGTTCAAACCCAGGTGAGAGGACTCTTCAGCCAATCAGTCCTCTAGTTAGCAATCTAATTAGGAAGTTACAGCGAAAACCCGCATACCCAATGGCCCTTTCTGGATGAGACTGGCCCCTGTTTTAGGCAATCACTCAGAAGGATTCATTTTAAACCATGAATCGATGATTTGCCCATGAGTAACAGCCATGATTCATGAAGAATCAGCAACGCAAGCGAGTCTGAGGAGGACAGAGGGCTCTGGCGTCCAGTCAGCCAGGGAGCCCACGGTGAAAAAGGCTGTAATGTCACTGCAGAAGAGACGAGCAACAGAAGCCCAATGAGGAGAGTTCTTACCTCCGAGTTCGTTGAGCAGGCTTTTACACCTGCCCCCCTGCCCCCCTATGGACACGTACACGCCTTTGATATTGGCGCCCAACTTGGCTCCCGCTTGAACGCACTTCCTCGTGTCCTCCAAGGTGTATCCTGGGAAAAGGATGGAGATATAAATGCAGGAGGTCACCAGAGAGGGGTGTTGCTGTTTCTGCATGTATCCAAGCTACAGCCACCAGTTAAAGGCAGTATTCCACAAGCCAGGATTTCCCAGTTAGCTGGATAACTTAAGCCAAAAGTGAAAACTGTCCAATAGGAAGAGAGATAAGTGACATTCCTATTGGACAAGTCTCACCATAGGCCTTACTGTTGGACCAATAGGTGAAGACTGCAGCATATCTGGTCACTCCTATAAAACATGTATGGTCGGTGTAGTCAACCAGTTAAGGTTGCGCTCATCTGTTCTGGGTGAGAACTTTCTTATTATTCTGAACATATTTCCAGTCATGAATACTCAATAGTTTCATGTTCTTTTCTTCTTTGCACATGAATGTAAGGTTCTGCGCAAACATGCCATTCTGCCTTGATAAACTCAGAAGCAATTCATGATAATTACACCAGACCATCTCACCCGACTTCTCCATGTTCTCCTTATTGAGCATGATGGAGTACTCATACTCGCCGCCGAGCGTGGCCTCCGTGATGTAATGCGTCCCGTAGTCTTCAAAGATCTCCCTGTACTCGCCATAGCTGTACTCGGAGGGCAGGGCCCTCAGCCGCTGGAGGAAGCCAGGGTGCAGGACCAAGTCTTGGGGCTTCAGAGCATAGCGAGCCACCTCCAGCTGGGAATGAGCCAGCAGGAAGTTGTGTTTCTGTGGAGGAAGGGGGGGAGCAGTGTGGAACAATGTCACCCTCTCTCAGCCTCTCGACAGCCCTATAGAATAGTGCTTCCTAATATGGTCCTCAGGGACCACAGACATTTTTTTGCTCCCTCCCAGGGACAAAATTTCCCAGTGTGACAAAATTACTGTGTAAAGACTCTAATGTCCTCAGACAATATTTTCATTTAGTTTTTGTCATCGTATCTTTTTTCATTTTATGCTCCAAGGAATTATGGATAAAAAATTCTACAGTTAGAATGTACAGCATAATAGTGTAAAGCAGTGTTTTTCAACACGGTCTTCAGGGACCACCAGATGGTTCACTTATTTTCTCCCTGTTTCTGCTCCCTCTGAGGTCTGGTAAGGATCTCGGAGGGACCAAAAACAGATGAACTGTGGGTCTCCGAGGACCGGATTGGGAAACACTGCCATATAAGCTTAAGGCTTTGTGAAGGGTAACTGAATTACGGGGGACATCCTGCTTATATATGGCTAAGAAAAGCAGTGCTGAGATAGGGTTTACATACAGTATCTCCGCATATTTTTGCTTGGCTCATCTGCCAGTGTTTCTGCACAATCTGCCATGATGAGAGTTTTACCAAGTTACGCTATCAAGCTAAGAATCCCTGAGCCTGTCAGACTATGGCTCCTTGTCTCTTGCCCCGACACCGAGTGACCTAATCCATTCCACTGAATGAAAAACACACCTGTACACAAGTGACCGACGGCACCGGTATCATCGCCTTGGTAACAGTCCAAAAAAAACCCGAAGGCCTAGTTTCAAGTCATTATCTTCACAAACGCCGGCTTTCGGAATCTCCCGGTGAAATTCCGTCTGCAGCTTTCCTTTAGGGCTGACCGACCTTTAGCCTCCCACTGAAACGCCAGCGCTGATACTAAGCAATTCCAATTCAGCCAGGTCACCCAAGGCTAGAGCTGGTTATTGCCAACCCGCCCGCGACACAATACTCATCGTGATACCAGCACACAGATTCAATGCACCGGTCAGACCTGCCTATTGTGTTTCCCTATGTTGTCTTAATTGACAGTTGCCCTGACCTGATTGCCCTGGCCTGATTGCCCTGGCTTGATTGCCCTGGTTTGATTGCCCTGGCGTGTTGTACCTTTATATTTAAGGGTTTAGGTCTTGGCGTGCTGGTCAAACATTCATTGTTTCTGCTGCTGTCAGTGGCTTTATTGCTACCGTTATTGTGTCCGTCTGCCCTTGTACCAGGTGCCCAGTCAGGCTCCCATTTTTACCCCTTTTATCTGCTCCACGCCGTCCACCAACCTGCAGCCGCCACATGCACTCGCACCTACACGCCTGTCTCCCTATACGCATGCCTGGAGGTCAGTGACATCATCACAATATTACCATTGTACTCCGATGGTTAACACTCCAATACTGAAATAATGCAACAACTAAAAGGCCGAACGTATTAAACAGGAACAGGAAGAGTCTTTAACTACCAAGGATGAGACAGACTCCTGAATGCAGCTGAAGCACAACTCCCAGGTGTATAAACTATGAATTTCTTTGTGCATGTATAAAGTGCACATTTCTGTTTTTATAATGCAAATGTGAAAAATATATTGAATGAAAAGACTTAACTTCTACTTCAACATTTCAGAGGTACACACTTCACCACATTCTTGTACAGCAGTGCGCTTCGTACAGGCTACATAAACAGCATATTTTTAATCAGCAAGCGTTGAAAAAAGTATGTAAAATAAAACATTTCACTCTGCCAGGGTGAAATGACGCTGCAATAAATGAATTGATTCAAAGGTTCAAAATGTCGATGAACAATCGTGTTAAATTGAATCGTGATTTAACAAACTGCAGTATAGATATGGTTTCACCTAATGCTTCTCTGCCTGGCTTACAGCTACATACCTTCAGTGTAAGTGTGATGCGTAAGCAGAGGACTCACCTTGCCAGAGTAGTTGCGTATTATGCTAACATAATTCTTATATTTCTCATCTCTGTAATTAAAGCCCAACTCCAGAACTCCCGATACTTTTATTCCGAATGAAATGCTGGTTTTTGACATGCGGGCTTCCATACTGTGCTCCTCAAAACGGGAGTAAGAATCGTACACATCCAGAGTGAAATCGTAATCGCCCTTTGTCTGGAATTAAGAAGAAAAGAGACTGACGGTCAGCCTGGGGTCCCGGTTCGTGCAGAAGCACGTCGGCCATTGCGTACAACTTGCTGACCTGCACCGTGTAATGCTGGAGATTGTAGGGTTTCCGGAACCTGGTGTGCTGGATGTAATGAGGTAAACAGCTTCCTGCATAGTAACGGTTGTCAAGGACTGCTCCTTCCAAATTGCCGCTAAGCACGTTGATCCTAGAGGAAGAAGAATCCTTGGAAAACCGACTTAATTAATAATGAAAATCTAGTAATGGTGCGGCCTTAGCGTAGCCAGAATAGCACACGTCCACCCACCCGCTGGCCAGGTTTTCGATCCCCCAGTACTCCTCCACCTTCTCCCTGCAGGCCCTGATCACGCTCTTGCAGCCACGCTCGTCCGAGCCGTCCCCGCAGTCATCGTCCCCGTTACAGAGCAGCCGGCGCCGTATGCAACGCCCTGCAAGTCGACGGAAGCCACCTTAGATACAGAGAGGCCTCTCAGGGGCAAGGCTCTTGGAGAATACCGCCCAGCAGCAGACCAATCGCTCCAAGTCCATGCACCACTACCATCACATCAACGAAATCTGTGAACTTATTTAGGATTTTTATTAGTAAAGGGTCAGATTACCATAGACTGTCAATCGCTAGGATTAACCCATTTCTCATAGTAACATCACTGATCTCAAACCAGCTTTAACCAGACAGAGAGTGAAATCCAACCTGTCATTAATGTTCCATGTCATTGCTAAGGATCACTTATTATGGTTTTGACAAGTAAAATGTAAGACTTTTTAACACTGTTATGTATGTAATTTAAGACCTATTCCATGTCCATACTGACAAAAAAGTATAAAGGAAATGAAGGAAACTCCAAGTCCCAGAATTACTTGCAAAGTAAATGAATATATTCACATTCAACATGAACATGCGGCTGTTTTTTTGTTTGTTTGCTGTTTTCGATGAGAGGAGACGCCACGTTTGCCCACACACCACAGAGCGACACACTAGCTGGGTGCTCTGAGACATTCTGACCAGGCTACGCCGTTAGCGGTTAGCGGATAGCAGTCCCATGTTAGTTTTGTTTTGTAGTATTGTTACAGCATGATCAGTATAAACATTTACCAAAAACAAATTTAAAAGTGAGACTTATAAAAGTAAAGATGATTTCATAATCCAATCACTTTTAAGACCTGTCAAAAATGTACTTAAGACATTTTAAGGCCTAAAATTCAGATTATTGGATTTTAGACTTTTTAAGGACTGGGCGGACACCCTGTATTAACAACTCCCGTCAGTCTAGCTGTGCTGTGAAGATTTGCAATACAAAGCAGCATCCTGAATCGTGAAGGTGCTGGTTCATTCGTAACGTCCCCACCTCCGCTGGAGATTCAGATGGGTGTGTTGGGCTGGGAAGAAGCAGTGAGACTCTCCCAAAGACCCCCCAATCAGGTCAGCAAATGTTTAAGGTCCATCAGACTAACGACTCAGAGTGGTTTATTGGAGGTATGGGCATTCTGGGCATTCTGACACCCCAGGGCCACTTCCTCCATCACCCTGCCTGAACTTGTTGAGGTTGCCCAGGGAGGGGTGGTGTATTTCTGGGTCTGCCAGGCGGAACGGGGGCCTGGAGTGGATCGGGCAGCAACGGTACCGGTGGTGACGCAGACGAAGCCTTCGCATGAGGGACTGTCCCGACAGCTCAGTTGAGATGGGGGGTCACAGGGCTCCTCCTCTCGCCCCCGGAAGTGGCAAGGCTCTCCGCCAAACTGGGACGGCTGCACCAGAGTCGCGTACCGGTACTGGAGAAGGAGAGGGATGGTGGGAGTCTGAGAGTTCTTTAAGGAGTGATGGGCCATAACTAGAGATGTACCAAAAATTCGGCCACCGAAAACTTTTGGCCGAAAATGCATTTTCGGTTTTCGGCCAAAAGAAATTTAAACACATGTTGTGATGACGCAAGCAGAATCCGCGAGGAGCACGCGCTTGAGAAAGACCCACAGATAGCATTTTGTAAAGCGTGCAATGCTGAAATTTGAAGAGGGGTGCATCTGCAAATACTTTCTCAACGTTGGGATTAATTTATCATAGGAAATCAAAACATCCCGATCGCCATGCTGATTATGAGACGAATGTGGCACAGAAGAGGAAAGTCCCCCCCAACACACCCACTCCGTCTGTGGCGGCCTAGCTATTATTTGGGATACTCTCTTGGAGGATCTCATTGAACATATCAAACAACATGGCTACATTCCCCTCATCTTTTTTCTGAGCTCTGCGCTCCCTCTCTTGCGCCGTGTGCTTCTCCGTCTCCAAGCGGGTTCTCCGTATCCAAGCGGGTTCTCCGTATCCAACGCAGCCTGGATCATTTCTTGTGCGCACTGCTTTATCCCCACATCCAAGTATTGATCTTTATAACGTGGATCAGGTACAGTCACGATGAAGTGCAGGGGATCTGAGTATATCTCAGTAAACCTCTTTGCATAGAAGTTGTTATATCTTTCAGCAGTTTTTAAAGCACATTTTTTGAATGCACTTTGTTGTAGTGGTCCTACAAAGAATGTTAAAATGCACTTCACTTTAATGAACTTTGTGTTTTATGAGAGAAGATATTTAATTTTACAAATCTTTCAACAGTCAGTTATAGGCCTGTAGGCTATACAGGAGTAGGGCCAAGTAAAACATTTCATTTAGAATTCAATTTTATTTTATATTGTCCATTGTTGGAATGTCAGCATTCAGTGCTAAGTCATTTTTTTCATAGTTTTGTAATTGATTTATTCTTTGAAGCATGAAAATTAATGTATGCACTTGCAATGCCTTGACTTTAGTGAGGTAAGTACACACAGTCCCAGCCATAACAGCAATGGCACAAAAAATTAGCATAATAATTTATTTCGGTTTTCGGCCAAATGTTTCCTCATTTTCGGTTTCGGCCAAAAATTTCATTTCGGTGCATCCCTAGCCATAACACCTCCGAACCACCGTGTGGCGCTGATCAGCAGTTACAAGCAGGGAATGTTTGGAAGAGGTCATTCCTGTTAAAGGAGGTTCAGAAAAGAAAGCAGACTGTGTTTGATCAGACTCTGTTTACCTATTATTGTGACTTGACAGACGATCAGTACACGAACGAGCAATTAATCGAACGATTCCAACATACTTTGTAGCAGCTGTAAGGATTCGTCTTCAATATTTTTTAGCAAAAAGCTAAAAGGAATTTACGGCTCAGTGGGTTAGGACAGCGTGTTTATAAGAGGCAGAGTGACCAGCAGAGTGATGTCAGTATGGGGCCCCTGAGTGAGGCCCTTAACCCACAGTCACTCCAGGGACTAGCTGACCTGGCCTTCTCCAATTGTATGTCATTTTTAATAAAAGCATCTACTAAGTAATATGTGTATAATTACTGTTAATTTACAACAAATAATTATTATACGAGGGGCACAGAAACTGGGGGGAGTCCCCCCAATAAACAGACCTTTGCATTTAAATAATTGTCTCTGCCAGTATCACACTGTCTCCTATGCTTTTCAGATAGACTGAGGGACATGGAGGGGGTGTGGTCTGTTTGGTGTGATGTCATCACACCACGCCCATTTCACATGCTCACCCTTTTCTTCTGGCAGACGTTGCATCGCGTCCATGGAGACCAGGGTGACAGGGCACAGTCCAGCGGCTGCACTGCTCCCGATTCCACTCCGGCAGAGTGACTGGGTCAGAGGCAGAGTTGCCAGGCAGAGTTGCAGGGTTACCAGGAAAGCTCAGGACTGGTCAGTGATGAGTCACATTTTTGACAGGCGAATAAAAACAAAGCTGGAATTATGCATTGGCTAAAATGGCCTGTAGTCCTGGGCTCTGAATTGTATGGGGACCTAAAAAAGTTTTATGGTTGTCACAGCATGATTTTATGCTGTAGGTAGGGCCCCAACCATAACTTAATCCCAGGGGCCCCCACCCATAACTTAATCCCAGGGGCCCCCAACCATAACTTAATCCCAGGGGCCCCCACCCCCCTAAAATCGGCCCAAGCATTAACATAACTAGGCGCGACATGAAAGCCATAATCTGTATCACATAAGATGCCATAGAATATTGCAGAATCTACCCAGGGTAGATTTTTTTGTACGTAGAGGCCCCTGTAAAGTACGGGGGCCCCTGCCGGGGGATCCATGGCTCACTGACACCCCTGGCCTTAGTTTGTCTAAATATCACGTCTTTGAAAAGCTAGGAAAAACCCACATCAACATGCACACTCCACACATAGAGAAGCAGTGCAGGGCTGCAAACACAAAACCTTGGAGAGCATGGACAAATAGCGCCTGTATAGCCACCAGGAGTCTCCATACACCATACAGGACCAGCATATAATACACTAACCATATACCGAAATAAGAGCATGCAGTCATAAACGGCGAAATTAAATTACTCTTATGTGAAATCGGTTAAATACAAACATTGTATTCAATAAAATGTACCAAAATTCCTTTTTTTCCCCCCAAGAGAAACACATAGCAAAAAATCTTGAGAATCACTGAAGCTTCCGGGATATTATCCTGGAGAATAGGCCTCCAACAGTCATTAGGGTTATATTATGAGGCATTGTACAACAGAATGAACAGGTTTGCAGAAGATGAATTCCAGTCTTTTTTTAAAAAAATTCAAAACAACAATAATCATGTTAATTGGGTTCATATGGGATAATCATTATGGTGCAAAGGGATTTAGCCTTTACAGCCGTATTATATTTGTTTTTATATATCTTATTTTGTTTTGAAATAATTTCACCCAAATTTCCATCTTTGAAAATTAAAATGGTTATCTGTGGATATGAGTGACTATAAACAACGCACGAGTTCAACAGCCTAAAACAAACTAAAGGCTTATTTTAATAACTAAGTACCTGTATGCTGCAATTTGTTCTATTGTTTCCCGACGTTTAGAAGCGGACGTGAACGGAATAAAAAACCAACCAACATGCCATAGATCTTGCAATGAACAAACAGCACCATTAGCGCAGTTTAAAAACACGGCTTCGTACACTTGATTAAAAATTCTTTTGAATAATTAAAAACCAAGGCAAAATATACTGAAGGCTATAAATCTCATTTTAAATGTTTTTCGCCCCGTTGCACTGGGGCGAAAGGTTAAACAAAGACTGAAAACTCTAATCACTCACCAAAGAACATAGAGAAAGAGGGTTGAGATTAAGGAGAAGACGTTCATGGTTGCAGGGGAGTCCAGGCGCGGGCAAAGGTACTGTGTGCTTAACACGGCACAACCAGAAATCGATCATTATTTAAAGCAGGGCTTCACAAACTTTTTGATCAAAGGTTCGCATCAGATTTTTGTTCAAAATCACGGGTCTGGAACAATTTTCAATAACAAAACAGCATTTCATGAATTTTAAAGGATTAACAATAACCTTCGATGTAGACGATAATGTACAACAAAAAACGGGAACTTGTCAAAACTCGCTGATCATTTCGACTCAATGTCCTTGCGGTGGGGGGTTACTACGAGTAATGTGTGTGCGATATTTGGTGGTTCTACATTATATTTTTTACTTCAACCCACGATAAGCCTATTTAGGTTAAAAATATTGATTCATAAGGTGCATGAACGGCTGGATCCAGATTAACCCCGAACTCCTGCGCTCTTCTTTGGGTGCACGACCAGTCTATGGGGTGGGAAGTGTCCGTAGCTACGTGTGGGAAAAATCAGTCTTCTTAGGTTAAAGCAGACAAACATAAGCAGTTATTTATTTTCTTTATCGTTGACAGAACCTTCAGCTCCAGCGCAGTTTACCTAAGAGTTTGCGCTTCGGAAAAGCATCATTCCGCAGAACGCGATAGTGACGAATTGCTGGGTCCTTCCTTGCTCTAATTCCCAGGGGACCACCCAAGCAAGGACTCGGTCTACACTCTGCACCCAAATTCACAGACACGCGAGTCTATTTCATGCCTTGATTATCGGATCAGGGGTCCTGATGCAAGATCTCCTGCTCCTTGGGGTCCTACTTTCTGTCATACCGATTTTTTAAAATCGTTTAACCGTTTAAGGATTGCGAAGTTCGGGTCTTTTCATCACAGAGTGGCTCTTGATTGACACGTCCTGGCTCTATATACCCTGATCAGGATAAGGGGCTAGAAGATGGATCGATGCAGGGCAGGACAATCCTAGGACAAAATTTAATCGCAACACACAGCTTCATTTAGGAAATGTTTATTTGTGACGCTATTACATGGTGGGATACATAAATCCAAAAAAACCCTTAAAAATCACTTTAGAATGTTTTCATAAAGAAAGGTCAGTTTACATCAACAAAGTGATAATCTGAGGTAAGGTTAACGTCTCTGAAGAGAGGTGTTCTCCTCATTTTCTGATGTAATTAATTTAGCCGGAAAATGATTTTTAAATCAAGACTCTGTCTGTAGAGAAGCAGCAGAGGACATAAGTGTCAATGAAGAGGACAGGAATTGATAATCAAATTAGTCGGACACACTGACACTAATTAGCAATGAAACGAACTAATAATTTTAGGAGGAGGCTTAGATGGGTGGAGATCAGGAGAAAACGACTGGTCTGGAGAAACGCTTGGTTTGTGACCCAGTTCAACCATGGCACTATAAACCTGTCACCAGGTGGACAGGGTGTCCCCTAGTTAATCGATCTGCATGTGGGGGTGAGGGACCTACAGAGAGATACACAGAGAGGTGTGTGGGAACCCCCCCCCCCCCCCCCCCCCCCCCCCGCCCCCTCCATCCCATCTCCTCCTCCCTCCCACCCCCGCTCCCCGCTCCC
>JABJVO010000044.1:15031449-15042898 GCA_026770805.1 Boulengeromyrus knoepffleri
CGACTGGGCGGTGTGTGTGTGTGTGTGTGTGGGGGGGGGGGTTACTGCTAAGCTGGGGCTGGGGGGCTGCGCTTCACACCTGACACCTGCTACATTATTACAACAGAGCTTCAATCAAACAGAAAGACAGACAGAAAGCTGGCCCCCCTGTTTCCAGGCCCTCAGCTCTCGCCCGCAGCGGGACGGACGGCTGGCTCAGGCCCCCAGCTGACGGGCCGACCTCGTGGCCGTGTCACACGCCGCGTCTGCCACAGCCCCCCGCAGTCAGCGCGTCCTGCCGTCATTCTTAATCCTTTTATTTGCGCTCGCATCGGTTCAGGAACCTTCAAGGTCCAGCTAACAGTCAAGGTAGCCAGAAACATCTGTGTCTCGGTGGCGGCCAGACCCACAGGCTTCCTGCTTCACTTTTATTTTTCTTTAATTGCCCTAAATAGATCATCTACATGCTGTGAATCATTCAGCTACAAATAATTCCTGATCTTCCGTCACACGCGGATTAGGGTTAATGTGTTTCTGTCCATTAGTTTTAATAGATGCAATTTAAAAGTGACATGCTCATCCATCCATCCATCCATCCAGCACAGGGCACCCCATCAGAGGTACACCCTGGACATTATAAAAAATATTAAATATTAGCATTAACTATACTGGCAGATAATAAGCTAAACTGAGACTTTGACTGTAGTGTAAGTGCAGTGAATCCCGGTCATATTGAGATTCGTTATATGGATCTGGTTTGGTCTGGGGAGGTTTCTCAGTTCCGCACGTTGCTGTGTGTCGGTACTGCAGACCTCGGCCTCCCTCAGTCAATGCTGTTTATGATGCCACAGGGATATCTACGGAACCTTCTGGAAACAGCACCATATGGATGGATTCAGTACATAACATCAGCAGAGTGGTTTTACCCAGCAGACATGTGGGCTGCAAGCTTGGTGCTAACCGCTAATACCCACAGCATCCTCGCTCGGGTCATACCTGAGGGCACAGAGCCAGGGCTGAAGGGGGCAAAATGCTCGGAGAGGTGTTGGTGGCTCAAGCTGGGGCCCAGGGTGTTGGCAGGAGAGGCGGGGGTCTGTGGGAGAGAAGCAGAAGGCCTGAGCTGCAGACAGGGGGCGCTGTGCCACACATAGTCATGCTGGCTGTATTTCTGTACACTTATTTCACAGGTGCCTCAAGACTGATGCTGAATTCCCTGTTTTTTGGAGTTCTGTGTAAAATAAGATTAGATTCAGCTTGTTTGCTAGGTTTGTTCCATGTTGTTCCCATGCAAAAAAAAAGGAAATAGATATGCAAGCCTGAAAACCTGTGCAGTGTCAGCATATTTGAGAAAGAATTGGTACATTATGGAAAACACTGCAGAGGTGCCAATATTTCTGCCCGAAATTGTGCATCCATGGTCTCTGGCTGCATATCATGGATAAGAGAACACTGCTGCAAAGGGAGGCACAGGTGGGGACTTGAGTCAGTGTCTTGCAACTCAGCTCGGATTCAAGTCACAAATTTAATGACTTGGGACTTGACTTGGGAAAACTGATGGAATGACTTGGGCTCAATTTGGACTTGAGGGCAAATACTCGAGACTTGGACCCGACTTGGAACCTATGACTCGAGAAGACTTGAGGTTATAGTCTGCCCTCTGGATACCATAACGTCAATTTTATAATTTCAGTGCATATTAATTCTCTGCTGTTTGCATTTTCATTTGGGTGAAAGCAAGGTCTCCTGAGAGATAGTTTGTTAGACAGATGCATTACCCCCTGCATATATACAGACGTAAAAACTGTGTGAAGACCACTGTGACAGAGTGGAGACTGTTTTCAAGCTATCGCTGTCTATGAAGGAAAAACCGCCATAGGTAGGGACTCAAGTTACATGACTCAAAGCTCCACAAATTCAATAGCTTCTGACTCGACAGCAAAAATGGTGGATAGACTTGGACTCGAGGGCACATGACTTGAGACTTAATTAGCACTTGCAATGTTTTGACTCGATACTTGACTTGGACTTGCAATGTTTTGACTCGATACTTGACTCGGACTTGACAAGGAGTGACTTGTTGCCATTCCTGCTACACACCAGTGCAGGAGAGAAAGTCAAGATGATCAGAATCATGCATCTATCGGCACAAGACAGAGAGGCACAAGACAGAGAGGCGGTCCCATGATGGATTCTTACCGAAGGGGACGTGACGTCAGGTGGAGTGGACATATCTCCGAAAAGCTCCAGCTGGCTGATATTCTGCAAGGGGACAGAGATTCGGCAGTGAGACGCCAGGAGCGCGACCTGCGGCACCTTCAGAATGGTCCGGCTGTGCAGAACACGGCACCCAACCAAGCGACCCGCATCCTTGGGCGTAAGCACTCACCTTGAGCGCCGTGAGGCTGCAGTCATTCATGCGCATTAATGAAGCTCACAGTGGCAAATCAGAGTGTAAGAAACTTCCAGAACATGAGGAACAGAAGACAATGGGATGGCAGGATGGGGGAGGTTTGATGGAATACCTACCCAGAATTACCCACTGACATCTATAACCACTAACACGGCTGCTTACTAAATATGATGCTATTATTACCAATTCTTAATGATTATGATTCTTCTACAACTCATGATTTGAAATCACTGTTACTTAGAAGCAGTGCTATAAATGACTACAAACATTGGACTTTCGAGGTCAAGACTCAGATAATTCTATTAGTTAAAGCTAATTTAATTTATCAACAGGGATTATACTTGAATATTGTGACATTGAATATTGTGACATAACTTACATGTAGACTGCTATCCCCCTAATATTATCAGGTATTTCATGTTAAGGCAGCCCCTTACCCTAACGTATCCGGTTGAGGAACAGCCATATTCTGTCCTCAGTGAGGTAAAGCAGGGAACCGTGAGGTAAAGCAGGGTACAGATTGTCCATAATAACCTTTCTCTACAATGTGATGGAGCTGCAGCCCAGAAAACATGAGCCCTGGCTGGTTAGTGTAGGTAGGAGCTTGTTATGGAGATGCTACACTAGGCTGTGCCACCAATACAGACACAGTAACAGTGGGGGGCGCTCTTCTCACAGACTTCACATACTGTAAGTAAATCAAGTTGTCTGTTTATCGCTAAGGATAATCAATCCAATCCGCTGTCGTCCTTCTCATGTCTGTATGACTAGAGTCCCTGGCCTCTCTCTCCCCGCCCATCAGTCATAAGGTTCTCCACCCCTTACCTGCCAGGTCAAGCTAACGTCCTCGTCAATCCACACCAGCGACCCGGCATTCTGTAACAGCAAAGCGCGGTAAGAGGAGAGGGGGTGGGGGGGGGTCGTGGGTCTGCTTGGAGTGTGCGGGATAGAGGAGGTGAGGTAAGAACTGGGATTATATGAGGTGAGGGAGGAGGTGGAGGGTGTGGGATGAGGATGGTGCAGAGAATTGGTAAATCAGTCCCCACACTGAACAATCTCTCCTGAACCATTCCGGTTGGCGTACATCACAAACCCAGATCCTGATCCCGAGCCGTAATTCTGCTACTAAACTAGCCCCAAAAAAAATGAACCTTTGAGGGATACTTCAATACATGATGAAAATATGATTCATTAGTCCAGTGAGGGTCTAGGAGAGACAGATCAGGAGCTAGAGTGATCTCATCAATTAAGGAGAAAGACGCGAGCGGAGATCGATCCATGGCAGAAGCTGCTGATTGCAGGTCGATGCTGGGAGGCGTTCTGGCACATCTGTGGGATTGGAGACATTTTCAAGCCCATGAACGCCGAGACCACAAAGACTCAAAACTGTCCTTCGTGCTCCACCCCCTGCACCGCATGAGGCTGCTGGCCGCTAACAGAGAGGATGATGGGAGCGGCGAAATAACAGAACAACACGGCGGTTTGTCCAGCAGCGACATTACCAACGGAAATGATCATTCTCTCCGTTAATGAGCATTACAGCTAATAAACTCCACGCTTGCAAGATGGCCGGATGGATGGACATAATGTGAGTATAATGTGGAAAATAACAGCTCCTGAAACAAAGCAGGCGACTGTCGATTTCAGAGACAAAAGGCAATGATCTAAATAAATAAAAGTGAATTTGCATTTATAGTGTAGCCCAGATAGACCCCGATCTGCGTCCGGAGTGGAGAATTAAAGCCGCAAATGATTTATTAATTTGTATGACTTATTAATGTCTGCCCCCCTAGGGGGAGGGGTCCCTAAAGCAACCACAGCACATGAGGAGCCCAGGCAGACGTTACGGAGTCTGGGCACCATCCACACCGCAGTTTCTTATTTCTCAAACGCGTCCCAACCATAGAGCGAGTTTTACCAAAAATCTGTTTGTGAATTGTGACTATCATCCATTCGAAAATGCCCCAGATTTCTCATAGCGTGGGGGATTCTGGGAATTGGAGAGACAAAATCACATGATGCGGCCTTTTGGCCAAAGGCTCGGCACCGTGTAGACAGATCCCGTCTCCAGGACTGCAGGCGAGCGCCGAATCTGTGTGATGATTTAGAGAGGGAGGCGTGATCCTTCAGGAAGTCAGGCTTGTGTAGAAGTCACAGGAAGCATGTGAGAGCACCAATCAGGGCCTTAGCCATGAAAGTATGAGATAATATTATGCGACTGGAAAAATGTGACGAGAGAATTAATATCAGCGCTAATGAGTGGTAATTAGGGTTTAGCTCTGACAGGCGTCAGTCTTGTGGGGAATCTGACCCGAGATGGCCGGCACAGATTTCCGAGGACGACAAGAAACGTGGGCAGAAATCCGAGCGGATACAGGGAATCAGGGCTCGTTATCAATTAGCGTCCCATTAGCACCCCGGCTGTAAACACAGACAGCCCATGTGCACTGCCGGTAAGAGACGGACGGAGAGCCACAGCGCAGCTGACAAAGAAATGACCGCGAGAGATTACGTTTACCCAGACTATCCAGAAGAAGATAACTATATTTCCTGTTGAAGAACATCACTAAGGCTGCCTGTTCGCAGGTTTGTAAGCTGCCTGTGGATATGACTCTTTCACAAAAATATATTTCCGATCCGCCTGGGCAGCTCGGAGCCAGGTGTTCAAGACTGCACCACGAGCCTTAGTGATGGTAGCTGTGAGCAAACCTTTCAGCAGCCTCTCAGAATGACAGGTTGCCGAGACGGGAGCGGTGGATGGGTCCACCCGGGGTTTAGAAGCCGCGACTCCACTGTATTTATGTTTTCAGCTAGCCGTAAGCTGCCTTCTCCCATAATGCTCAGTGTAACAGTCACACACAGAAGATCAGGAGATAGGCTCTTCATGCGGGCAGACACGGCCAACAAACTGCAGCCTCCTGCTTTTTCAGGTAATTGATTTTGGTTTTTGGCACAAGTGTGGCTCTGGGGAGCTTGGAAGGGAATTGAACTAATTTTCGTGAGAGGGAGTCCCCCCCCCCCACCAACACCGTTTGGATCATGCCCTTCTAACTCCGGATTTAGATGATTAAATGCAGTTTGTCACCACCCCAGGTGTGTTTTGCCCTCATCGCTCTATGTCGCCGCCCTTCTGGGGAGGGGCTTAAAGAGATTACAGCTTGAGAGGCAGATGGGCTTTGAAGCCATGAACTAATGGTGCTCTGCAAAATGTGAGGCCAGAGTCAGAGCAACCCAACGCTGGAGCAACCCAGTGCCTCTTTGGAAACTGTGATCTCCGAGTCCTGTAGGTGGTTTCCTGCACCAATGGGACTGTCTTCTGGAGGTGCTGATGTCAGGTAAAAGAAGACGGAAAAGTACATCTGAGGTAGATATAGAGCAGGGTTCTTCAACTCTGGACCTCGATTCCAAATCCAGGCCGTGTTTTCAGTTCTCCCAGGTAGCTGTTTAATAATTACTGATTCTGATTGGTCAGAGGCTTCACACCTGACTGACAGGTAAAGGAAGGCTGGAAAACCAGCAGTGAGTTGAATAACCCTGATATAGAGGGTTGCTGGGAAGTCAAGGGAGAAGCAGCAGAACACCTACGTTTATGGGATGTCGCTTGGGAACGTCGTAGACGCCCTCCTTCTGCTGGCTCGTGGGAACCTACATTTGTGGAGTCAAACATACGCAAAAACAGACAGAATTACGATCAAAGAGGGCGTGTTTCTGGGTAACCCTCCGCCGAACAGGGCTTGGCTTTGTCTATAAGGCTAATTCCTCACATAATTCAGTTTATATTTCCCGTCACCCAGAGGATTAGGGCCGCTGTCTGTACGCCCCAGACGAGGCTTTTAGCCTGAGCTCTGCACACAGTGTATTTTAGCAGAAATACAAGGTATGTTTTACTTCGACACTCTGACTAATGCTAGTGGATTTAGCATCTAAACTTAGCCACCCTGCTTTATAACACAGTAAACGAGCTGCGCGGCTCCCTCGTTCGTTTTTTCCAGGTGACGCGCCCTTTCATGTCAAGGCCCTGTCTTCCCAGAACTATTTATCCGCCATTGTTTTTCATGTCCCCTCTTTGCCCTGCAGGCTGATTAATATTCCAGTCTCGCCAGTACCAGCTGGTTTCTTAACCGCGACGCGCTAAGGTCAAACAGTGCGGCCCGCCGTGAATCCCTCACCCTTCTTTTATCTCCTAAACAGAAGGTCACGGCTGATGAGGCTCGCAGCTTCCGGACGCTGAACCTGCCACAACCACAAATCTTGGCCAGATCACAACCGCTGTTGTGAGACCAGCATCATTCTATGGAGCAGTACTGTTCCACCACAGTACCACTACGAGACCTATTGGTGCTGATGCCTGCAACTATTTCCTCAGGGCAGTGAGATCTGATTAGTCTGGTTCAGCAGTTGTCGGTCTTACCCATTACATACCCAACAGAATCTCATAGGATTCCTTAACCGATGTCCAAAACACCTATTGACGGGTACAGCAATGGCCATCGCTTAGCCATACTGACAATGCTGTACTAACCATGATTCCTGAGTGGTGGAATGCTGGAGGTGGGCGGTACCTGATAAATGCTCTCCTCTGATTGGGGATCGCGGACGAGCTCGTGCCCGGCCTCGAACACGATGTACTGCAAGCCGTCCGAGGCAGAGGAGATGCAGAAGGAGACAGTCAAGAAAGTGATTGGTCATGCAGATCCGCAGAGCAAGGCGACAGAGCCCAATGAGACGGCAGCAGGCAGACAAGATGGCGGCAACGTGGTGAGGAGTGTGACAACTGCCCCAAAATGCCTGCATGACTCAGCGTATTCTAAAGCATTCTGAGGACCCTTAAAGCTGGGTGTAATGGTGGGGTACACCCAGGAAAGATTCACGCTGCCTCACAACCTCACTTTGCATATACACTAACAAACATTAACCGTGTTTTCACATCATGCTGTTTACAAACACACGGTGAAGGTTTCCTGTCTAAAAAGGAATCTCTACCCCAGTGCAGGCATTCTGGGCGTGGTCAACTCACATGCACACGTCCAATGCAATTTTAAAATAGAATTTCAAAGAATATGAGGGCAGGTGTCTGCATTCAATAAACTCTAGTGAGTATTAGGGGTTAATTCATAATCGGAATATTAGGTACACATGAAATGGACATGCATCCAGTTGCTTGCTCTATGTTATGTGTTATTCAATTGGTGAAATAGCGTTTTATGTCCCAAAAAAAAAAAAGCAGGTGGAGATGCTCAATATTAAAGAGCGAGTGAATAGCAGCACAGCAAAGCAGCTTTGCAGAGCGATTACCTGGTACACAGGGTCTTCTACATCATCCTCCAGGATCGTCTTTGGCAGCAATTAAAGGGCCAGAAGCGAATTTTGAATCAACAGAGGAAGACAGATTTGGGGGGGTGGGGGGGGGGGACGTGAACTGAGAAGCAAGCAAATCAGCAGCTTTGATCAGGCCACAGTTGATTCTCATCCTCAGTTACTGTGATACAGTGATTCTTAAGAGGACAGAGGAGACTGCCGATTCTCCGTAAATTGTATGCGATGCCCGCAAACTCGCCATCCAGTCAGACTTGAGCAGCCGAAGTGATACCATATGGACACTCCCCGAGTGTCTCTCGACATTGTTCTGTCCGGCGTCACACGACATGCAGAGAATGTCATATTATGAATGACCAGAAGCGCTTTCTGCAGGCTAATATTGTGGCTGTAAGAGTGTTACCTGTGTCTGTTTTGAGCAAACACTGGCTACAGAATAGATTTTCACACTGGAGGCACTGGAGGTGTCTGTACACACGTTTCATGCAGGAAGGGGTCAGTGCCTGGGTGATCAAGTGTGGGTGGGGGGGATTCGTACCTGGTAGACGGCTTGCTCGCACTGTTTGTCCTTCTGGGCCTTCTTCTCCAGCTCCTCTCGCTGCTTGATCTCGTAGATCAGCTGGAAGAGGTCACGCAAGTCCAGAATGACGGGTTCCGCCTGCAGAGGTTCAGCAGGAGAAGGAGATCAGCCTACATCGTCACGGCTGGATTCCTCAGGCTTCTCCACAAACATTTTCCTCTCAGCATTAAACGTCCATCAGCAAGTGACTGCATCCATCCATGCCTCCATCTTACAGCCACATATCCTGGTCAGGGTCATGAGGAAATAGATCCATATGGCGCTGGGATGGGAGGACTGAACGAGGACTTTATTTGGGCAAACAGTGGGGAGAAACGGCAACAAAATTGTATGTCACCATGTTCTGGACCCAACATCCATCTCTGTCGAAGGTCCACTGACCCGTTTTGGGATGCATCAGCGCAAAGTTGATGGGATTCTAGACTTTGAGACAGATAGCCATCGATCTGGTACATGGGATCAATACTAGAGTCCATGGTAACAGTCGAGAAACACTCCCACAATCCCCAGTGGGGATACACCATCAGCCACAGGAGAATGCAACAGTTAGCAGGAGCGAACAGAGCAGGGGCAGGGATTGATGGTCGGGTATGTAGCTGGGTAACAAAGTGGGTAACGAGGACGGGTAACAGGGGTGGGGAACTAGCTGGGTAATGGGGCCAGCTAACAGAGACGAGTTATAGAGATGGATAATGAGGACGGGTAACAAAAACAAGTAACAAACCAGGTAACAAGCTCAATAATGGGGCCAGATAATGATCCGGGTAACAAACTGGGTAACAAGCTGGGTAACAAGCTAAGTAACGACTGGGTAACGATCTGAGTAACAAGCTGGGTAACCATCTGAGTAACAAGCTGGGTAACGATCTGGGTAACAAGCTGGGTAACCATCTGAGTAACAAGCTGGGTAACCATCTGAGTAACAAGCTGGGTAACGACTGGGTGACGATCTGGGTAACGATCTGGGTAATGGGGCTGAGTAATGAGCCGGGTAAGAAGGCTCAGTAACGGGGCCAGGTAACGACAGTGTTGGGCATTTCAGGTCCAGAAAGTACAAATCCTGACCAAGATTTTGTCTCTACCAATCAGCTGAGTACTCTGTGACTTACTCTTTATGCTGGTTGGTAGAAACAAAATCTTGGTCTGGATTTGTACTCAGGTGACAAGCTGGGTAACGAAGTCGGTTAACAGAAACAGGTAATGAGACGGGTGACGGGATCAGGTAATGGAGTAATCTAGCACTCACAGACTGTGCCGTCTTGATGGCAACGAAGCGGTGGTTCCCCTCCTTGCCACAAACGTAGCCAAAGGCACGGTGGTCGGTGATGTCCTTGGCGATGTAGGAGATCTCATGGACCGCGTGGTGATGCTGAAGGACCTGAGGGAGGCCAAAAACAGGATGGCGGGAGGCTTGAGTGAGAGAACAGGAATGGGCAGCAGTGACAGAAGTCCCCCCCCTCCAGCGCCTCGTGTGATGGACAGAGACCACGGGGGCAGCCACCACAGCGGGGACTGGCTGCATTTCATGGTCGAGCTCATGGTGGACTGGGCGTTCCTCAGCAAACTGGGGGAGTCTGAATGTGGCTGTTACCAGTGCACCACCCACTGACCCCCTTCCCATGGTGCACGTGTGACTGAGAAACCCACATCTCAGACAGACTGTGTGATGCTTTTACGGTGAGGCCCCGCTGAACGCCCGGGGCAATATTTAATGAAATAAATCAGAAAAATTCTACAAGGGGGGAGCTAGACATTAAATATGAGATCATAGAGTGAGAGAGTATGAGGCCAGCTGGACACTAAGTGTGAGAGCACAGGGTGAGAAAGTGTGAGGCCAGCTGGACACTAAGTGTGAGAGCACAGGGTGAGAGAGTGTGAGGCCAGCTAGACACTAAGTGTGAGAGCACAGAGTGAGAAAGTGTGAGGCCAGCTGGACACTAAGTGTAAGAGCACAGGGTGAGAGAGTGTGAGGCCAGCTAGACATGAAGTGTGAGAGCACAGGGTGAGAGAGTGTGAGGCCAGCTGGACGCGAAGTGTGAGAACACAGGGTGAGAGAGTGTAACCCAGCTGGATACAAAGTATGAGAGCTGGACAGCACATCTGCTATAAATTGCCCCTTAATCCCAGTGCATTACTGTTATAGCCCTTGTTTTGACAGCCAGAATCCAGCTGCCAGATAAAGCACCTCCACCACCTCACCGTGCACCATTAAATCCACAGATCTCTGACCAGACACAGTCCGGCTCCCCTGGGGGAGGCTGAACAGGTCTGAGTGGGGGGTCTTAGGAAGGCGAGCGAAAAGCCCAGGGCAAGAAGGGAGGGAAGACGAAAGAACGGACGTGGAACATACTGCTCCCTTTGTGTCCGGTGTAAATCACAGCTGGTTCAATTTCTTCCTGACATGTAACCTCAGGATGGATTGATGCCCCCACAGTGACAGTGACGCTGGGGGAGGGGGGCCAGCCCTGTAACTGCTCTGTAAATCTTACAGCTTCCCGTCAGGACCAAGGACACGGCCGTGCCCCTCCCCTATACACTTAGTCATGGGACATATGCTGGAAGCCCCCCCCCCAAGTACCACCACAACACCCCCAACCCAAAATGTCTCACTAATGACACTCAGATTTCAGAGGTTAAATTCCAATCAGCTGGCTGTTGTTTGGCCAAAGACCGTGAACTCCAGCCCATTAAGATGCAGGTGGGGAGGGTGATCAGTAGGGGGTGCTGTAGATCACTTTGAGGCTGGCAGCACTGATATCTGAATAATAGGTTTTTATTATGCCTCATTTTGCAATAGCATCCTTGTCATATTTTCATGCTGTGGACTCCTGTGGACTTATGGATAGATCCATGGACCTAAGGAAACAGCTTTGTGAGCAGAGCTGGCCTCAGAACAGCCACGTATCACTCAATGGACAGTGTTGGTGTCAGATGTTAACCTGAGGCTGCCGCACTGCCTGGCCAGGCTGATGGGATGGCTATGAGAGGAAGGCACCCATGAATTCGTCCTGGATTAACAGGAACCCCCAGATCAGATTGGAAGCATGCAGAAACGTCATTCCAATCCATATGGTAGCGAACTAGCCCTTTCCGCTGCCCCCCCCCCCCCCCCAAAACCCCCCCCCCTCCCCCCTTCCCTGCCGGCTCCCCAAAAACCCCTCCCC
>JABJVO010000044.1:15063374-15080660 GCA_026770805.1 Boulengeromyrus knoepffleri
AAAAGAAACAGTGAGGACAGGGATGGGAAAATGGGGAAATGGGTGTTGGGAAAAGCGGGGGGGCCCGACAGCGGGCGTGGGGTATGGGGGGGGGGGGGGGGGGGGGGGGGGTGCAGTTTTACAGCCCCATGGCTTTTATATACCGGGGGCTGCTAGGCGACATGGTTCGATAGGAGCCAGGCGTGACGGACGGCCGGACGGGCCTGTCACCGTAGACATCATTCGGCGGAACGGCTGGGAATTTTATCTGGGGGAGGGAGTCTGTGAGGCCGCTACTCTCCTGGGGATGCAGGCCATGAATCTTCATATACGGGCTGCCTGTGAGGACGCATACGTAACAGGACACATCGGCGGCCATATTGTTACCCTGAAAATATTGTGTTTCACAGTCTCACTGGGAATTTACACAACATGTGGTATTTATTACAGTGTTAGTCTGTGGTAAAATGCACAAGACACAGCGCTGCTGAACAGGGGTAAATTAAGCATGTCGCTCTTTTACATTGATGCTTCCACGGTGGTCATGTATGTAGCCTGGGGTAAGAGAACACGTTACATGAATAAAACAAACACGAACATGGCAAGAAGATGTAACATACCTACGGTAACAAACGCGTCATTGGAAATGAGCTACTGATGCATGGATCATGTAATGCGATGATCTAACGTCAAAGAATTATTTACAGGACGAACCTGCCCCAAGTATTTCACCATTACGTCAAAGCTAGACACCTGAGGACCATTCATCACCATTTTTTCTGCCAAACATGGCCCCGTCATGACATTAACCAGCCTCCTCTGGGGCCAGAATGACTGCCCATCTGGTAAATCTGGGCTGCACACTACCCGCAATTCGCTGGATTTCCACAAGCCCCCAAGCAGAACATTAGAGCTCCGTAAAAAATTTAAATTATACCAGAGGCTAGAAATTTTGAAATATGCTAATACATAGCATGATTATTTTACTGTATTCCAGAAACTAAATTAACCGAGTGTCAAAGGACTTGCATTAAATATTTGCAGTTCCAGAGGTCCAATTCTGACGACGCATTGTACAGCGCATCAGCAACTGGTGCTTTGTGTTAAGTCAGGTTGTGTGTTGTTTCATTGCAAATGCGGGATTAGCTGAGACACAGTATGAACATCGCCCCCTGCTGGCACCATGACATGCCGGGTGGCTCCAATGCAGTAACTGACTTCTCAGATTTCTCAGAAACAGTCAAGGAAAGAAATGAAACCCCCAGAAATGTCACACTGGAATCAAGAAGCGCCATGACCACAACATGCGTGAACCAGTGAGAGATGTGGTATGAAAGCCCAGGACCGGAAAGCTGCAACTGGCATAAAATGCTGCATTTAGATTTTTTTCATCACTATCTGTTATGTCGCCCCCTGCTGGATAGAGGGATATGCTTCCTCACTGATCAGAGCAACAGCAAGGTTCTGGCATTGAGCGTCTAATCCAGGACTTGCTGAATAAGTGGTGGGGGGTGGGGGGGAGAATGATAGACACACACTTCACCTTCATATAACAGTTGCCCTCTGAGGTTTGATGAAGGATAAATGAGAGAGGAAACAGCAGGTCAAAACGAAAAAGTCAAGTATGAAAAAGTCACAGTCTGATCAAAGCCTGAAGTGTTCACGCTCAATCAGCCCTCAGAGGTGTCTCCATTTCACAACAGTAACTCAAAATGTCAATGAGAAGATGCTCACAAGCGTGAAATTCTGAAAGCTAATTGCTAATAGCTAATTTTCCACGTTACCCTGTAAAAAAAATACTGTCAACATCACCATTTGATAAACTGAAAACAGCTTGATGAAAATGATCTTCGGTGCCACCATCGACACACAACTTCTTTTTTTTTTTTTCGTTTCTACCAGAATTAAGATGATTTAGCGATACTGAGAGTGTAAGTTATTCGGTTTTTGTGAGCATGACTCACGCGGCAGAAGGGAAGTGGCGGTGAGCGGGGCGGCTGGAGTTGGCGGGAAGCGGGAATCAGTGCACGCGGGGCGTTAAGTATTCATCAGCCTCATGTACCTGCTGCAACTTTCATGAAGGAAATCCAGTATTTCTTAGAGAGAAACCAGAAAAGAGGGGCATGCGCTCCCTTTCTCTCTGTGGGACGTCTAGTCAATCACTCGGGCCGGAGAGATTCATAAAACACAACTAAAAAAAAAAAACGGAAAATGACAAAAGACAGACAAGTAATCCCACGTCAGCCTGCTGAACCTGTGAGCCGCCAAAATCCCAACTTAATCACCACAAAAAATGCAATTAAGATTCAAACGTTAACAAAGCCGTGATTCTCTCATTTCTACCTTCCATATATTCATCAACAGACTGGCAACTGTGCTTGCAAAGCTGTTTTTCTGGAAAAAAAACAAACAAAAAAATTAATCTACTACAATCCGATTCCCAACAGTCAGAAATATGTAGAAACTGGTAATATAGTGCCTTATTTTTATGTCACAATAACATATTATTTATGTAATAGATTGCGCCAAGTTGTCCATACATATAGGACCGTTTTGAAGTCATTGTTGCTGTTTACACTAAGCTCAAGTAATCCAAAAAAAAAAAAAGAAAAGCAGAAACGTTAATAAAATAATAGCTTTGCACTGACAAACATTGTTGCCTGTGTCTTACATCCCCCCCCCCCCCCCATGCTCACTCTCACACATGCCGGGCTTCGCAGTGGCTTCACTCCCCAGCTGGAAACTCCGGATTCTGGGGAGTCAGCTTGCGGCGCTCGCGTTCCGGGGGCAGAAGGAGCTCGTCTGACGGGGAAACCGACGGACGACAGACCTGCCAACTGCTTAGTGTTTTGATCCCAGCTGAACAGAACCTCGAGGATGTATCACCCGCTAAGTGGACCAGAACCCCACCCCCACAGAACGCGCAGTGAAAATAAACACCATGTTCACAACAGGTAGTCAGGCTCCACCATCCTGACCTCCTCTGCCCCCCCCAACCCTGTTACACCCCGTTTCCCTTTGTTCTTGGACCGAGGTTGTGCTTTGCCCTTAACAGTGTGGTTTTCAGGTCTGCTTCTCTTATTTGACCTTTACAACATGGTTATTTAGTCAGAGAAACTGGTCACAGCCCTTCCGGGCTCGATGGGCTATGTTTATATATAATAGGGGCACTTTAAATGATTACAGTGTTGGTATGGAGCGGTCCCCCGGAGAGACAGCCTCACACTCCGGCCTTGTTATGTCCTACTGACCGTCCTTAGAGCCTGTGTCCTAATTGACATTTCACGTTACATCACGCCGGAGTTCTTCCTTCGCTGTGGTTATATCATTCTGTCACCTGTTTTTTTCAGAGCTTGGGTATATTTGACGAAAGAAATATTGTGGTTTTCCCAGAAAATAAATTCTGAAATAACAAAAACATCCAGTTTATAAAATCAGATCCTTAGTTTTATTATTAGAATGCTTTATCTCCTACAGATAAACTATGATCCTTTGCTTCTTATTTTTAAATTGATTTTAAATTGATTACCTCTCACTTAAAGAGTGACTGTCTGTCGCTGGTCATTCTCGAGAAGATAAACAGCTCTTATAATGAAGGCAGGCAATCAATCCATGCTCTCGGGAAACAGCTTCATTGCGGTCTGTTTTTTTTTCTCCCTTGTGCTGCACAGAAGACCTTTCAGTGGAAACGACACAAATGAAAATCAAACATGTGCATCCTGGAATCTGTCCTCCCTAATCCCCACAGCCGCTGTCCAAAAAAACATCTTGTTTAAACTTCTAATCCATTAAAAATGCAAATAGTGTTTTAGAACAGAATGTGCTATAACTGTATCGATTTCTTTGGCATTGATATTTTGGCTTTCGATTGACGGAACACTTAGGGATCCATTTCTCCTGCTAATAACCTGCCTGGAATTCTTAGTTTGGGCTTCATGTTTGTTCTTTGTCGTGTAAAATTAATCTCTCAAAAGCGCATATGATAATCCACACATTTGCAAAGTGTTTGCATCACTCCTGACACGCTGAATATAAAATAAATAAACCACGGTTTTAAAAGTAAGTATAAAAAATGCTGGAAATAATTTTTATCTGAGTGGGTTCTTTGTAAGGTGAGTGATGTCATAATCATAGGCTTGGTCAGATTTCCACCAATCACACATCTGCATGTGCTCAGGGATCTGCCAGACTCAGAGATCATCTCGGCTTGGCCACATCTAGAAGGAATTCTTCCGTAATGGTGCGCCGTGGAGCTGATGATGTCAGCACAGTGGAGGCGGAGCCCAGGAATGGCGCAGCAGATTTGAAAACACGGATCATCGGTAAAAGGCGGGACTTGATCCATTGCGTCTGTCGTGTCACATTCGACGGTGGATAGTAATGCCATGGTGGCGGAATGTTGGGGGGGGGTCTCATGGAAGACGATTCGGCGCCGGCGCATGCGTTTCGAGGGAGCGCCGGATCCGGAATCCCTAACCCTTCGGTGTCAGGGGGCTCCACGAGGCCTAATGAACTTGAGGCCTCAGGAGGCTCCGTGGAATTAAAGGGAGGATCCTCCTTTGACCAGCGGATGTCCTTGAGACGTGATTTACGCGTCAGGCCCCTCCTCGCTCAGCCAGCCGAGCCCCGCCGAGAACCCCCCCCCTTAAAATTTCAATCGAGCAGGAGCCCCGGTGGAAATTCATTTGCAGGGAAATGATACTCAAAATTACGCTCCGCAGCCCTGATGATCAGCCTTCTGGCGTAAGACTACCACCTTCGTGCCTGAGTTAAATCCCAGCCCTCAACAAAAGATTGTAAGTGTGTTAAAAAAAGTGATTTAGAGTACCATGCTTGACAAAGTCAAAAACAATTTTTTCTATATCCCATTAAATTTAACCATTAACTGCATCTCTTATGAAGGACTGTCTAATATAATTCTCTTCCTATCCTAATATCTCTTTAAAACCGCATCACTGAGCAACAGACACTAAAAGGTATATTTTGTGCGTTTGTGCTCCTATTTTCCTTCACACAAATACAGGGTGTCATGACAGATACACAGCAGGAAATCAGTTGTGTGTATTTAGAATGTAATTTAATGAAATCTATAATTGATGTGTTTTTAGTGCTTAATTACCCAACTTGTTTACCAAACCGCACATATTAAAGACTGATTTTGCTGTCAGTGTGGTGCTGTGTCTGTTCCGTCGGGGATGTAAAGAATTAAGAAGCCACCTGAATTTGTTTATGCTTTGCCTGTTAAAGGTGTTTGACCACAATTGTATCCTACGGCCCCACAATAGCATCATGATTCCACTCGTCCGGTGTCAAAGATCGATTATCCAATCAGGGGCTCAGAAATCCAATTAGAGTCCAAACAGGATCCCAGCGAGCCCCAGCCTGCCCCAGGAAGCATGCAGGTTGTGGGGGGGAGGGGGTATACCCCGGATGGGGGGCCGCCCCATCTCAGGTCACTGACCTCTCCCTGCGTCGCACATCACCAGCCCACTAAAATCGATAGCGCCTCCTGGCGTGACGAGCGGCCGGCGCATTCTCATGGGGTCGCCGCCTACCCCACGGTTTTTATGAACAGCATCGATTATCTGTTGAGACACCACACATATAAAAAGCTGCTTGTTTCCCTGACAATGGGATCCCTAGTATATAATCATATGAGCACGAGTAGTTCAGCCACCAGCTGAAAACACGCATTTACTGATCAATTAAAGAAGGAAACAGCATTTCACTTCGTTAAAAAAAACGTCAGATTTGCACCATGCTGTGCGCCCATCAAAACACCAAACAGTAATTTGTGGGAGAAATAATGGGAGTAACTGGGAAACACGCGGCCCCGCACACGCGGCCTCACACGCAGCCCCGCACACGCGGCCTCACACGCAGCCCCAAACACGCAGCTTCACACGCAGCCCCGAACACGCAGCTTCACACGCAGCCCCGAACACGCAGCTTCACACGCAGCCCCACACACGTGGCCTCACACGCATGGGCCCCACACACACGTGTGGTTCACAGAAGTGTCGGTAAACCAACACGAGAAATGTGGATGTTTCTGGCAGAAGAAAACCGACGCTTAGAGGAATAACAGCCTGTGGGATAATGGGTAACTGCTGAAGGGCTGCGTCAGTCTTCCTGGTGTTGGGGCGTCGCCTAGTGAAAACAGGGGACTCGCTGGTCTCGTGGGGTCGGAGGGGTCGCCGAGGTCACCGTCAATGTGATCGAGGCTCCATCAGCCGCCCCCCCGGGGCCTGCCGCTCCGACAGCCGCTACGCTAATAGGCAGATTATGCACAGCAATCCAGGGCTTGGTTAAAGAATACAGGTCGATAGGTGGTCGTCTTCTTAATTAGACCCACTGTTCTTCAAGGAGCTTCAGCTAAATGACCCTCCTTCACAATTTAGGATGACTTAATGGCATCGCTGCTCATTACTACCTGCACCACGTGTGTCCGTCCTGTTTGTGATTGATAACAGCGGTACGGTACAGCCTCTAATCCTCCTGTGCAGACCCTTTGGGGAAATCCGGCCATTAAGCAATTATTAATTAGCATGACGGATTCAGCAGGGCGCTTAAAGCCTATTAACGTGGCTACCAATTACGCGCAATTAATAAAGTACACAGAGGAAACCCAGCAACGTCCCTCAGACGCCAGTTAGAGGAAGTAATTATTAGCTCGGCGTGCGACCTCATGCGGGGCGCCATGGCAACCGCGTGCTTCCCACAGGTCTAAACGAGGCGGCTCCCTGACGGTGTTCTGATAGACTGCTCCCCACTACACAGGAAGCACCTATTCTGGACAGAGGCGATAACATCAGTGTGAAAAATAAAATCCATAAGGCGATTTGAGGTCATTTCCCACGTGACAGAGCGCTGTTAGCCGTTCAGGTTGCGGGTCTGTGGCGCAAACAGAGAAGCTCATTCTTCTTAGCCGCAGTCCCCCCCCCCACCAAGACTGTCCCACTCATCAACTTATCAACTTGCGGACCGGATCGAAAACAGCCCATCATCATCCTTCCTCATGGAAGACTTCGGCAGGCGGGTCAGCAGCCAGGCACCATTGAAAGCCCGGCCTGGCTACGCACATCGAGGCAAAGCCGAGGTCAGAAACATTTGCTCGATCGAAGCTGTCCGTCTCCGGCAGCACAACTGTGTAGCGGGAAAGGACTGTTTGCGCACAGCTGGCGATGGCTGACATTAAAACCAGTGTTTGTGCGGTAACAGAGCAGCGAGTCTCCTTCGCGTCGATATTTTGAACAGGCTACTTCAGAGCTCAGCGTAGCTGGTCCTTAATCCCACTATCGATAACCTTGGCCTTTTGCTTTCGTAAGACTGACAAGCGCACAGGTTACCTGTTATCTCCTTTTAGACCAAAGATTATCCTGCCCGCAATTACACCCTCAATCACGGGGAAGCACTTAGTCAAGCAGGATCCATGACCTTTTAAGGTTTAATTGCTTTGCTGGCGTAACTGGAATCTCTTATCTAAGAAATATTAATTTATTTAGCCTATAGTCATCTGCTAGAAAGGTCTACTTATAAATGTCTGAAGGTGGGGGCTCAGGGAAGGGGGGGATAGCTATTGAAGGACAGTAAACACAGTGAAGACAAGAAATAAAAAACAGCACATCCTCTGGATTATTAACATCCTGATGTATCGCGTCCTTGGACTACAATTTTCATTATTAATGTCACTGCAAACAGGCAATTGAGAAGACAACTTATAAGGAAAGATACCCTGGAAATGAGGCCCCCGGGCTTTGTGTCACTGCGTAGATTGGGGCAAAGCTTCCACTCCAGGTTCAGGACCCAAAAGTAGCAGTTTTTAAAAATCAAATATGGATGCAAAGCATAATGCATCAGCAATCCATTTCAGTGACAGGCCAGAAAAGGAATTCATCTGGCTAAAAAGCGGACCACCATCCTCTGCCAATCGCTTAAATCTGTCGGACTTGGCCCACAAGAACTGCGTTCCAGCAGTGCTGCCAGTGCCCTTGTGGCTCTCTGTGTGTGTACAGGTTTCAGTATCTTCCTTTGAGAAAATGTCCCCAAAAAGGATGAAATTTGAGGAGGACACCAACGTCATGACTTTCGTCTGCCTTTTCTAAGAAAAACTGCTGAAGCCAGTTTTGTTCCTCAGCAGTCCTGATACACTTTTGCGGTTTTAGTGTGTAAATGTGTGCATCCGAGACAGGGACAGAGCGAAAGAGAGAGAGAGTGTGAGAGAGAGACAGAGACGGAGAGAGTGTGAGAGTGTCAGAGAGAGAGATACAGAGAGAGAGAGAGAGAGAGAGAGAGAGAGAGAGAGCACGAGGGGTGGCTCGGAGAGAGCGTGTCAAAACATCCCTACCTTTCTTCCTGGAGTCCTTTCGCACGCTGGGTCTGACAGCTGGCTGCTGCTCTGTCTCTGTTGACATCCTACTCAATCCGTTTTCCTTCCAAAGGCAGGTCCAGTGGCGGCGTGCGCAGGCTCACCGAGTAGAGCGCCCCCTACAGAGCGTGACCCGTGCCGCCGTCCCGTCTAGCCCCGACACAGCATCTCAGTCACTCCCTGAGGGACAAAACGGTGGGGGGGGGGAGGGGGTAAATTAATAGGGATTGCCAAAAGACTGAAAAGTAAGAAATGAAGGATTCCTGTTAAAGTCCAATCGGAGCCCTCCCCCTCCCCAAGACTGACCAATCAGTTAGGTCAGCGGTGTTTCCCATTGCCATGGCGATCAGCGCGCCGGTATTCCACTGAAACCACGCCTAGCTGTCTCCGGTCTTGCAAACTCGCCCCCCTCAGCCTGACTGCCTATGGTACAGCTTCGAGCACCGGCCTTCCTCCGGATAATCGCCTGCCCTTCACCTCTGCCTCTGCCTGTGGATTCCTACCGATTTGCGGTTTCAGATTTGCAGCCTCACCGGGTCTCCTGGGGGGTGTGGTGTCATCGCGTCACACTGATACCGTCTACACTGATTTCCCGGCACGCAGCAAGAGCCAGTATTAGTGGCCACTCTGATAATTGAAGGTTTTAACGGCGACTCCCAAAGATGGCTTCCAGACCTCCATACCCAATCAGACAGATGCTATCAAACACCATTCCTCTCCTGAGCAGGAATGCCTGGCTGTTAGCTGTTAGCAGTTAGCTGTGTGCGCTGATATTCTCACCTGCACGCAAACACTCTATATTAGCTACTCTCACTTTCTAGTTATTGACCAAGCGCCGACCACATTATTAAATTAAATTAAAAAAAGACATTTGGCTATTTTTCTAAATTCTTTAGACAGTGCACCTTAAATTGATTATTTTGATCAGCGAAAATGAACAATATTGTTGCTGTTTTTGACCATCATTGATAACTTGACAAATACAAATTAGAGTTGGATTAGTCCATGTTAGGACTCTTCCAGAAAGCAATGCTGGGACAATCCATATCCAAGGAACTCAATGTCTCAGGGATACTTGAAAATAAGCATGATAGATATGTAGATATTTTTACACTCTGGTAAAGAAAAAAAAAAACCCCCCGCAAATTCTTAACACAAACTGAAAACACTGAATCGTTCATCAACGCAACGTTACATTTTCCTCATTTATGAATGGCCAAGCGTTTGGCTGGAGGCTACATCGGTTGGAAACTAACACTCATCATTCAACTGTAAGTGCAACAGTAATTATCTGTGTAATAACTGGTTGGCAAGGTAAACAATGTTATTAATCCTGTTAGCCGGAATATCGGGATACGATGCTGGTCCAGGCGTCCTCCATGACTGAGGCTCACCATGGGTCTGAGAGAAATCCACAGGAGCAGGGCGACGAGGCAGGGCACTCCCTGGGTGGGATGCCGGGTCAGCACAGGGTCCGCACACACACACATTTGTATTCATGTCTTTGTACGGACTGTCCATTCATTTCTATGGGGAAAACTCTAATACCAACTATGACAACCTTAACCCTACCCAGCCCTAACCTCAACTATAAGTAACCAAAAATACAAGCCTTTTGGCATCTTTAGTTTTTTATTGCGTTCACAGATTTTTATAAAACTAAGGTTACCCTTGTGGGGGCTACAAACATGGTTCCCACGACCTCTAAATAACAGGTTTTATCACATTGTGGGGACATTTGATATATACATATGACGCACACACACACACACACACACACACACACCATCACACACTTAGAGATACCGATTTGCATAAGTATAGATAATTTGGTCAACCAAGATGTGAATTCACTTCAAAGCAAAACGCTGAACCTTAGAATGGTTTGCTGGTGTATTACTGCTCATTTAAAGTTCAGTAAAAAACCCTACATGCTAGGGACAAAATACACAAGCTATAAATGGCTGGCAAGTCGCACTGGATTTGACTGCAATAAGACCGTGTCTGATAAGAGAATAACACTGGAGAATCCCAGCTCACTGCGCAAGCGGCTTCATAATGCGCACCAAGAACAAAATATGAGCGCTGTAATGGGTCTGAGGCGTCCTAGCTCTCTGTTATATCACAGAATCCATTTTGCACAATATCCCAGCGCATCTCCCAGCCGATAGCGCGTATTTAAAGTGACAGCGTGAAAAACAACGCATATATTATAGATCGCAATCTGGCTTTCAGAAGAGAACCGTCAAAAAGGCGGGAGACGTCTCCTGCGAAGAGGCGTGCACGGATCATCGCGAGGAGCGTTTCATTTGACGTCTAGATGCGGATACTGAGATGCTGGGCGGTGATGAGAGAGATCGGCCCACAACTGGCACGTGGCGCTTCCAGCTACTGGCGAACGAGATGTCTAGTTTCTATGGCACGTCCCAAGTTATTAATATTAGCGGCGGGCACCGTTTGTCACGGACGAGCTGGGTACGGGACCCGCGATACCCGGGAGATGTTTGGGCTAATGCTCACGGCGTCGGGGGAACAGAAACGTGAGCAGGAGCCTGTCTGCCTTCCTCTCTCAATCCCGCTGCCAATGGGGAGGGTTAATCCCCATAAATCATCCGCGTCCTGACGCCAGCGCGGCATGGAAGCTGGCACCGGGACGACAGCCTCGCCACCATCCCCTCCTCCCCTCCTCCGGTGTCCTCCGAGGCAACAAAGGCAGGGACAGCCGCTCTTTCCGGCTGCCTCTCGACGGGGATTCAAACCCACGCCTCGTTCCGGCTCCATACCAATTACAATTCCGTAGCTACGGGTTTGCTACCCTTTCCTCCGGTACTGTATACATTTTGCTGATCTGACACGCCACCCCTAATTAACAATTAGCTAATTCCCCTTTTATACAAACGCCGAGGTGTTTTAATCCAGATACATGTCTTCAAACAATCAAAGAAGCTCAACAAATCAAAGCCTTTGTATCTGAGCCGCATGAAAAAAAAACACTTCCCCATCACTGGGAAGCCTGTTATAATAGCATTTTCATTAGAGTGGACACATACAGGCACAATATTGCAGCAGACAGCATATCAAGCTAATGTGCTCTTCAGATCATAGCTATCTAGGTCACTGTGGTTCTCAATCTGTTCTTTGTTTTACCAGCTTTGAGAGTCTCATCCAATTTAGGTCAGAGTTAACAAACACAGCTCACACTGACAGCTCCTATAAGAGCAGCAGCAGCCCGTCAAGGGCCCCAGACAAAGCCAGTAATCTTTTTATTATGACTTTACTGTAAGTCTCCTCGGCCCGAGCCACGAAATCCATCCCTCTGAGATCAGGCTTCCTTTTTGCTGCTGTATGCGACGTTGCGTCGGAGAAAAAGCCGTCTCCATCTTCCTGAGTGTCTCTCAGATTGCCTGCCTCCTTCAGTTCCAGATTCTTGCTCGGTCAGAAGCTCCACTTGGTTTCATATCCATCACATCCAGACAGGGGAGAGACAGGAGTCACGCTACTGAGCTGCATCGCCTTATCAGGACCACCATCTCCCCGCTGCTTCTTATAATGACTCAGGATAATTTTACACTTTTATTCACAGAATGAAGCATTTAGTGATGGAAGGTTCCAGACTCTTTGTGCAGCTGATGCGCCATCGTTGACTCTTGTTCCACAGCTGCCCACATCGAGGCTTCCTGGGGATGATTATGGTCACTTGGTAGCAGCCATCTTGGTAGAGGAGCACCCCCGATGATGTCACAATGCAGGCCATCCCAACAGGGGACTCCCCAACTGAGCAGTGACACCACAGGCTGGCTGAAACACTGACTGCATCAACAATCTTGGGTGCTCTGTACAGACTGTCTTTTCGTATGATGGAGCACAGTCAGCTTCTGATTGTGAGCTGGAGGAAGCTGAAGTTGGGGTGATGATCAGGGTGTGGCCGTACCGAGAGATCACAAGGGGAATCCCATTAATGAAACCCAGCTGGCCTTAAATAGCTGGGAAGATAAGTAAAGCCAAGAGGAAGGTTTTGACTCATCTCCTGGTGGGGGGGTGGATTTGACAGGGATTTATAAACTGCCGTTCTCGCTGGGTCTTGTCACAGTTTAATCTGGCGTTGTTTAATAAGACGTTTTGTTTGCTTCAGCTGCGACAACTGCACCTGAGGTCTGTCCAGTGACGCTGATCTGATCTGCATCATGTTCCTCTGCAGTCTGCAGAAACCTCACAATGACACATGTCACCGTCACCGGCGTGTCAAAAAAAAAAGAAAAAAAAAGCTAAAAAAAAGCTAAGCTTCACTACCTTGCCCTTTATTTTATAGTGCAAGATGTGCAATTAAGAAAAAAAACACAGCACAGGGCTGGGGGTCAAATCCCACCCCCAATTTTGCATGTGTGGAGGTTGCATGTTCACCCCATGATTTCTGTCACAGTCCAAAGACATGCAGTTAGGCGAATTTGCATCACCGACTTGCCCATGTGCGTGTGCCCTGCAATGGGCTGGCATCCTGTCCAGGGTCTTCCCCTGCCCTGTGCCCTGGCATCCACTCCAGGCCCCCATCCCCCATGACTCGGTGGAGAATTCTCTCTTTCCTAATATGCAGAAAGGCAACATATTATGAGACTATGTAACGTAAAAACCGTGAAAACCTCAGTAAATAACAGCTGCACGCTGTGACAGAGTTCGTTAAATAATTTGGGTAAATATGCACATTATGTAAAAGACGACATGACTACCGGCAGAACAACAAAGGCGTGTCGTCACCGAAACCGCAATCCGATTCTGGCTGCTTTGCAAAAAGAGACGGTTTGTATTTTTCCTGCTGGTGACAATAGGAGACCCGCTGATGAATGATTTATGATCCGCTTGCCAATCGCCGCCGTCTCTCCTCCGCGAACGAGGGAGAGCACAACTAGGACAGAACAATACTTTGACGCGAACTTTGATGCGACATTTATTTAACATTTAGGGATCCCGATATAGGGATAGACCTCGGTACAGCATACCGCCAGTCAGGAGCCCCCCGCTGTCCGTCTGATGTATCAGAGAATCACTCGCCCTGCCAGCCACGCTGAGGATTAACCCTTATTTAACATAAACCCGCCTTCAGTTGTTACTCCCCTCAGAAAGCACTGATCTGCACACTGGCTTTCGTCCGAGACGATTCTGCCGTACTATACCCTATACTAATCTTCCTTAATATGATCTCCTTAAAAACATACTTTGGATGTTTGTAAATCATCTTGTTTTTTAACACAGACAGGCAGACAGACAGCGAGAGAGAAATCTAAAATCACTAATGACCCCAAAAGTGAACAAGTGAAAAGGACATGCTGATTTTACAAGATCCATAGGGCTGTAACTTAAAACAGTCACATAAATACAACTACAAATACTAACATAAATACATCTACAAATACAAATATAAATACAACTACAAATACATGATTGCATGAAGCTTTGGCCCCAACAGTCTTGGGAAGGAGAAAAACCATAAAGAGCGGATACTCTAACCATAAACCAGAGCGGCTCTCGGTGCTACATGGAACGCTTGTGCGGTAATTGGGAATGACGGCTTGCCTGCCTGGCCCGGTCCCCACACTCCAGAACTCACCCAGGCACGGGCTTGTCTAGGTACGCGCTTCTCCACAGTCCAGCTTTAATGATTATCGCCTGGTCCTTGCGGGATGAGTTACAGGGTAAAGACTGAGGTTTCAGCCGGGGAGGGGCTGACCAAAGTTCAGGGAGCGGTGTGTCTCCGCTGATAGGCCTCACCGGAAGAGGCACGGCAGTATCTGAACAGACTGCACCTTAACTACCAGCTCGGGTCCAACATGAGCCATTAAACTTATATGGATTGGCGATACAGATATACGCTTAGATCAGTGTTTCCCAATCCGGTCCTCGGGGACCCACAGTCGATCCATATTCCCTCCCACTGAGCTCCCTGCCAGACAGTCCACTTTTCTGAGCAAAAATGTAGACGGTGAGAGGCTCCCCAAGGACCGGATTGGGAAACACTGACCCAGGAACCCCGAGACCTGTAAGCCACTTAAGCATTAGCCGGCTGCAGAGAGCTCTGCCGGCGGACGGGTCTGACTCGCCGCAGAGAGCCCTGCCGGCTGACGGGTCTGACTTGCGCTCAAAATGGCGCATCGCTGAGCGCAAACAAAAAAAAAAATGCAGCCAGTTTGAAAGAGGCTGCCGTGAATCTGGGGGGAATCCATATTTTCATGTCTTGGAGAGGAGGAAAGAATTGGGAAATTGTTGTTGCTCTCTCCTGTGACTGCGCTCCTGATAAAATGGAAATCAGAGCACGAAGCTCACTCCCCTCCTCTCTTCTGGGCGAAAATGGCAGCGTTTTATTAACCTTTTCTTGCTTGCTTCTTCTCTACGGAAAGCCTGTGGACTCATTTTATGGCCAATATTATTCTAGCGATATTAACATGCTTATTTTCATTGCATGGCTTTTCATGCAGTGCAATCAGCAGAATATCCATCCATCTTATCTTAGTCACGGGGGAGTCAGAGCCCATCCTCGGAAGCACAAGGAATGCTGGGTTACAGGGTTGCCAGTCCATCATAGGGCTCATATACAAATGCACACGTATAGTGGGCAATATAGAAACACCGATTAGCTTAATTGGAAACCAGAGCACCCAAAATGGCAACACTGTAACATGGGGGGGAGCACGCAAACTCAACACACAGCACAGGTGGGATTTGAACCCACAACCACAGCAGTCAAATTATTTTATTAGTACAAACAGTGTTTCAAACCAATTCAAGGCACCAATGTCCCTGTCAGGACCTGAACACTGAAAGTCAGGTCCTATGGTTGCTTGTCTTTCCAGGTGTCTGTATCCCAGCTGTCCACAGCTGCCCGTAACAGGTTCCAGTAAAAAGGAAGTGACACGCTTGGTTTTAAATTCTCCGAAGGGCTCCGTGTAATTTGAAAGGGCCGCGTTACGACACGTTAATTTAACTGGCTTTAATTATTAAATTATTCTGAAGCGTTGGGCCGGAGCGCTAACAAGCGGAGAAATGAAGCAATACGGGGACCGCCTGCCTTCGCTGGAAACGGTGTCACGCTGCGGACGGCCGCCTTTATTACTGAGATACCGCACCCTAATATGTGCGAGGCATGTCGAACGGGCTGGTGGCGTGATCGCCGGAAGCACGGGCCGGCCACGTGTGATGAACGGCGTAATCACCACAGGCGGTGCGCTCTGGTGAGCGTCACGGGGAGCCTTTATCAGGCCTGGATGTGAAATGTTTGGATTCGGCCTCAGGGAACGTGGCCAATCAGGAGTGGCTGCCGTGTGACTGCAATCCGTCACGCCGCCTCTCCGCTTTTTAAAGGACCGACTGAAATTTCTCGATTCCCAGCGGACGGAGACTGACCGCGATTCTCGTGAGCGGGGCCCAGAGATGGTGGGGAAGTGCAGCCGCCATAGTGGACAACGCGACACGAGCCCCCAGTCCTGAGCAACAGCGCATGTCACCTGACAGGAAGTGCCGGCTGGCTGACTTCCTGTTTGGATTCCATGGATATCTCACCCCCGAACCACCCCAGCCTGTGCTACCTTGGGGCCTGAAGGCGGCATCTGGCATCGGCTGTTCGGTCTGATTCTGAGGGGGGGGTGGGGGGAATTTATGGTTTACCCCCCCCCCCCCCCCCCCCCGCCCCCGCCCCGCCACCCCCTCCATGCTTGGCTTCCCTCAGACGCACAAGGGCCCTTTAGGTGATTCATTACATGGTGAGTGCACCTCGTCCTGCTGCTTTACGCATCTCTTCCCCCTCTTCTACTTTCAGTGCCTCCGTCTTGGGAAAACTGGAATGTAAACACAGCTGAAGTCAACTGGAGGAGAGTTCAGGCTTCTCCGTACGACCCCTTCCACTGCCAGCCAACACTTCATTCAAACGGCCGCTCTCCTGTAGTACATGCTCATTCCTCCACTGGGAGCTGCGTTTGCAAACCACGCCAGTGACACCAAGCTCCTGAGGGAGAGGCATCCTGGCCTATCTTCCTGTCAGACCTGCCACAGACCCTGGAGCCTCTCACTCAAACCCTCACTCTTCAAAGGGCCTGATGCTTCTGACAAGCTGCTACAAAGTCCTGGCTGCAGGTGCTTCCTATGAGCTGCAGACCTAAATGTTTCCTCCCTTTCAGGTTTCTCACCTCATTCTAGTGACCAGCTGCCTTTCCGGAACCTTCTGAGTGTCCAGCTCCGTGATCCAACCATGCTAACTCAACTAGCCATCAACAACTGAGCGTGTGAACCAGAAACATTAACGAGCTAAACTCCCCGCACAGACTAGCGGGACCTACTTCCATCTTTGCCGCTTTGTAGGATTTCCACGGCATAATTAGTTTCAGGGTGGCACCTTAATACGAGGTAATGAAGCATCTTGGAGAGGGACTCGCTGTAATCTTCAGACACGTCAGTGTCACGCGGAGATAGGCAGAAGGGGCGGGATTGTTTCATTATCCCATCGGTGCAGATCAGCTCGACATCTGGAGGTAATTGGATGCAGTTTTATGGAAGCAGTATGGAAGTTCTGGAAGTTTTTTTGCTGGTGTGAGTGGGGACTCCCTGTGGGGGGCTCACTCTTGATTCCGGGTCGGAATGGGAGCCGCCATCGCGCTCCCGTGTCTGTATTCCATACTCCAGCCCTTGATGGTGACCTCATTCGGCTGGAGACGGCTGTTTATTTGTTGACGGATAATTCCCCCCCCCATTTTCCCAGGGTAATTGTAAGCCGCTCTTAAGCCCGCATCGCTTACAGCATGATAAAGAACCCTAGTGAGGTGGGGGGGGGGGGGGGGGGGGTTGGACCCCCCCGAAAAGGGGGGGGGCCCCGGGTTTCAAATTCCAAACCGAGGAGAAAGCCCCAAAGAAAAAAAAGGCCCGCGGGGGGGTTCCGGAGTTAGAAGGGCACATTGTTT
>JABJVO010000044.1:15128235-15145490 GCA_026770805.1 Boulengeromyrus knoepffleri
AAGATGTGGGGGGGGGGATTATGCATAAACACCTGATACACGCAAGAAAAATATGCCGTATCGGCGGGAACCAAAGGACGGGAAGGAGGTACAGAAAAAACAATATGTGGGACAGGTGATGTGAGGGAGGGTGGACAGGGACGGTCAGCTGACTTGCCCCCAGGACACGGGCAGGACAGGCACGCAGCCTGGCAGCCGGCGGCGGCTCGAGGACCCTCTGACCTGCTTCCTGGCTGACGTGCCGGACAGTAGGGCACCGTAGCAGGGGGGCGGGGGGGGGTCACCTTCTACCTCGTGCAGCAGGCTGCTGCCTTTGGCTTCGTTCAGGCACCCCGAGGGCTGCGCTGACAGCGATGATACACATCATCACATTAACGAGAAAGAAAGAAAGAACCACTGACAAAAATAACTGATCATTATCCGAAGCGATTATCCTAGATGGGCTTTCGGGAAAAATTGATTATACAGAGTTTATGTGAAAATGCTATTTCAAACAGAGATATGGATATTTGAGACAATCTAGAGGTTATAATATGTGGCTCGCAAGTATGTATAATTTCATTGAAATGTGAGCAGTTACTACTGTTTGTGTCCCTTCATCTAAGGAAAACCTTGAAGGACATTTATAGCAAAAAGAGAACTGAATAGTATAATGGCTATGTACCTGCGTGTGGCATTAATATCGTCCACCCACCTTGTCTGCAAACAGCTTCATCCGCGAGCCGTTTATGCTCCCGTGAGGGTCGCCAAGGGCCCGCGGCATTCTCCAGCTGCCCCCTACTGCCACAGCGGGCATGTCGTTTTCCCCGCCCCTCGCGGTTCCAGCGCCATACCTGCTCATTAGCAGGGGCCTCACGCGCAGCTCAGGGGGAACTATCAACACCTCCTGGACCCCGTCTCCACCGTCCGCCATATATTAAGATACGTGGCGGTATCGGCGCTCTGAGGACGAAGCACGGCTCACGCCGCCCCAGGAGACAATCCGGACCCGCATAGGTTCGGGGGAAGGATCGGAATGGGTAATGAAATAAAAAAGCCAGGGCTGTATTACTGGGATCCCAGTCTCATCAAACATGAATAGTGACCTTTCAAGGGGTTCCATCCAAAATAGCCTGCGCATACACTTCAGGTCATGAAGGGAACGTCTGTCTAATATGCGCTGGCTTATTGATTTGGGATTCCAGGAGAGAGCCGTGGGTAAGTAATGACAGACAGCAGCTGAAAGGAGAAGGTGCGGCCAAAAACGGTGCCTTATACGAGGCTCAATCTGCCTCTGCTGACGGACGTGTCTCATTTCCCCCGAAAGTGCGTCAGCAAGGAGATGTGGGTTGTTTCTGTTCTGGGGGGGGCAGGACTGATGAAGAGGAGCTCAGTCTGGCATCTGCCCCGGCCCGTTTGGGCTGCCCTACCATAGTCAGACCCAGATTCGCTGGTCACCTCCTGCCACCAGCTGGCGGACGGGGGGCCTATCGCAAAAACCCCCATGAAATCAACATATGTCAGAAAATCCCATTTCCACCTCTGCCTCCAAACGTGTGGCATATATTAATCCTCGGCAACCACTGGCGCTGCGGAACAGCAACAAGGAAAAGCACAGCCCTTAAGTTAAGGTGATCGACGCGTTTCTGAAAACAAAAGTAAGCTAATAGTGATCTACAGTATCACTGCTAAGGAAAACATTTATGTATGTCCTACTTAACGAATCAGGGCATTCTGCTAGGACTGCTAACCTCACAAACCAAATGACGGGGCAGAACGATGCTCCCAGCTGTGGGGGGAAGCATACCGGCCAAGCTTGAGTTTATGCTGAATGCTGAATGCAGAATGGAAAGTGAGTGTTTAAAGTCCAATATTCCAATTTCAACGTTGAAACTTTCAGCTGTGATCAAAAACTGGGGTATTAAAATAGATTTGTTTAATAACCTTAAATGTTACTTTTTTCCCCAAATGTATGTGATTCCCTGTGGCCACTGTCGACGCACCCTGTGCTTGACTCCAGCCCGGTGTTAAACTGACAAATGAAGGAAGAGTATGATCATCACACCAGACCACCAACAGGAGACGAGGAAGCTCAGTGGAGGTCTGCTCTGTGTGTGAGATTACAGCAAAATCGGGCAGATTGCATAGCTTGTCTGTGTCTGTGGTCCAGATATACCTTACTTTAATTGAATAACCATTTTTTGACCTAATGTGGACCAGTTTTCTAAAAATCCATGACTGCAGTCAGAAAACTAAAATTTCTGGGTAGGGGTTAAGGTTGTCATAGTTAGCATTAGCATTAGTCTGCTGCACGAATGAGTGGACCCCAAAAAGATATAATTACAGGTCTGCGTGTGCGTGTGTGTTCAATTACCCTGAACAAGGTCACGGAGGACCCTGAAGCATAGGACTTAACACGGGTCCAACCTTGAAAGGATACCAGTCCATCACAGGGCACCATTTATATCATTTACAGTACATTACGAGTACATTTTACCATGGTATGACTATTAAATACATTATTAAAGATTACGCAAGATTGTGAGTCGAACATTACAGCTGTTGAGGTTAGCTGTAGCTAACCCGTTTTTCACAAACCCTGCCATTTGGCGCATGCCTGCCTGCCTTAAGCACTAACAGGCAAAAGATCAAATGTTGGAGGAACTTCCCCAGAGGCACCCGTGGTCCAGGTTCTCCCCCTGAGCACAGGGCCTCCTGCCCAGGCCATGGCTGAAGTCTGGGGTCACGCCATTACCCGACTCAGACTGAGTCCTGCTGATCCTGAATGTAATTGGCATCGCTCTTCCTGGGTAACACATGCTGGGGAGATCAGTTCATTAGTGCTATCGAGGGGTATGTGAAAGTCAGTAACTGCAGCCGTATGGGGCACAAACAGCATACATTTACAGGGTGCCTGTCGATGTTTTTACGGGCGTTGCTTTCAATTAATTCACTCCTATGCCCCCCCTCCCTCCGTTAATCCATCGGAGGTTCTCGATGTCGTCGTTAGCCAGGCGTTACAGACACACACCTGATTTCCCAGAAAAGTTGACGTCTAATAAAAGATTTGGCAGAAATTCACATACCCTCCTGCTTCACCACTCTTTCGATGAAACATATTAATTAGGAGAGTACTACACGAAAGAGGCATGCTAAAGATTTCTGACTAAGATGAGAGGAGCGTTAAGCTAATGATGGAGCACCGGGCGAGGCGGGAATTCTGCCTCTTTGCAGTGTCCCTGCGTGTTGCCACGGTGACATCTTCCGCTTGTTCTCCTGAAGCCGGCATCCCTTTGGAAGTGTTTTCGTTGTCATATCGAACACGTGCTGACAGGTGCACCGTCATCATATCTGACCCCCCCTCACATGTACCAGGGCTGCAGGCAAGGCCTGCAGATTTAACACTCCTGTCATGTATGTACTGCTCCTGTGTGCATTCATTCCGGCTTTTGTTCCTTCTCAGCTCCTGTCAGTGTAATTAAGCCCCGTAGATGCGTGTCGAGCACATGTCCTGTCTATGTAGTTAGTAGCGCTGCCCCCTCATTAGTGCCATAGCGAACTGTCACTATTCAATTCCCTTTGATTTGTATCTGTAATAAAACACCGTCCTTATCAACAGAGCTGCCCTAAAGCAAAAACGGCCACAGAACAAATAGGAGATTAGGGTATTGACGAATTGCTGTCAAGATGTCGTGTGAGACCCACAACTCTACACTATGTTGAATGTTCAGTATACACACAGAGTTTACTTGAAAAGAGCCAGATCGGGCTTTAGGGACCAGAAGTTGAGTCAGACTTTCTCGGCAAAAATTCCTTCTTAATCAATTATTACCCACTATTTAAATTTTTTAATGATAACATGATTCATTTTATAGAATTTAATGGGGCAGTTCACCCCAAAATAATAAAAAGCACATTCTTCAGATGATGTAGTGCTATTTATCCATCTAGGTTGTTGTGGTGAACGTTGCCTGGTTTTGGGGATTTCGCTTTAGAAATGTCAGTCTTCTCAAAAATATATATAATGGGACTGAATGGCATCCTTTCTATGGTGATTAAAGTGGTAGAAAGGGTTAGGGTTAGGGGATATATATTTTTTTAATAGTACTTGAAATACAGAACAGGTTTTATACATCATGCAGGTATGTGATCCGCATTTTCTCAGCCGAAGTAGTTGCACTTACTGTTACCCTGATGTATCTACTGTTGGTGATGTGGTTATCGATAGCACTGTTAATGGTCATTGCTAATTTCCGTGACATTTTGCAATGGTATGTAGCGTTATAGCCTACCAATGCAATACCAATGCAATAGCTAAAGCCAGCTAGACAACGAGGCCATGACAGACTAGACAACAGCAAATTAATATGCACACTCGCACCCAACTGGACAGGGGTGTGAATTACTTAAAGTGACAGTAGATTGCCCTTGGTCTTCTAATCTGTCAAAAATGATGGATGGCCTTCAGATTTTTCCGTCATTGTTCAAAATAATCAGTCAATGACGGGAAAAATTCGGTTAACACAAGTCTCTTCCCCTTGGTCCTAAATATGTCTACATCACGGTGCTCTGCTTGTATTCTCACTGGCAGTTTCATAATCACATCTCTCTGCAATCTATGAGGCATTTATTCTGTTGTTCAGCTAGTAGCATTAGTTAATGGCTACCCTGTATGATCCATCACAAGGTCCGGTGATAAAAATCTTTTAAGTGCCCTAATTCTTAGTATTATTCAGTACATGTGGACTAATGTGACCAGATGGAGAAAATCAGGAAACTACAATGGGAGATGTCAACAGCAACGTCAACAGGTGATGTCAATGGATGACGTCAACATGAGACATCAGTGGGTGACGTCAATATGAGACGTCAACGGGAGCTGTCAACAGTGAGGTCAACGAGAGACCGAAATGGCAAACCTCAACAGGTGACATAAATAGGAGACATAACCAGGAGATATCACTGCACATTTTGGTATCCCAGCTAAACCAAAATTTACTAAGAAAAGCATTGTTTTGCACTGAACTCCACACCTGTCACAAGGGTTAAAACTTCACGCTCTTCAGCATTGCCCATTAACAAACTTTTATGAATATGCAAATCCATCTGTGCTGATGCCTGTACAGCCAGTCCCTGGAACACCCTGGAGATTTTGGGCAGGAGGGAAAGGTCGTTTATGTCTCCTGATCTCATGAAGGTGCTTCAGGGATGACAACTCACCCCCTGCAGACTTAGACCTTAAGTCAAACTTACAAATCAAGCCTTGAATGTGAAATTCTTGTTAGTTATACCAGGTTTTCTGTAGTAATTCATTCAAAAATTGGAATCAGCTGCAAAGACGAATGCACGCACACGTACGCTACAATATGTAAAGGATGTGGCTTAAGCCGTTCCAGGAGGCCGCTGGAAGGAAGAATCTCTCTGGCGTATGTTCGATACTCTCAGGAGACCAGTGTTTTATTGTTTTCTCGTTAACAGGTACTGCCGCGTCAACGATTCTGGGGACAGCGGATCTCATTAGAGATGGGGGACACAAGGCAGAGACAAATGTGAGTATAATGGATCAGGCCGAGTGGAGCCCCCCCCCCCCCCCCCGGACTGGGCGGCCCACACGTATGGGGGGGGCCCTGATTTCATAGAACGTAGACCGGCCGGCTCTCTCGCTCTGAGAGGCGGTACAGCTTTCGATCGTTAGCATTCAGCTCTGGCCACTTCAGAACAGCATGGGGGGAAAGGGGAGAGGGGAGGGCAATGAATAGTTTTGCTAAATATAACTCAGCCTTGAAACTGGGCTGTTGCACAATAGGTGATAAGGTTTCAATATGGCATGCGAGGGAAAGAACAACCAATATGAGAGAGAAATATATCAGGGCAGGCATGTAAGCAAGCTACATGACACATTTCTTAGCAAGCTGATTGGTCCTTTCCCTCATGTGTGTCTTTGCTACTGACTGTGCAGATCAAATCTGACGGTATCCTGCAGAAGCTTCTGGAACATCTCACAGGTGGAGGAAGGGCTATGAATGCAACTCAGATTATTACAGGATCGGGTCTTGACCTCCCTTCTCTTCAAGATGAACTTGAATGTGTAATTAGAGAACAGTTCATGCAGAGTATTTCTGTGGCAAAACCCAGGTCTGGTGACATGTTTGAGAGAGTAAGCACAGACCTGTAAAATGACCTTAAGATGACGAGTCTGCGACCCTGACTACTCTAGTACTGGTTTCTTCATGGTGGAAATGCTCACCTTTAAACCCCCCAGCTGCTGGTTAAACAGGAACAAGGACCTTATGGATCACTTAGTCTACCTCCATGGTCTTTAGAGAGCTGAAATTATTTACTGATTTTCCTACTCCGGACACTGAAACAAGTGGATGAATTAACCCGTCCAGCCTGGTAATCGATGCTGCGTAAACCGTGACAGAGACCGAAAATAACCCCAAACCCCCCACCCCCCATCCCTCCACCACATATTTCTCCGTGACGCTAAACTAATCGATATGTAATTAATCATAGTTCAGCACACGCTCCTGAATCCCGTCAGAAAATTTCCTTGGTCCCGGTGAGGTGAATCAGGAAGAAACAGTCAGGGATGAGGCTTGCGGGGTCGTAAAGCACGATTCCCCCAATCGATCCGGCCCCTTTCCCCAGCAGAAGGAGTGACCCCCCCCTCCCATGCCAGCCTCGGCAGCCCCCGTTCCTGCGGCCACGTCCTTTGAAAGCCGGCGGACTCATTTTAGGATCCGCTTCATCAGGAGATCTATTATTTAAAGCGCAGTTATCAAAGCGGGATGAGAGCAGCACCCTTTGGCTGTCAGGGAATAATCGGATGGCTGCCACTTAAAGGTTCTTTTCCAGCAGCAGAGCTGAGAGGCGGTTTTCCTGAGAGCCCTTGAGGGGCCTCGTCTTTAAAGTGCAAAAAAACGCTCATGGGACGAAGAGCTACCTGCGGCGGGGCCTCCTGTCCGGTTCTGTCTGCTTACAGTGCTTACCTTTAACCCGACTGTCCATGTGGACACTTGGGGAAAGAAAAGAGGATGGAAGAGACCACAACTGGGATGGGGGGGGGAGACCATGACCGGGTGAGCGGGAGGGGAGAAGAGACCACAAGAAAGAGAACAGGGGGCAGACACCATGACCAAGAAAATGGGGGGATGAAGGAGACACCATGATCGGGAGAGTAGGGAGGGAAAAACCGTGACTTGGAGAGTAGGGGGGAAGAGACCATGATTGGGAGAGTGGAGGGGGGGAGATCACGACTGGGAGAGTGGGAGAGGAGAGACCACGACTGGGGGAGTGGGGGGGAAGAGACCATGATTGGGAGAGTGGGGGGGGATCACTACTGGGAGAGTGGGAGAGGAGAGACAACGACTGGGGGAGTGGGTGGAGGAAGAGACCATGACTGGGAGAGTGTGGGGGGGGGAAGAGACCATGACTGGGAGAGCGGCAGGAAGAGACCATCACTGTACATGATCATGAGGGTCAGAGGTGGTCTGGGGGGGGGGGGGTATGTGCAGTATTCAGTGAGCAGAATGACCCCCCTCAAGCCTATTTACTGGGGGGGCAATTGCGTAGGACATCTCTATTTAAGACTCCCGGTGAGAGGGCGTTGACAGCTGCCTACTGTAACCATTCAATGTACTTCAGAAGGACAAAGATGACAAACCTAGGCTTCCATTTTTCATCCGTAACCCTCTGCGCAGCTTCACCACTTACAAATGCCGATCCAATCTCACATGTCAGTCTGTATTACCTCCGTACCGTCAGAGCTATCAGGGACACATACAAATCATTTTTATAAAGTCTCTTAAAATCTGTTACGCTCACCGTCAGCAGTGTGAACCAGAGCAGGTAGGAATCACATTATAATTCTGCAGAGGAACCCGCAGGAACGCCTGACTTACCGCTGTCTTTATTGATACCACTGTCCAGGTTAACCTACCTTCTTGTTAACTGCGTGGGAGAAGCAATCCGGATTTAAGAAGCCACAGGATCCCCAGCACTTCCTCCTTTCTGGTTTGAGATTCGCAGGAGGGGCAGTGGCAGCTTCTCTGGGGGCACCGGGGGGGGGCAAAGTCATCTGTAAGGTATTCATGCTTTTTATGTGTATGGATTTGAGGCAGGATCTAAAAACAACCTGCAGCAGATGTCATTAACGGACGTGGCTCTAAGGTACAAGGGCGCCTTCCTATGCTCACCTATGCAGGTGTTCAGGACTCCCTGTCCTGTCTTTACTACTAGCCAATTAGATGTTAGGACCTTTTCCGGAAGAGTCACCGAGGAGACACTGACGACGGACGTGACCGATGGCAGGTGAGATTACAGACAGCCGGTGCCCCTGTAATGCGATCTCACTTCACACGGGGGAAACTTCAAAGGTCGTCGAATGGCCATTTCAGAAAGACGGCTATAAAATAGCAAAGCCACAGACAGCAACTCTGTCAAACGTGCCACGCGGCTAGTATGAGTATGAAGGTCTCACCGCACCCGGGGTTAAAACAATCAATTACGCTCCTCCATCTGTAATCGATGCCCAGGCAGATACAGCTCAAGGCACAAAATCTTTTTATTTAGTGTCTTGGATGCCGCCAGAGGAGTTAGACGACAATACATAGAGATTTGAAGTGATTGTCGTATCTGAAGTGGAGGTAACAGTGCAGCAAAGTGCCTGACGGCTTGGTGGATTTGGCGAAGGGTGTGCTCTCCGCTTTTCTGCTGTTCAGATGGGGGTCGCTACAGGATCAACACTCCGCTTGACTCTTCAATCGTCTTTGAAAATGTCACCAAAAGACTCGGCTGGATCTAAAAGCCAGATCTCTGCTGTTAGCGCTGAGCTTGGAGCCTTTCCCTGGATCGACGAGCAGGAATTGGACGGGATGCTGGACAGCTGTGTTCAGGGCAATTCAACCAGAGATTAACAAAGCCCCATTTATCTAGACTGTAAGAGTAACTGGCAGAGGTGGGTAGTTCAGGCCCAGTAAGTAAAAATCTAGACCGAGATTTTGTTTCAACCAACCAGTTGAATACTCTTTATACTGAAGTGGTTGGTTGAAACAAAATCTTGGTCTGGATTTTTAATTTCTGGACCTAAATTATTCACTTCTGGTAATTAGGGTCTAGGAGGAAGCCCAAGCGAAGCCCCCCCAAGCCTGGGGCTGGAGTCGAACCCACGACCCTAGAGCCACCAACCACATCCATATTTTATATTTAACGTTTTCCATGATATTTCTTTCCAAAGCAGACAACCAAATGTTCCTCTTATTACTAAAATATGCTGTTGTCTCTCAAAGAATTAGAAAACGCACCTCCACACAACAAAATTCTCCACTGAGCATTTGAGGACACTTGTTAGACATACATAACTCCCCAGCAAACGAAGAACGGGATCTTTCTAGCGACTGTCTACACACCTACTACAGAAGCTTTAGCGAGTATTAGACTGTATCACCATAGAATAGGGATAGTAAGATTCACCGATTTGCATCGGTGCACCAGCATAAAAATTCACAATGCAATTACTATGATTTAAAAAGTGTGCACCGGATACAATTTGGGATGAACTCGATGCATTGTTTCTAACATCTTTGCATTGGTAAAATCCAATTAATTAATATATAATTAGTAGCAGACGCCATATGTCAGGGCTATTCAAATCTGGACCTCGGTTCCAAATCCAGGCCGTGTTTTCAGTTCTCCAAGGTAGTTAGTTTAACAATTGCTGATTCTGATCGGCCAGAGGGCTTCACACCCTGCTCATGGGTAATAGGAGGCTGGAAAATCAGCAATGTTCCGACCTTGAGGACTTTGATTTGAATAGCCCTGCCCAATGCCTTTTTATACAAAAATGTGACCAGTCATTTTTGACCAATAATTCTTTATTTAGAATTATTTCCCCCTCTTTAAACTGTTAGTTTGTATTAGATTGCACAGCATCATATTCTTTGGCATTGCATTGTACTGTGTTGAATCACATTGTGTTGCATCAGATTGTGTCGAATCGCGCTGCATTGCATTAGTAGTTGCTTCATATGTATCTTCAACGTATCTGATCATTGGCAATACATCGAGATGTTCACGTCCGCGTCAATGATGGCGATGCACATCCGTACCATAGAACAATCTAGAAGCTCTTTCGGCATCTAATCCCATGAAAGGTGACCGGCTCCTTCACATTACTTCCCAACATATTTTATTGGATGATGTCACAATAACACAGTTGTGTCCCCTCAATTTTACCTGGAGGGAAAATTACTGGTTTATTCCACGGTACAGCGCTGCGTTATCATCCCTGAAATCCGCTCGCTATAATTTACTATCATCTAGCTTTACTGCCAAAACGTGTTGTCATTTTCACTATAACGCCGCAGTGCAAACTGCTTAAGGAACGTGGCAGTCACACGCTACTGTGGAGCTGCAACAGACCTCCCAGGGTGCAGTAAGATCTGAGAACGCTACCTCTCAGAGCAGAGGTGTCAACATGCAAGTAAGGACTGGGATTCAGACCTTCAACCCTGGGGTGCGAGTCTGCAGCACAGACCACGAAGCCAGCACATTTCTCTTTGTAAGGTCATGCTTTCTGCTAAAAGTACCCTCACAACATTTACCATGAGCACGCATCACGTCCGGCAGCAGAATTGACGCCTCGCATCTCTGCTGGGTTGCTAAAACAAGGCTGAATCCCCGTACTGGGGCTCGCCTCCTCCCCGCCCTGCGCGCCTCCTCCCCGCCCTGCGCGCCTCCTCCCAGCAGGTTGTCTTCTCTTCGCTCCCCGTTTAGCGGATCCTTCCCAGCCCTCCTCCCCTCGCAGTCCTCGCCATATGCCGGGGACTCAGATGGGCAGCTCGTAATTACAGACGTCCTGGGAGGAGGCGGTGCCCCTGGGGAGTAAGTCAGCATGGGGACGTCACGCCGGGGCTCTGCGTGGCCAGGCCGCTGGCAGCCACCAGCTGTGAAGTTCACAGGACCGACAAAAACTCTCCAACAAAAAGGACTTCAAAATACTGTCCAGCTTGCCTTCACTCGTGTGTCCAGAGGAATAATATAGAGATTTCAGAGTAATTATAATCAATTAAAGAAAATCATCGAATGCATGTGAATACTTTACATTCATAAATTGAATTGGTGACATCCCATCCAGGGTGTACTCCAGCCCTGTGCCCTGTGCATTCTGGGATAGGCTCCCTGACACCCTGACCATGATAAGCAGTTAGAAAAGGAATCAATGGATAACTAAATTGTTTTAATAGAGCAGAAAAGGGCCGTTTTCAAATTCTTGTGGGCAATCTGGTCATTAACCGGTATGGTACTAGGTTCCCCAAGGTATTTTATGGTAATAAAACACACTGAGCCATCGATCTAGAGACAGAACTTCTGTGATTCAGCATTTAATGATGTTCTCAGCATTGATATCATACCCACTCATGTCAGTAGATAGAGTGTCAGCATCTGAATTTCTCAGCAGTGTCTCAGAACTGCACCAACGGCATGAGGTACATACTATAGACAGCTTATCCCCCCAGTGGTTGTTAAGATTTCTGGCACTTTTTCATTTGTTTACCCATTTTAAATTAAAATCCTCACCCAAACAGACTAAAAACAGACCCTCTCTGGAACTTAAATCACCATCCTTTGGGTTATGAGTCCATGACTTTAACCATTACACCCCCTGCTGGTGGCCTCAGGCACCCTGTAGCTTCTACTCCCTGACATCATCCGCATTTCTGCTTGTTAACCCACAAACCCATAACTTATGACAGAAATGTTTGATCTGCATCCAAGGCCACGCTGATCTCTGAAACAAGTTTACGCTGCAGGCATTCGGCAAAGAAAAAGCACCACCAGAAAAAATGGGCCTGATTTCTGCAGGGAGCAGCTTCTGGGGCCCTGTGGAGACCTGAATAACTCACTAAGTCCTCTCTGACTCCCCTCAGAGAGTCCAAGCTGCTGCCGGCTGCGCAGTCAGGGCCGTGGCCGTCCCCTCTAAAGTGGGCGTGGTCTTTGATCCTTTCCTGTACGGGACGCCCCGTGGGACTCTGGGCTGGCTTCACCCTCCCTACTCCTGACTCTCAAATCTCGTCATCCCCCTTCCACTTGACCGAAAAAGCTGGGGCGTTCGAGAGATCAGACAAAGAACTACCCCCCCCCCCCTTCCCTTAACACGTCCCTGTACACCAGCACCCATACTGAACCTGTGACGTTCAGACCCCAGGAAGCTTCAAGATGCTGGCGCTCAGGGGAAGACAAGCCGAACGCTAGCGGGCACAGAGGAGAAAGAGTCGTGATCTGATGAGGTGCTAATATCGCACTAACAAGAGCATGTTAACACTCCTGCCTGGGTCACATCACCTGGAGGAGGCGTAGGGGGCTCCTGGGACAGTCAAGGAAGTTTGAATGAGTTTTTCAAGCAGAATGAGGGAGCGGCAGGTGGTCATAGGCAAGCAAGCGAGAAAGGCACCCTCCCCCCGAAGGAGCCCACCAATGTTTCACAGGAGGGTGCTGCTAGGCCAAGGTGGCGTTAAGGGCATGCAGGTCCTTGAAGAAGTGCTTCTGACGCGAAATCCAAAAGGTCACCTGCTATTTACAGTCAGGATACACAGTGGGAGGTGCAGGAGAAGCTGTTTCCCTCAGACGTGTGGCAGTAGGTGGAGGAGAGACTATTCCTTTGGACGTATGGATGAAGTTGGAGGAGAGGCTGATCCGTCAGATGCACGACTAAAAGTGGATGACAAGCCCTCCGATGCACGGCGGTAGGTGGGGGAGAGTCTGTTCCCTCAGATGCATGGCAGTAGGTGGAGGAGAGGCTGTTCCCGCCGACGAGCTTTGGGTTCTGCAGGCCATAGGACCTCAGAGGATAAGGCAGAGTTATCTTAGAACCTTGGATGGGAAAGAACTACCATACATCACAGAGTGTAAGGCCAAGCGTGGGGGTCACACGCGGCGCACGTCAGCGCCCTCATGTGGATTAATCAGGCTCACGCTGGGTTAATCAGCCGCATTACCGTGGCCAAGCTTAATCCACTGTGGGGGGGCAGAGGGGGCACGCTGGAGTTTCTGCAGTCGTCCAGCGACACCTGGGCTGTACTGGGTCAACACCGCTGGGGGAGGGATTGATTAACACGTCTCTGAAAAGCCCACGAAATACAGCGTTTACACTTCCCACCAGATTTATTTTAACCTTCTGTTAATGAAGAAAAACATACAAAGCACATAAAGTCCAAACGATTTTCAGAGCCTATAAGTCAGGCCACATAGCCCTGTCATTGCTTTGCAGGCATTAAGCAATAACTCTTCCTCTGCTGTTACAGGAAAAAGGGCGGCTGATCACATTAAGGTTACAGACCGCAGACCACGGACAACGGTGAAATTCACTAAGGTCCACTGGGTGGAGCTGACTTTTCTGCATTTTGCATGTTCCAAAAAAGACTTTAATCAGCCAAACAAGGAGAGATACACCAGTGTGTGTTATTAAAGGACGGGTGCCTCAGCTGGGTGCGCGAGGCAAACGACGTTCACAACCATTCCGTTACTCTGGCTCCCATACTGACGGAACTGTGTCAGCCAGCAACTGACACTGCGATGCAAAACGACATGCAGGGGTTTACAGGTCTGTAGGCTGATCCGTGAATCTGGCAGGCTTTAGGACAGCGGGGGTGGAAAGGAATCGCCGAACTGAGTCTGGCATCACTAGCCACACCCCAGCTACAGAAAAATTCACCATATATTCACGGCGAGACAGTGTGGCTGGAGAGGAAGATGCACGGCCCTCTCCGCCGAGAGTAATATTCAGCTCCGGGACGATCATCTATCCACCAATTTTCTGCACTAATAAATCAGTGTGATTCACTGGAGACGTGAGAAAATGCGAAAGCACTGTCAGGAGAGGCACCAGCTGGCCCGGCTGACGCTGAATTAACGTCTGCGAGCGTTTCCCCCCCCACCGCGATTCAGTGACTGACCACAGTAAATATGGCAGCCATATTTTATGATAAACGTAGGTATCCATTCAATAAAAAGCCAAATGTTACATCGGCCTGTTAATTCCCATTAGTAGTGCTACAGTGGTTCGAGGTAATATTCCGAAATCTCACATCTACAGCCTGCCTCCAAATCGTTGTGGGGTGTGAATTTGAATGTCGGTCCTCTGAGAACTAGACATTTCTCCCCGACGTGGCTCAAGCTACCTGCCATAGCACACCGAGGCGAGACATAAATAAAGCGCCCTGTCCACTCGCACAACCACACACCAGCGTCCATCAGCTCTGACCCCCAGATTTTAGTCCATGTTCCCATCTCTCTCATGGTTGCCAACTTTGGTTAGCTGGCGTTCGTGAGATTTTCAATTCAAGACAAGTCTGCATGCACATTTACATGTATGTAATAGTTTAATTTCCTTGTAAAAAGTCTGTGGGGTTTATAAACAACCCCAACATTTTTGATGCAGCTAACTTCAGGTCTATAATGGAATAATATAGATTTGGCGTAAGATTTCTTGCCTGAGCATGAGAGTATGAAGGCGTGAGTGTCGTGCCAGATTCATGAGAGTTGGTTTCTCTCCACGATGAGGGTCAACTGTCCTTGACTGAGTGAAGCTTCATGTTGAGGATATTTCCCCCTCTCTGGGTGTTCCACATGCTCCCAGATATCATTCGAGCTTAGAAATCTGCCACAGCCCCCACTGCACCCCGAAATAGTAATAGTCCCCTCCTCCAGCACTACCGGCCCCGGGGCCCCCCCCTCACGCAGGGGCTCCTTGCCACAGAGGCCCTGCACACTCATACTGGTTCCTTCCCTGGTCCCACTAGGATTGAGGCCGGCCAGACAGTGCGAAAGAATTGGTCTCTCTGGGTGTGCTAATCTGCTCTTCCCAGAATGCCCTGGGAGGCTCCGCTCCAGAACAGGTCCAACAAATTACCTGGTCACCAGCCGGAAGACTTGTTTCGTGGCTAGCCTAGTTTGAAAGGCTAAGGGAATAGGCTAACCTACGTTGTCGCGTGGCTAACCTAGTTTGAAAAGCTAACCTAAGGCTGTAAACCGACTATGAAATAAAAGCAAATATCCAGACACCAACTGGCATCCCTGCCTATATCATAAAGGTGAATTAATGGCACAGGGGGATGTGGGGAGGGTATCAGTATGTCAGATCTTCACCCATCAGGTCAGTCCCGGTCTTTGTGCCCTGCATAACACACAGAATTGTGCTCCTCTTTGCTTTTTAGGCTGTTTTAGTTTACTTGCTACAAAAAGCCAAAGTTTCCATCTATTTTGCTGTCCTCCCTTTCCTTTCATCCAATGAAAAGCCACCCCGGCTGGCCATGTCGCCCCCCGCTGCCTCCGTGTCGCGTGTCTCGCTTATCGAGCCAGGAGCACGCTCCGCTCCAGTCGCGCCACGCCGCGCTCCCCAAACCGAAGTCCCCGTTTATCTATCCTGATGACAATCGCACAATAAGCTTGTTTTCTGTGTAGAATTGTATGATATTTCTCCAGCAATGGATTTCCTTCCTTTTTGAATATTTCCTTTGAGAAAAATGTGATGGTATCTGTCCACGGCATTAAGCTGCAGTACTACAGGAATTAGCCATGGTCTCTATGCTCTTCCAAACCAAAAAAAAAGTGGAAAAAGGTCTTTTCGAAATTTGGCTGGGAACAGACAATGAGCAAAATGACAGTAATTTCTAAGGGTTTCATAAATGCCTGTTTGGCAGGTGAGATACTTTGGCATTGTACCATATAATGATAAGGGCCACATGCCGCATGCTTACTGTACTCCATTTCCCAGCATGCTTTGCTGTTTTTTTTACGGCAAACACCATGCCATTTGACAAGACCATGTGACTACCCAAGCGGTTTCATAGGTCTAAGTTAAAACTTTCATAATAATTACCAATTTCTTTGTCAGCTGAAATGGTTAATTTACATGAAATATGTAAGGTGGAGGCAATTATCTCAGACCAGCCGAGTAAAGAGGAACGGGGTATGACACTTTTTACCAGCTTCTAGCGGGCTTCAAGGCGGTCGCCCTGGGCGGGGGTTCTCTAAATAAGGGTTGTGTCCCCCTGAGGGGTTCTGAGACATTGTGGGCAGGGGGCGTTACAAGACGATTTCCATGATATGTTAATAAAGTTTTAAAAACATGAAAAACCATTACATTTAGTCAATTCTGATAATTCTACCAAGACAAAGCTATGGACGGGACCCCCTCCCAACCCCAGTAGGCTTTGGGGGTCGTGGGCTGAAATGTTTGGGAACCCATGACCTTAGGGCCCTGGAAACCCTCTGATCCAGTGCGTTACCCATAATGCACCACAGCAGGCGGGGGGGGGGGGGCCTTCCTGATAAGACTGAAAATATTTGTTACAACATAGGTGCAGTCATTTGATGTTTGAGTGCGTTGGTGAGTGGGCAGTCATGAGGCGTTCGTTTAAAACCAGCACCCAGAGTTTACAGGTTTACTCATGGGGCAGCGACGCGACGTCGGCTCATAAACAGTGACAACGCACAGCCACTCTCATTAAGAGGCTCGCCACTGACAATGATCCACGCCACCCCCGAAATGTCAAGCCCCCCAAATCAACCCCACAGGACCCCTCCCCCAACCACCCCACCCCCACAGAAGGTGTCAGCTATGGAGAGCCGGGGAGGGCCAGGCTGCACCAGCGCGCCCCACTTATGGCAGCCTCCCGACACACAGGAGAGACAGCACACTTTCCGGATAAAATTAGAAGCAAGGTGCCGTCCTGGGCCAGCCAGAGGGGCGGGGGGGGGGCTCGTCTCGCCTCGCTGCCGGGTCGATCTGCAATCCCGGCTGCTTCAAAGGCGGCCCTTAATCGCGCTATTGATCTGGCCCCCGCTATTTTGCGGCACAAACATCTCTGATTTGCTTTAATCGCCATGAAAATAGCGGGTTCCCTGTCAAAAGTCGAACCTTTAAATGCACTTTTAATGTGCCTTCCAATGTGGCAAATTTAATAAAAGAGCCTGATTATATTCAAATGCTGAAAACAACACCCCAACTTTGCCTTTGAGCAATTTCACTCACTCCCATCAAAAAAAAAAGACGTCCTTCTCTTTTTGCTTTCTAAACAAATCTTTCAATGACCATTGATTCATATTTTCCACAAGACAAAGGCGGGATTTCTCCAGAGAGAGGCATTCCGGATGTATGTAGGGGGGGGGGGGGGGGGGGGGGGGGAGGGGCAGATTGCTACTTGGGGGAAGGACACCCCCCCACCTGTTTGTTCCTAAAAGGCGGGGGGGGGCATCCCGATTGGAAACCGACA
>JABJVO010000044.1:15183268-15199793 GCA_026770805.1 Boulengeromyrus knoepffleri
GAGCGAGTGCTAACGGCGTTGGGTGCGAGAGAGGGGGTATCGGGCGTTGTGTGCGTGAGAGTGTGTATAAGGCTGTGTGAGTGCGAGAGTGTGTGTATCAGGCTGTGTGAGCGAGAGTGTGTGTATCAGGCTGTGTGAGTGCGAGAGTGTGTGTATCAGGCTGCGTGTGCGAGAGTGTGTGTATCAGGCTGTGTGTGCGAGAGTGTGTGTATCAGGCTGTGAGTGCGAGAGTGTGGGTATCAGGCTGTGTGTGCGAGAGTGTGGGTATCAGGCTGTGTGTGCGAGGGCACGAAATGATTTTGACATGCTGAGTTTGATGTGTCCCCAAGTCGTCAAGGGAGGAGCTCGATCACATTTCACTTCTTTGACCAAACACAGTCTTCATCGTATTGCATCACCACATTAATTAAAACTAGTGCTTTCTTTTAAGCAGCAAGGTGCAGTTTTATCGTGTAGCCCTTCTGTTCAGTGACATGTCATATATACAAAACATAGGAACATGCTTATCTGCAAAGGCTGTATGGAGAAATGTGAGGGTACATCTTTATTCCATGATTAATAATAAAATCCATAATAACAAGGCCTGAACAGACAAGCTTCCAATCACAGACACCGAGGTTTAGCTCCCAGCTCAATGGACCAAAACGGACCAATGCAGTGATGACATACAATGAAGACTGTTATTGGTTAAAGAAATAACACACAATCCCCTCCCTTGTTGACCCAGCAGGAGGAACAACCTTCAGACCATGGTGAAACTGTGGGATTCACACCTGGCCTTGGTAGATTGGGGTGCTGCATGTGTATATGGTGTATGACGGTGGACAAGCACAAAGGGTTTCATAGCTTTATCTACATGATGAGCTGTTGGCTCGATGTACAGCTGTATTTTCAATCAAGTCACAGCAGAGCAGCAGCTCTGAGCTCCTAAACTCTGTGATAAATGCCTGCTCAGGTGTGGGGGCAGCATTCGGCAATTTGTTGTGTGGCCCTTCGGTGTCAGCTGGCGGGGGGAGAGATGGGGGAGGGTGAGGAGGTTAAAAACGGCGCCTGTCTCCCTCCCGGTGGGAATCCACATCCCGCTTCACCCTGCCAACGCTCTGCCGTTTGGACACTGTGGCCTGTTGTTGGCGCGGCCTGCATTTGGGGGCTAGTGAAGAAGAGACCCTGCCAGAGATCAGCACTCCAAGCAGGAAGGGGAACAAACCTGAGCCCCAGGGCTGGACTTGGGCCTGCTCTTGTGTGCACTAACAGCATAGCAGAATTCAGCTGGACTGGTGCCCATGATACACTGATTAGTGTTACGAAAGTGAATGAAAATGATTACAGCTCCAGACTCAATCACAGGCTTGCCAATCAATCAAACCTTTTAAATTATTATTTTTATTTTATTGTAAATAGGAAGGAAGCTAGGCGTAATGTTTAAGATTGAATCTCAGCTCTTACACCCAAATGCACAGTAGCAGACCTAAATTACTTCAATTAATGGACTTCAATTAGGTCAATTAAGACCTGCACTACTGAATCTTGCGCTGAAGGGGATGTTGCTGTCCCTGTACATTCAGTTAATTCCCAGATAGATAAATGTGAAGCATGAACTAGGACACACACTGATGTTAGCTAAAGATTGACTGAATCTTTGAAACATTCATTGAACATTGAAGCATAGTGAGATTGCTGCTGTGCATGCCGTTCCCGCGACCACACCTTTACTCTGTCTCTCTGCTGTTCATGAGGTTCCCTGAAAGCTGAGGCCAGCGTTCGCTTCCTCGAATCAGGCAGTCCAGTTCCTCCGATCACTGCTACAGGGAAATTGAAGGGGCGCTGATCACATTTTGTCTTTATGCATACCCACTGCTGACGCAAGGAGGAGAGAAAATCCGCTTTTCTGCGAACGGATGGGCATGTTTCTGACGATATAAGACGAGCGGATTCCTTTGTTTTACCTTGTGAGATGTGTGCCGATAGTGACGGGCTCCCGGCGGGGGTGACGAGAGTCTGCCGGCCACTGTTATTACATTAGCACCAGCCTGTGGATACAGTCCCCAGAAAGGCAGCGATTGGGGCTGTGCTCTTAGATTGCTGGTGGCTGCTCTCAAACACACACCTGCTCTTGTGGCATTTGCTGCTCCAAAGAGAGGGGACCACAGGTGGGAGATCCCAACACAAGACGGCAGAAAGATGATGTACTCACTAAACTATCAGAAGGTTGAAGGTTCAAAATCCAAGAAAAAAAGTGAAATATGTAATGTGGGTTGTCCTGTAGGCTCATGGCTTCGTGGTTATGGGTTCGATTCCCACTCCTGTAAGTGTGGAGGTAGATTTAGGTGAGTTTCCTCCCACAGCCCAACAATGTGTTTTGTTGGTTCAGTTTCCCATAGGGTGTGACCCTGACTGACTTGGTAGCTGTACATCCTTCCTCTGAAACCTACAGCTCAAGCAGGTGTTAAGCTACAAAATGCTTAAAGTTTGCAATGGTTTTGAGGAGGGGCTGGGGGGGGGGGGTATAACCATTTAAAAGGATTGCAGTGCTCCTCTAATGAGATTACACTTTCACCTTGGGTCCAGCCAACCCAAGTCTGACAGAGCTGCCAACTCTTTCCACAGGACTAAAGATGAACGGCAGGTGACACTCGTACCATAACCGAACCCCATGACGGCATGACTGTCTGCCAGGCTGGGAATGGTCTAGTCCAGGGTTGTCCAATTCCGGTCCTGGAGGGCCAGAATCCTATACAGTTTGCAGATTTCTCTGCTCAAACACACCTACTAAACCTGGTAATTAGCTGATTAAGATGTGTTTAAACAGGGAAATCCGTAAACCGTGTAGGATTACGGCTCTCCAGGACCGGAACTACTACAAAGAAGCAGGAAGACTCAGTGTCATCTGTCTGTTCTGAGTCGATTGTTTGAGGTCTGCATCACCGCCTCTAACGACACCCTTCCCGCCGGAGACCAGACCACCTAACCGCAACAAGCCATTTTGCAGAGCATTTTCCGTTTTTATAGTACTGGCAACAATTAAACATTCCTCCATATAAATTGGGTTTTTCTGCTATAGTGATTCGCCCATATGATGATTTATGACAGCTCGGGATTAAAAATGCCCTACATTATGAAATCGAATTTGATTGATTGACTCATCATTTCCACACCTCAGCTCACCAACAGGGTGTCTGCCATGACTCACAGGTTTCATGTGACTATAGAGCAGCTGGCCAATGTCCAGTGGTCTAAACAGGGGCTTTATGTAGCTTAGAGTTTGGATTAATAGTGGCTTTGGATAATGCGCTAATCAGTCAAGCTGTATTATAGCTGTGCGCCATCGCTGATGGACAGAGGTTGGGCAGTGTTCTGAAACATCTTCCGATACAGATATGATTACAATATCTGAATTAGTAGGAGATATCCAGCACCTACTTAGCTAGTGGGCCCACATCGGTGTTGACAAACATCAAGACCCAATCATTTGTAATGGTCTCTCTTCCTAAAAGAAACTTCCATTTGTCAGGGAATAAAGAAAGTTGGAGTTTCCCATGTCAACAGCCGTCGGGGTCAGGAGCTTTCTCGAGCCAACATTTACCGACACGAATGAGTGTGAGCATCGCCTACCCTGAAATGCATTCAATCAATTTTCACAGGACTCGCGTAAAAAGCCCTGCGTCAAACACTCAAACGAAAAACGCTGCCGGGCTGAATCACCATCTTCCGCCAGCCACTTATTCAGGGAGTCTTCCGGAATGAGAGTCGAGCCATTTTAAGCAGGACGAGGAGGCGCAGGCCTTAATGCGCGGTTTGGGGCGACGGGCGTGTGCCGCGTTCCCACCCTGAAAGCTCTGAAAAGGGAACGTCTGGAGAAAAGAGGCAGAGATTTAAAAAAACACACAACATCGCTCTGCTCATATGCGCACAGATGCGATGCATCAATCCTCAATTTATTAAAACACAGTGAAAGAGTGTCTCCGGCTCAATGCTGGGCAGATATTAAAAAAGATTAGGACAGTCACATAAAGTTCAGATAACAAATTCCCACAGTACTGTGTCCGGAGGTAAAAAAACATCTCCCCAAAAGATATGCAATCTACAGCGAATGCTCTTCAGCTTTCCCTCATAATCTTAGATTATTCTTCTAACGCTGCTGACATCAAGGATCTCGTTGGGATGATCGTGAGCTATTAAAAAATATCATCAACAGTTTAAAGCAACGGCAAAACAACGTGACATATGGGGGGGGGGGGACGACACAGAGGACTGAGGCTGGCGGCAGTTATTATCCGTGAGGAGGAGCCGGAGATTTCTTTGTGAGCTGATGCTTATCTGGTCCGCTTCAGCTGGCCCAACCAGGCCACACAAATTAAGAGGTTTAGCCTAATTTCTGACAGCACCCGTGGCTGCGCAGCGCTGGCCTCCACCCTCATCTTCCAGCTGAAAAGCAACATCTAAGGCTAATCTCATTTCGCGAACAAAAACGTAGCAGCAGAACGGGCCGAGGTCATCGCTCCGCTTTCTGTAAACAGAGCCGCGCGACAGACGTTGAAGAACACGGTTTCCAGTTTAACGTGCTGCATATACACACATGCACTGCACGCGTTTGTAGTGAAATGCTTTTTCCCACACGCATCCCGCCACACGTCAGGGAGGAAATGTCTGGAGTGAAAACAGCTCAGTGCGGCGATACTCACACACTGCACATGCTGTGGTCAGAGAGGTCAGAGTGAGCCCACCGGGAGACCGCACTGAAATCAGGTCATATACAAAATCACAGATACATAAATGATTCTTAGAAAATGGCAGGTATGTGGAGGAGTGCAAAGAACCACAAATGTCTATATAGATGCACATTTGTTTTATTCCACTAGAAAACTATCCTCAGACAATTTCTTCAAAGTGAAAGCAATTTTGTATAAAAATGGGTTCATTGGTTGGTTAGAAGAATGTGTGCACAGTAACACAGGTGTGTGTTACTGCCTTACATGGTAGCAACTGCAAAATGACCTCTCATATAGACTACACACATTAGAATAGACCAACGGGAATGTACCACAGCCCTTAAATACCTGAGAGGGAGCAGACTGAGCGCACTCTGCAGAGCCCTGTACATGGCCGTCTGCCTCGTTTGGCTCTGAATCACGACTCATACCATAATGGTAGAATCAAGCGTCCTTTTAGCCTGTGCAGGAAGCAGTGAAATGACCCGTGGATCCGCTGAAAAAGTGCTGACCGGGATTTCTCCAGAAAACTCGTCAAAGCGCCCGCAGCAGACCAAGGATCTCACCTGGATTCGAGAGAACCAAGAACCGGATGAATACTTTAATAGGTGAAGTGACAGGCATGTCCTGGCCCAAGCACGATCTCTGCAGGCTTGAATACCCCGAGTCCCCAGACAGTTGTTTAAAAAATCCATTAAGACAGGAATGGATGTGTTTCTCTGGCGTCTGACTGGCCGAACAATGCAGCGTCTGATGGAGACGTGAAGTATGAGATTCAACCTCTCAGCAAAGGAACAGTCAGCCAGCTCAACCCCCCCTGTGCCCCCCCACCCCCTGGCTTGGCACACAGCCAGGGCCTTTCACTCCTCTCAAGGAGCAAAATCTCACTGGTTCTCCTTCACATTAAACACACAGTCATCCTTTATTTTAGCGCCGAATGCAGTGCAAGTGGGTCTCGGGGAAACAGCTTCACCCACAAGAAAATGCCCCCACCTGGCCCCTTGTTGCTCTCCGCAAGGCTCAAGAAGCACAGGTGCCTTTTTTTGTTTTTTTTTTTTTTTTGCTCGGTTTCATTTTACTTACAGAAAAGGTAAACTAAAATGGGGAAAACCCTCGAAGCCCCGTCCACCATTGATGTGTCCTTCAAATAACTAAGGCATTAAGCATAATGGATACCATGGCAACAGGAAAGAGTGAATGCAGGTAGTCTGCCTGTTTGGGATGGTAGCCAGTCACAGGCACACAGATTGATTTAGATGTATAGGGTAATCTCTTGTCACGCTACATCTATTTTAAGCAATACAAACCGCGCCGTAATATCTGTGCCATCTTCTTGCTTTCTGCGCTCCAATTTAACGTTACTTCTTAAAGAAACAACCTACATACATACATTTCAAGAAAAAAAGCAAATAAACCTGCTGAACAATCTCAAACCCCAAGCCCCAATACAAAATGATCAGTAGGTAATACTAATGAATCAGCGCCAGTGTAAATAAATACAGATAAAGTGAATAAAACTTTTTTTATCAACAAATGACATGCATGAATATGTACATACATAGCCCTTTTCCTATGGACACAAGTGATGAACAGCTGATTTAAATATACAAGAGTTAAGAGCTAATAGTTTATCATATATAAGTAATCATGAAAACGACCTTTGCTTGTAATAGCCTTGGGTTTAATGCATTTTAATCTCAAGGACTCGCTGTTTCAGACAGATGCGCTCCCTGATGCGACGTAGTAGGCGTGTAGTAATTATTCACTAGTTGTTTTTTCATTCTTTTTTTCTGCGGTATTTCAAATCAGCCTCTCTAGCTTTTTAGAAACCGGACCAGATAACATGAGCAGGGAGGCAGGTATTCATTTCAATTAATACAATATTTATATTATATACACTATACATGTATGTACACCTATACAATGTTGGGTTGTGATACCTTTGATAGGGGGCACTAGGAAGTGGGGAGACACAAAATGCATCCTTGCAAAAACACACACAGAAGAGTTATGATTATGGTTTTATTTTACTTTAAATAAACGCCATAGCAACCACTGTGGCCTGTTTAAATCACTTTACTGTACTGGGTCCTGTTCTTTTCACAGGCCAAATGCAGATAAACATTTCATTAGTAAACTTAATTGGAGGCTTTTTAGCGCAAAACACTCTTGTCAAACTGTGCTGTCAACCTTAGCACCACGGCTGAAGGACGGCCGTAAATAATGATTAATGCCTTATACGGCATTTAGGGTGAAAAAGCGTTTAACTTGCGGCCTCTAGTGGCTTCGTTGGTGTACAGCATCAACAGAACACGGCACCTTCCCTTACAGTGCAAACGGACATGAAAGCTGTTGATAGGGTCTCAGGCCGAATTTCTTTACCTTTACCAATCATTCATAAATTTAGAAGAAATAAACACATTCAGTGGATACTGACATAACTTCTCCAATTCTCCTTTACACGTATTTTAATTAGATTAACTGCAACAGCTCATAGCAAGTTGCTAAGTCCAGTTGCATAATGACAAAGATCATTTTCGATCTGTGCAAAAGCACATACTTCTCTATAGAAGGCATGTAATAGCAGCTGGGAAAAGAGTACATTGATCTTAACAAATTTCATATAGGACTAACCACAAATACACAGAAGTGCCTATATCCTTTCATATGGTCCTTGGTAAACATACCCCATCCGAACACGCTGCTATCAGTGCTCAGACTTAAAATACAGCATGTTCATAATGCATATGCAACAGGCCCTTTAACATATATATCTTACAGTAAAACTGGAGCTGGTGTTAAACGGTGAATGCAGTACATTTTAAAAGTCTACTGTTAAAAATTATCATACAACAGCGATATCTAAGTATGCATTTTTCATCGTTTTTTACAGCTACCTCACAATCTGTAATGGCCAATTACTTCACTTTTAACCCCCCCCCCCACACACACACACACACACACACACACACACACACACACACCTGTGCCACCTCAGGAAGAGGGGCGTATTTCCGTAACGCACTCGAAGGAGATGGCTGTTCATTCCCTGCCACCTACACCACAGCAGGTGCTGTGCAGCAAGGGGAACACAGTCGTCTAACCCATCAGGATGCACTATAATAAACCATTTCATTTCTGAGATATGCAAGGTTATTATGAGCTAATTACCAAGGGTTTTTTTCTCCTGAATAGCCTATTGGTCTAAAAATACTGCATATTTATTTGCAAATATATTCATTGATGAAGTTTTAAAATTACCTGGAAACCCATAAAAAGCAGTATAAACGGTCTGATTTAATACTGCCTTCATTATAATCGCATGGTATTTTCATAAATATTATTATGCGGTTACATTTTTATCATAAATATGAGTAAATTAGGTAATCACTGCCTAAATTCTATGACCAATCAACAGTTTAAATTTTATCCTTTGAAATTATTTCATACATGACCCATTTTTATTCATGTTCATAATGCCTGGAGTCAGCAAGCTAAGTTATGCTAAAATAAAGTACAATTTAATTGCCACTTTGTGAATGCATATACATTTTCTTTGAATGTTCCCCATTTGCGACATCATCTGTAACTGAATAAACCATGAATTGTAATTGTATAAAACACTCATCACCATTTTACAATCAGATTCAACAGATACGTTTTGTTATGTACTTGAGACTACATAGATAAGTTACATATACATATATCTTCCATCCATTTTCCAACCCGCTTATCCTACTGGGTCGTGGGGGGTCTGGAGCCTATCCCAGAAGCAATGGGCATGAGGCAGGGACCAACCCTGGACAGGGGGCCAGCCCATCGCAGGGCACACTCACACACCAGTCACCCACACATGCACACCTATGGGTTTAGGAACTCCAATCAGCCTCAGCATGTCTATGGACTGTGGGGGGAAACCGGAGTACCTGGAGGAAACCCCATGATGACACGGGGAGAACATGCAAACTCCACACACATGTAACAGTGCTAACCACTGCAGCACCATGCCGCCCCCTACATACATCATAAAGCATGTTATAGTTACAATTACAGGCTGTAAATTTGTTTTCATATAAAAATACACCATGATGTACTTGGTTTAAATACTATTTCACATATAAAACCGGGCACTTTTAAGGTCATATATAGGCCTAAAACGAAAGCCGTCAGTATGTTTGATCCAGCTGAATATCTGTTATTCAACATTGGTGAAACTCCATAATATTTAGTGTTATGTACTCGGTATATAATATTAAACAAACATATTCCTACACATTATTATATTGTGTTCTTGCCTTTGAGACCAAGTGGCACCAGTGACACCATGTGGCAGAACAAAATAAAATCCCCGCTTAACACTTTCAAAGTAAAACATTAATTCATAAAAACGCTACAAACTGTCAGAAATTCTTCTACTTTCAACAGCACAGACCTCAAAGCAATTTAATATTTAACAGGGCATCACAAAACACTGAGGTAGTTGCAAGTCTATCTCCAAGAACAGGGCGTAGATATTACTAGACGAATACATAAATATGAATCGTTTACAGTGAATTATTGGAATTATTAATATATTTGATAAAAGTATGCCTCTTACCTGTTGACTCCCATAATTATTTACTGTGAAATTTGGTCTCAGTAAGCACGGGCATAAGGCTCAAAGGGAACTCTGGACTGGGTGCCAGTACATTGTAGGACCAACACAATAAGGGCAATTTAGTGGCACTAGTTCACAAACATTAAGGAAGTAAAACGGGGTGTCTAGGAAATCCGTGCAAACACAGAAACGGGGCCCAGGAAATGGACGCGTAATAATGTGAAATGCAGTGCTACCGATTATTGCATTGTATTACTCTAAACGAACAAAATGTGCTATATAATAAAAACATTATTAAGTTCACTTTAATCCTAATATTTTTTAGCACGCCTGTCTAAGCATACTACAGTTCAGACGTATCACGTACGAATTCATCGAGTAAAAAGTTTCTAATGTTGACACTGTACGTACATGCTTTAAAATATATTTTTTACTTTTCTCATGTGCATTTTAATTAGATTGTTAAAGAAAACATGTAGGAAAACTGTCATGAAACTGTACGAAATCTTAATTTTTTAAAAGAGAAACTACGAGCTATCTTACTTCAAAGTCGATTTCTATGGTCGAGGTTTTTACGTATTTTGCGCATTTTCTTTAATGTCTATGGTAATGGACGCTTAGCGACACTTAGCAACCACGCACAAGGCCGTTAGTGTATTTACGTTTCTGCGTCCAGCTCTGCAGTGAATCACAGGCGGAATAGCCCGTTGAAGGTATTTAAAATAAACCAATCACTGTCTTGCGTATGCTCTCTCGACGAATCAGAGACCGCCAGCTGGGCGGTCTCTGGTGTTCCAGGTTAAACGCGGTGCAGTAGAACTCTTTAAACCAGGTAAAATGGCCCTATTAACGTTATGCGATACAAACACGAAAGAAATTAGATCGTGGCTATTCAACGGACCCGTAGCTATCCGTATGGTTTTAGTAGACAATTTTGTGAGCTGGCTGATTCGCCGTGATCTTTGATGTCCCGTGTTAATGCACAGGCAGAGGATTATTAGCCTGCCGCACGCAGCCTTGCACTGAGATTCTTACGTCTCACACGTCTTTTTTCTCTATGAACGTGCACATTCAGCTTCAAGGAACTGTGAATGTAAACCCTTTATAGATCGATTTTGCAAAAATCGATTTTGTTGATGACGGGGAATTCGTGACCCAAGTAGCCAGATCAGTTAGCTGGGTCGCTAACTGATCTGACTACCTTATCCAATGTAGTGATCTTTTTTTGGCAGCAAAAAATACTCGTTGATAGCCAGCATCATTCCCAATTTTATTTGGAAGATATAAAAATGATTTTACGATAGCTGCAGCGGTTTATATATGTGGTTTAGTAGATGACAGGTTAGTTGATACACTGATCACCCATTGGATGTAGCTGTAAATGATGCACTTCAGTTTGTAATTTTTCAGTCTTCTGGTGAAAAACCAGAAAATCTTCTAAGGTAGTTCATGTGGTGTTGTGTCACTGATGTATTTATTTTAGCTATTTTCCGTGTCCAATATTGACCTGTTTTGGTTGTCCATGGTATCTGGTTATAGAATGAAGGCTCGGTCATCCTCCCCGGTCCATGTGCACGTAGATGAGACTGCTCCTGTTCGCATTCATGTGCATCGGAGTCAGTCTTTACCTTCCTCCATGGAGGTAGAGTTTAATCTCTGCTTCAATCATGTTCAGTTCATCTGTTGTGTACAATGAAACCAAGTGTAAAAAAATCTGAAGATATTGCTGTTGTCCTTAGATGGAACAGCTTGCGCTCACTTCAGTGCCTGATTATGGGGGCACTGGTACGGGGAAAAACGCAGCCATAACCATCAACAAGGATGGTGAGACATTCCATAAGTCCAAAGAGGTAAATAATGTCTGTCAATGTTCATAAAATAACCTTTCAAGTTATAATGATAATAAATACAGAAAATAGTACATTTTATTTGGCATGTACACAGTTAAAATCACAGAAACTCTTCGATCATTTGAATTAATTTCCAAATTTTTATTTCACACAGAAAAGCATGAAGAAACCAAACTTAACGAAAAAGCCAGCATATAAGATCTGGGCGGCTAGCCAGTCCGGCGACTTTGACCTTGGAAAGGCCGAAGGAGAGAAGGAGAGTTCATCTCGTGATGTTGCTGATTTCGGCTTTAAGGTGACTCCAATATTTCCCATTTAAAAATGCCTGGGGTAGAGTGAAGGTGTGATGTTGCACACTATGTCGCACTATGGATAGGTGCCTGGGTCATTCTCGCTGGCCTACGGTCAGCCATGGAGGTATCACCCATATGGTAATAAAATTATATAATTATATCGTATGATATATGGTCCATGTAGTAATAAATTAGTGGCTAGTATGGTGTGTTTGCTACCTGAATTATGGATCTTTAGGAGAGATCTGAAAGACAAAGGCGCTAAGTTCAGCGTGATGATATTAAGGTACGTTTCATGAGTCCTGAAGGCTTCATCACTGATCATGGATTACGTTTTGTTCTGCATGAAGACAGTCATGTGAAGAGCACAGTGGTAATGGTACCGCTTGGTGCATTGTGGTGGACAGAGAAACTCAGCCGGCCATCCTGTCTCTCTCCCAGGAACGTCCTCCACCACATGCTTCTGGGACGGCTGGAGGTGACGCCGCTTTGTTGTCTGGCGGTCGGGACGGCCGAGGAGGGGGGCGGCGTGGAAGCAAGTCCTACCTGAGTCGCTCTGACCTTGACAGGTAGTCTTTAAAAACCCCGCCACAGTAGTCGTTTCTCTTTACCTTTACTCATTGCCTCTGTACTTCCATTTTGCCACTTCTGCTTCTTAAGGCACGGTTACGACGATATGAAAGACACGCATCTGCTGCGGACCCTGATTGACGCCGAGACCGCTGCCAGTGCTGTGGCTGTGCAGCTCGTGTCGTTTAAAGACGTTTTGCCGGATGGCCTTGATGTAAGTAAGAAGGGACAATGTGATCTCTATGGATTTGATGAAATGCTCATGTAAAGGACCCAGCAAGGTCTTCGTTTTGTATCAGTCTCTCCTTTGGTTTTATGCAAAACTGGAAAATGAGTTTCCAGCCAACCTCTGCCTGTTTCATTACAGTGAGGGCCTCCTGCCCCATTCCGTCCATCCCATGCTTATCCAGTATGTAGGACAGGCGGCCTGGATCTTGTTGAAGGCAGATTAGGGCACAGGGGTGAGGTACATCCTAGAGGTGCACCGATCCGATATATTCCCATTGGTATTGGCACCGATCCATACCTATTAGATGGACCGGGTATCGGCCATACAGCAGATACTAAACTAAAAGACCTTTCTGTGTTTTTAAGTAAATTTGCGTTGTTAAATCCTGGTTTAATCCTGGTTCTGCTGGCAGAAGGCTGTGCTGAGCAGCAGGATGCTTCCAGGTTAAAAATTTCTAAGACAGCTGTACACAAGAATAAGGTGAATCAGGAGACACTGGGAATGACCAGAAACCAGCCAGGTAAAGGGCAGAAGCAACTTTCTAATGCCAGAGATGACCTTCAGTTTATCAGGCAGTGCCTTATAAATCGGAGGATGACCTCAAGCGACCTTCAAAAAGAACGGGAAACATTAAGTGGTGTGAAGTGCGCTGCTAGGGCAGTTCATATCAGGCTCCTAGAAGCAGGACTGAAGTCCCATAAATCAAGGAAGAAGCCCTTCATCAGTGAGAAACAGAGATCAACCAGGCGGCAGTTTGCAAAAAAAAAAAAAAAACTATTTACAGACAAAAAATTGTGCTGTGGTTTTAATTTTTTCCGCGGCTGTATGTGACCAATCCACATCTGATGCTTATTTAGTTTTTGTCAGTCTGTAAAAAGATAGCTCTTTTGTAGTTAAATCAATTTGTACCTTTAGTCGCACGACAGCTCTTTCCCATTCTGGATGTGTTTTTTACGACATTCAAGCTGAGCGCTAATGCTGCCACTCAGTTTTTTTGCCACTCAGTAGGTGTGAGCGCAGTGACTTCCACCTGCTGTGACATCATGCGCATACCCCTCACCGTAGGGGGAGCGTAAGAACATCAGATAAGAGGGTGACGATTTGGAAGTATTTTACACTTGAAACAACTAGTAGTACAGAGATTTGCAGAGTTTTAATTAGAGGAAGTAGTTTTTAGTGGAAAATCCATCTAAACAAAGTGCACACAATTGTGTGAAAAAACGCAATGTATGATTTGAGAGTCGCTAGCTTGGGCTGTCTTGCACACTCACTACAGCTTGTGATACACAAGGGGCTGCTATTGCAACAAAGTATAAGTGACATTGCTAGTGAGAAAATCCGTGGGCATTTTAAGTATTCGCCACTTGTGTATCCTCCCTTGGAAGATATTTAAACTGAACCTCAAATACCTCAAAAACGCTTTAAACAAGGGAGGCGGAACAGTACATTATGTATGTTTCTTGTAGCCCAATTAAAGATTGTTTGACATACATTTTTTCATTTCATGTATTTGCTAGTTTAAAAAAAATTAGTAATATAAAGTATAACTTTTTAGATATTATATATTTATAATATTAAAATATGAAAGTCATAAGAGCTCTTGTATCGGAATCTGTATCGGTTCCGGCGGTAATGTATCAGAATCGGATTGAAACTACAAAAAAAAAAACGTGGATCGGCCCGCCCCTAGGAAGTCCTGGACAGGATGTCAGTATTTCACGGGGCACACACACATACTCATTCGCATTACACATTAGAGACACCAGCTAGCCTAACTGCATGTCCTGTGGATTACTGGGGGAAGCCGGGGTATCCAGAGTGTGCGGCTCATCTGACTGGAGCGCTGTCCTACTGATTGGAAGGTTGCCAGTTCAAATCCCAGTATGGAGATAGTGATTGCACTCATTTCCGTCAGGCCCTTAAACCCAGTAGCTCCAGAGCCTGATCCTGCTTTCTCAGCTGTGCATCGCTTTGAATAAAAGCATCTACTGAATAATATTAAACAACAATGAAACTTTGCCACTCCCCTTGGAGAAGATCTGTTTTCACCTGCCCATCCTGTTGTCTGTGACACAGACAGATATGTAGGTGAGATCAAGCCTGTCAGCCGAGGGCAGCGGCACCCATGGAGCTGTGGGTCAGAGGCCTTGCTCAAGGGCCCACAAACATGTGACTGTTCTGTCGAAGCCATGCGTGAACCAACAACCTTCTGATCACAGGCACATAGGCTTAGCCCGCTGAGCCATATGCTGTAAAGGACATGTAAAGGAGAACTGCCCCATGGGGAGAGCATGCACACCGCAGTCATGCTGAGTAGGCGTGTGATTCAAAGCTGCTTCCCACTGAGCCGCCGTGCTGCCCGACTCAGGATCTCTGGGGAATTTAATTGTTCCTGACGTAGAATAATTGCATGCCTGATTTACCATTGGATTTTTCCCCAGGGAACTCAACTTCCAGTTAAAAACAAGTTTTATTTCATATTCACTGATCTGATTGCCACCAAATTGCGAAGTGCACTTGCAATCATTTGTATTGTTTTGCTGATTCTCAAAATGTATATTTTAGGATTCGAGATTCAAGCACTCAGGTGAGCGGCAGCTTTCGCGGGAAAAAAACCTTTTGCTGGAGAAGCTGGAGATTTTCAAACGCATCAACAGGTTGGTCCGCGACCAGCTGAAAGAGCTGCAGAACCACGAGGTGCGTGATTCCGGCACCGAGGCCTACCAGGGTGTCCATCTAGCGTCATGCTCTTTTGCGAAAGCGGTTCCACTTTCTTTTATCTGCAGGAAAATCGACTTGAGGCGAGCCGGCAAATAGACATCTTACTGGAGAAGCTGACACAGACGGAAGCTGAGAATCGGGTGGGGATTCTGCATGGGAATTTATGTTTTTGATACCCCAGGATACGAGCAGTGGGGCTTTGATCGAATGGAGAGATGTGGGAAAATTTAAAGAGGAATACTGATTACAAATTAGGGGTATGGGGGGTTTGGGGATAGGGGGGCGGCTCCCGGTTCAGTGGTTGAGATTAAAATCACATGGTGACAGATATGAATGAGAGATGTATGTGCAGAATTAAGATCTGAATAACTGCTAAAGTGACCTCCACCTCTAGCTTTCTCTTGTGAAGTTTAAAAAAATGGGAAACGTTTTGATGTGAATGAGTTTTTATGCTTTGCCTAGAACCTGAAAAGAAACCTCAGCGAGACGGAGAGCAAGGTGGGGGAACTGACGGATATGAGGAAAAGAGAAATGGTGTGACATTTAATGTTTTCCCGATTCATGCAATGACTTTCATCTTACTTTGTTGCCACAGTTATATTCGGTGTGGCTACAGAAGGCAAGACCGCCATTTGAGGTTATTTATAACCCTGACAAAACAAGGCCCAAAGATGATCGAATTTGTGTGTCGTGGCGTCCTGCAGGAAAACATCAGCACCGCCCTGCAGTTATCGAAGTCTGTGGATGCCACCCGCGTTGTCCTGCAGGGGCAGCTCCGGAACAAGGAGTCGGAGAACAACAGGCTGTGTGTGCAGCTGCGGGTGAGGGCCAGCAGGGGGTGCTGACACACTAGCAGAGCTCGCAGACTGGCTTATGATAATGTACTTAGTGGTCTGTTCGCTGAGCGTGGGGTGGTGAAGCCTGCTACCACTCCCGGCAGAGTCTGGAGAGAGCGATGGTGGAACGGAAGCTGGAAGCGGAGGCTACGAGGGCGGAGATGACAGCTCTGTCAGAGAAGGCCGCCTGGGAGAAGGAAGCTCTCAAGAAAGCCGTCAGGGCCCAGAAACGGAGGGCAGAACGATTTGAGTCCGCCATCGAGAAGTGCTACAGTCAAATGAGGGAGAAGGTACCTGTGACAGTGATGTCATTTCCTTCTACTGTGACATCAGCAGAGTGAGTCATTGAGACGACGACATTTTGAATCTGGTATAGGGCTGGGTGATATCATATCGAAATCACGCATGCGCAATAATCACCAGGGCTTCAGATGACAGACGAAGCATTTGGCCGGATGCCAGCTTTTCGGTGCTATACAGACATTTATTTACACCCATAATTTGGTAAGAAGATTAGTAGTGTGGCTTAAATATTAATGAGATGCGTTTTGTGATACCCAAAAGTTAGTAATCTGTATAAAATGAATGTTTCTTAAATTCGATTAGCGGAGCACACCACATAATACTGTTTTGGTATACTACAATTTGGTATACCTCAGTGCAATATGCACTGAAGTCATGGTGAAGAAGAGCAGCCACAACATCTTAAAAAGAGGAGAT
>JABJVO010000044.1:15211728-15260944 GCA_026770805.1 Boulengeromyrus knoepffleri
TGTGGCTCATCAGAAGCCAAGTAGGATAGAAAACATACTGGATAGTAGCTCTCCAGGACCGGAGTTGGAGACCCCTGGTGTAAGGCGGTGGAGGGTGGCTGTGTTTGGGCGGGGCAAAGTCACATGACCCCTGTTTGGCTTTTTTTTTTGTGTCCGCTTACATTTCACTAGCTGTACTTCCTCATAACTCGGCTGTGACATTACTCTCAAATGTAATCAGATTAAGAATGAAAGAATTAAAAGTCAGTTCCCACAAGGCCCAAGCTGGGCACCAGTGGGGCTGTAATGAGATACTGGGGTTGGATTCATCTGACATTTTACTGTATGTCCAGGACCTGGCTGCACCAGGCCGACAGCTTGTGTGTGCAAACAAACTCTCATATTTTAGCTTGTCCTGTGCAGTGTGGTCTAAGTGATGGATAACTCCTCTTAAGACAAATTCAGACCACATGTATTGCCCTTCGAATATGTTTTTGTTCATTTTTATTAGACAGAAGTCTTTGAGGTAGACTTGCTATCATTACTAGTCACTGCATTAATATATGGACTCACCTTGTATCAACAGACTTGAGGCTTTTCTGAGGCAGAATTATCAAACACTTCAATCGAACACGGTCTGCAATGTGTGTGGTTGCAAACACGACATGACAGCATCTACAAACAATGCTCTGATCTTCAAGAGTCCCCTGGGGGAGGACAGTCCATTCCCAGGACCCCCAGGCCTTTAGGCAAACCTGTAGCTCTTATATTCCTCTGAAAGCTTGTTTTCAACAGATTGGCACAAATCCGTGTGGAACGCAGCCGACTGTCATCCAGAACCCCTCAGAATTGCTAATCAATAAGAGAACAGATGAGTTCAGACCATGTATGCGACTACAGTCCTGCTTCTGTTCCGCAATAAACTCCTTTCTCAGACAAACTTGGGAATAGTTGAGGTTCAAAGTCATAAAAGGTTTTGGAGAGCTTTGGAGAAGAGATGAAGCCTACAAGCTCACAACATGACCAGCTGTAATTCCGTTTGATCGCACTCAAAAAGCAAATCTCTCACGCCATATAAGCACTGAGATGTTTTGTTTAGGTTTGCCAGCGTTCTCTCAAGGAGAGGACAAAATCATAGGATTGGTGAACTTTGGACCGGTCTTTTGATCTGCACCACGTGGCGCTGAACATGGGGGGGGGGCGGTCATTACTGTCATAAATCTCATACTTACTACTAGAAATATAGTTCTATAAAGCCCAATGTTTGTGCTTCCCAGGGGCCTAATGGAGAGCGTGGGGACCCAGGGCATGACGCCTACCAGGTGAAACCCTTCAGGTAATCAATCAGCTCTAGCCTCTTGGCCATAAACTGAGAAAAAGTCATTCGAGGGCAGGAGTTCTTGGCTAATGCAGCTCAACATAAAAACATTTCATTTACAGTGAGATTATGGGAAGGTGACCAGCTTATAAATATATTACAGACTGCAGCAAATACTCACTACTCATAGGAAGGAAGAAAAATCACCTGTCACACCTAGATACTTATAGAACCTACAGTCATACTCACCTGGCTTCCACGTGCCGATCCTGAATGATCCTGAGTGATCCTGAGTGACCCTGAGTGATCAGGATCAGTAATAAACTATTCAGAGTGTTTGATTGGGTTGAGCCCTTGCTGGCACCACTGGACCTAGACCTGTAAGCCACTAATGTTGTTTTCTCTGATGACATCTCTCTTTTAGATGACTGTCCCTCTCATTGAATCTATAGCAGGGGCCTAGTAGTGATAGTGTGGACCATGTTAAGTATACTGTGGGTGCACCTGGACCCCAGGGACCTACAGAAGAGCAGGGAAACCTGGTGAGAAGATAAAGGCGTTTTCCACACTTTTGTGCCGTTTCACCTGACTGTTCCTTTGGCTTCCAGGGCGCCTGTTCCGGCAAATTCTGGCATGCCCTCCTTAGCATTTCCTTGATCTCACCGTGACGGCCCCCTGAGCAGGGCTCTCTGCCAGGACTTTTAAGTTTACTGAGCAGTGTTAACCTGTTGCTCCATGTCGTTCTCATGATTATAAGTATTTTGGTGCTGGCCTTTTAAAATTCTTTTTTTAATTGCAGAACATAATCATTAAAATGAGAATTAAGTCATGTATTTGGAATAAGAACAGAGACGAAAGCTGGTCCGATACTGAAGATATATGACATTTTGCTTTGCAATCCAGCCTCAGGTTACTGGGAGGACAGGGCTGTTTATTTCTGTGTTTTAATGGATATTTCAATTGATGTTTTACTCCCTTTGCTTCCACCGAAACACGATAAAAGGATTTTTGAAACTACTATGCTGCTGATCTGTGCCTCCACAAACAAAGATGCTTTCTGTAAATTTAAACGATTGGAATGTACGCCCCTGCTGTCTCACTCAGCCAACACTTTACCAAGATGAATATACCCCCATGTCTTCCCAGCATGCAACTGTGAGCTCATCTCTCAGGTGGTCACAGAAAAAACTCTAAGAAGTTTCTTCTCTGCTCATGTGCTTTTAGTCCATGTGGCTATAACTCACTGTAATGTTTTTGGTTCCAAAAACCATGTAATAAAGTAGCATACCTCAGGTTTTATGTATACAATACATATTGCACTGGCAATACGTAGTATTAAAATGTGAAAGGTTTTGGTCCATTACAAGAATTCACTTGCGTATTGCACAATTTTATGTCCCTGTGAAGATATGCTTGAGCTACAAGCTGATTCAAACCTGCTGATTTATGAGGTCATGAGTTATCATTTATTCACATTTAGTACCAGCAAAAATGCAGCATCAGGTGGTTCCAGGTAATCAAAGCATCACCACAGAGAGAAGCCATATTTGGGTGAGATGTTTTAAGTCTGGTTTGAAACATTAGTTTCTCATAACTATGTATCCAAATATGACTTTATTTTGTATTTTATTGGGATAATTAGACGGTTTTTATGGACTCCAAAGTAATCCGTAAAATGAATGAAGATTTGATTATGTGGCAACTATCATTTCTGGAAAGCCGAACTTTGACACAATGCTGAATGCAACAGAGGTCATGTGACACAAACGTCATCCATGAAAATGCTTATAATGTTTCTATTACAGACAGTCTTTTGTGCTTTCCAGGGATCAATGGGGAACAAACAACCCGGGGGTGGGGGGCTGCTGGCAGAGACGTGAACATCACTTGGGGGACAGGAGTAACAGGAGTGAATTGACCGCACACTTTGAATAACGTCCAGACAAAATAAAATGTAACACGTTGGCGAGAACAATCTGTCACATGTTTGTTCTGTTTCATGCCACAACCCCAGGGAGTGCTGAATGTTTTCGATACAGCAGACCCACATACAGAGCGCAAATAAACATGCAATTTGTGGTAAGTGTGTGAGTCATTTTAATAAGGGAGATAACAGTTCGTTTAAAATGGAAATTGCTCTCTTTATTAATTATTTATTAATAGCCACTAATGGTCTAATATAGAGGTGGCCAATCTTATCCACAAAGGACCAATGTGTATGCAGAAACTTTAGGTCAGCTGTTCAATCCCAGCTGCGAGGACTCGTCTGCCAATCAGTCCTCTAATTAGTAATCCAATTAGGGAGTTGCAGCAAAAACCCTCATACCTAATGGCCCTTTTTGGATAAGATTGGCCACCGCTGGTGTTATACTATCAGCGGCACTGACAGGGAAGCCAATAATTTACACAACACTCACATTTGCATGTTAACAAAACACACACATTCCACAGCAAACATTACACATTAACTATGTACAACATAAACACATGAAAACACATCAATTTACACCAAGGGTAGGAAATCCTGATCCTGGAGTGCCGGTATCCAGCAGGTTTTCTGTCCTACCTGATGAGTTACTATCTGCCTGAGATCAGCTGTGGTTCCTCAGAGACCAGGTAGGATGGAAAACCTGCTGGATCCCGGCACTCCAGGATCAGGTTTCCCTACCCCTGATTTACATTATTTGCAGACGTGTGTGGTGTGGTGCAAAATATGCCGGTATGTCCTGCTGACCAACCCGGCAGCGTCACATTTATGTCAGCCAATCATGAGCAGTGGGTGGGGTCAGAACAAATGAAAAAGGCTGCCTAGGACGCCTTAGACAGGTGATGCGCCTGATCACCGTATTCCTAAAACGATGTTGATCCTGTCGATTTTCATTTGAAGTATGCGGCCACCTTAAATATTAATGGAAGGGAACTGTCTGCTTTATTACAAGAAATGATTCAGAATGGTCACAGATGGCAACATCTGTTCTGTTTATCCCACTGACTCAATGCGCTCAGTATATTATGCGTTTTACACATCTCCCTCTTAATGCATTTCTTGTTATGCTTTTTTGGAATTTTTTTTCTATTAATGTTATAAATATTCCTCGGTTTAGCTGCATTGCTACATCAATGATTTGGCTTTTACGCGTTCTGGCTTCGCAGTTTTGAAATTCTCGGGGGAATCAGGTTTACACAGAAGGGTGTCCAGGTCCTGCTGGTTCTCCTGCATTTCCAGAGGTACCTGGGTTCCCTCGGAGAAATGGGGATGTGGCAAGTATGAGACTTTTACCATCCATTTACCCTGCACCCCTGAAACGTATTTCCAAAGCCAGTCTGGCATCATCTAGAACATACTTTCCATGGTCCTACACCAAGAGCGAAACCACACAGCCCTAAATCCCACAGACTCCCTTTTCCGTGAAGCTGAACGGAACGTAAGCACCACACGTCTTCTGTCAGAGAGCTCACACTCTTAACTGACACTGTCGGTTCTGTAAACATTGAACGTTTCCTGACATTACCTAACTGCATGAGGGGCATAGTGAGGAAATCTTTCTGTGGGGATAGGTGATGATAATCCCTTCTTTGAGATTCCTGAGGGAGACGTCCTTTACGTATATTGGCAGGTGAGATACTGAGCTTACTGTAATATGATAATTGTATAATGCTAGACTGCCAACCACTGTGACAAGAATGTGTCTCAGATTAACGGCCGACCAGAGCTAGAGAAAACCGCAGGGAGGCCGGTGTTTTTCTTGGCTCCTCGGGTACCTCTACTCTCCAGATTTCTGCATTATTTGGTAAAGAAGCAGGCTCAGTGAGAATTCAGCCATGAGTTATTCCATTCCCCCGGGCAGGCCCAGCTCGCGCTGCTTTAACCAGCCTTGCCTCGGTCAAGACATGATACTAAAAGGTTCTGTGTGGATCCATCAACACCCGGGTCCTCCTAAAGGTTTGCTTTACCCGATCTGAGAGAAACGTGGAGAGTAAACGTGGTACAGACACAAAACAAGAATTTTGTCCAGGTGTTCGTTGTCTGATTCTCTATAATAGCTTATGTTCACCTGACCCAGTTAAACAGGGTGATTTTCTACTTAGATCAGTCAGTCAGGTAGGCAGCTAGGAGGAAAATGTCAAAACAGTTGAAGAATTGAACTAACCAGTATAACCAAATCCAGTTCCAGGAGGTACTTTTCATGCTCCAAACAAGATCTATAACTAGAAATTCGAAAGGTTAAGAAATGTATACATAAGTTACTTATCAAAGTAATGCCCGTATTGGTCACAAACACAAGAGCAATGACAGACTCCCAGTGCTGTCCCTCAGTACTCCTGCTCATTTGAGGGGGCAGAATTTCATATTCACTTGACCTTTAAACACCTTTACGTGTCATGTTTGTTGTCATGGAATCCGTGGTGGCACCATTTGCATATTCACCTAAATTCCATAACACATCCTTTGATACTTAGTATTAAGATATCTATCTATCTATCTTGTCAGTCTTTTAAGAGTGCTATGTTTGAAATCATACTTTTTGAATGGTGGTTTCCTGAAGACATTGCAACCATACATCACATCGGAAAGTCAATGTCTGTAATATAAATATGGCATGAACCATGAGAACCTTAGAGCTCATGCCTAATGTTCTAGATGAAGAATGAAACATTCACTCCCAAGATGGCTGCCTTCAGCCGATAGCCTGTCTCCCCAGGAAAGGGAGAGTTTGCAGGACCGTGTGTGATTGCAGAAGACTCGGTTAAAAGAGAGCTGCTCGCGAAGATCAACAAGTCAGCATTGGTGAATAGTCTCATCCGTCATTCAGCTGAACATATTATGATAGCTATAAAATATTAATTGCAGTAGATTATTCGGACTGCACTGAACCCAGCAAAAAATGAAAGAAGTGATTCATTGGCCGAGAAGGCTGGGGACCAGGGGGAAAAAAAACCACACTGCACTCGAACACGTCCGACACGTACTCGCTTTACGGGGGCCGAAGCTAAACAGGGCACTCCAATTTGCACTGTTTTCGGGGCCATGCACAACTAATCAAACCAAAATCGCAGTCACCTGACTTTCCTTTTGGACCTGGCCCTGCCCTCAGACTTGTCTCAGAACCATTTATCTTAGAAATTTACAAAATAATACCAAAACAATAACATCACAGGTTTCCATTTAGTTTTCCCTTTACCTGTCGTTTTGAGACTCTAATCACAAGACCGCAAGAGTTCCTTTAATGACAGATGATTTATTTCTTTAAAAGGGAGTCTATTTCTATAATCCCCTTAATGAAACGACCCTAGAGAGTGCGTTTTAGGTGGGCCAGTCTTTTATTTGGATAACTCTAAAAATAGGTGGGGCCTTTGTGAAACCGTCTGATGGTGCACATTTTTGATAAATTTCCATTCCGAGTAGAATTACAGGGGAAGAATTCAGCCCCCTTCTTACATAATGAAGCAGCTTAGGGACCAGACCGAGTTTTCTTATGTAACGTTCAGATTCATTTCAGACAGCTACATTTTCTTATGTGCTGTCCATTTGTTTTTGGAGACCATTGTCAAATTCAAAAGCTTCTGAGGTTTTCAGAGAAGACCTTTGATAAGTTTCTGGCCTGGCTTAAGGTATAAAGGCTCTAAAATATGTGAAGTACTAATATTTACCATTTTTGACCAAGTGTAATTTATCTTTTTGTTCCTGATCCCTTAACTTTGGTGTTTGTGCCACCCAGGTGTAATCAAAGATCTCTGGGATCCCCAAGGCCAGCAGTTGACATCACATTGCTGCAGTTTACATGATAACTTTAGCCAGTGAGAGTTGTTTCACTGTGGTGTGTGGAAATGAACAGGACACTTTATATATTAAATGTTATTTCTGTGTGTCAGAAGAAGGAGCGATTGGATTTTCTTTGTTTATCTCAGGGTCCGGTAACACTTTACTTGACTGCGCACAAATAATATAGTATTATACTATAATAATGTATTAATTAACCACAAATTAAGTCTTAGTCCCAAACTGATCTCATGTAAATTCATCATTAATTAATCGTGACACGTTTCATCCCAAGCGATCACTATATATGTAAGTATATCTGAAAATTCTGTACACCATTGTGAACTACTGAAGGAACAAGTCAAAGTGAAATACTGATCTTATGTTTGTTCATTATTAATGAATCATGACACATCTTTTATCTCAAGTAGTGACTATATTTGTTCATAATTTGTATTTTAGTGGTAAATGAGTTATTACTAAGTATCTTATGCCCCGTCTAGTAAAGTGTTACCCTGGGTCTTAGTGGGCATTTGGGCCTCCCTGGCAGGCCTGGTACTGAAGGGCCTGCTGGTAATCAGTTGAGCAAAACAAGAGCCTTCAAGTGTCCAGTTTCTGCTAAACTCCTGCAGTGGTTTGCACCAGCTAAGTGTAAGTTCGATCTTAGCCTAAGATGGACGTAAACTGCCCCTATGTTCAAGATTACGCACTATTAAAGAAATAAATGGTTGCAACACATACATAGTTTCAACATAGCACTAACGTAAATGCTACACTACCTTAACATTAGGTGTAAGCTCCATCGTAAGAAAAAAAATGTTTAAAAGTGGTGAAAATGGCACAAATGTTAATAACCTAATGAACCTTTTTTTCATTCCTAACATGTAATATTATAACATTATCAGACAATGTTAATAATTTGTTACCTTCTCCACATGTTACCATGCCATTTCCCCCTGAATAACACTGTCCCCAGTAGTTCAGATCAGGCACACTGGGTAACCTGTGTGTAATATACCACAATAAAATGGCGAACATGAATGAATTAGCACAAGGATAATTAAATAATAAAGGATAATTAAAATGATTTAAATTGCTGGTAATAAATATTGCCTGGGAAAACATGTGACGATCAATTTGGTATTGTTAATTTCCAATTCTATCTTAATTATAGTAACTTACTTTTTATATTTGTCGACTACTGCTGAAACAATGTCTTTGTATGAGCATTCAGACACAACACAGTTCTATTAAAACATCGTGATACATGGTTTGCAATGCTAACACACAGATACAGAAATCACTAGACACCAAATTGGTGATACAAGTCTGTTTACATGGAAATGAGTAGCTGAATCACTTTTTTTCAACCATCAATAATACCCTTGTGCATAGATATGAAGGGGGAACATTATTACCCTAAGCCTAAAATATAGGGTTCCACCTGCTAAAACAGACACACATCAACTCTGGACCCCAATACTGATAATACTACTTCATACACATCTAATTATGTACCTGAATGACTTTCTGCCATCTTTCATATTCCTTTGTCCAAATATAAGAGGGAAACATTATTTCCTGATATCCAGGTTATTTAATGCCCCCTGTTAAAACAGACATGCAGCAACTCTGGACCCTAATACTGATGATATTAGTTTATGCCCATTTAATTATATATCTGAATGACTTTCAGCCATCTCACATGCTTCAATGCCCAAATATGAGCATTATCAGTATCTGGATCCAGAGTTTCTGCATGTCTGCTTTAGCAGGGGCAACCAAATATCCTGGATTTCAGGAAACAAAGCTTCCCTCTCATATTTGGGCAAAAAGTCAGGTGCATGGCTACATGTGGCTAAATTGGCGTTATTAGCATTGAGGTCCAGAGTTGCTGTGTGTCTGTTTTAGCAGGTTGAACCATATATTATAGACTTAAGCTAATAATGTTCCCCCTTCATATCAATGCACAAACATATGATTATAATGGCTGAAAAAGTCAGTCAGACACCTATTTGCATGTATACAGATTTGTATCACCAATTTGGTGCCCTGTAGTTTCTGGATCTGTGTGTTAGCATAGCATCACAATGTTTTAATAGAACTAGATTATGTTTCAGTGGGTACAAAGACATCACTGTCAGCAGTTGCCTACAATTAAGTTAAAATTAGATCGTCACTCATACTATACCTGATGTCCTACAAACAATACTACTGTTTTCTGTATTTTACCAGCAAACACCTATTACCAGCGACTTAAATAGTTTCAGTTACCTTTAAATAATAAACAAATAAAGACAGACGACATTCTTGCATGAATGGTCTGTGTACCTCAGCACATTAAAGACATTAAGAAAGGCATTAAAGAAATTTAGGGGCACATTAAAACAGCATCGAAACCCTCAAACTACAGAGTAGCGGTGATGTCATGATTTCAAATCATGGGGAACATGGGGGAACTGAATTCTCCGTAACACCGGCGTTACCATTCTCTCTGACACAGGAAGTCACAGGCCCTCCGGGGGGGGGGGGTGGAAATGACGGTCCAGGCAGATGGCCTCTATATGGGGAGATTATCGGATTCATTCACATGAATCTCGGCGACTTGCATTTCCATATCAGAGATAAGTGACTGAGGTCAGTCTGTGCAGAAAGTGCTAGCATTTTGTGTGGCTGTGAAGTTTCCATCTTTTATTACAGTGTTGACATTATATCTAAGCATTTTAACTCTTATGGTTCAAACAATACTGCAGGTACTTTTCATTTTAGTGGCGCCGACTCATTCATTGATATAATTATTTGCTTTTGAGACATAAGTTAAATGTTTTGGGTGAGGTGTGGCTTTTTACAGCTAAACCGTAATGTTGTGCTGTATACATTGATTGAGAAAAGCTCTTGTATCTGAGAATGTTAAGTATGTCGTCAAAGCAATTGAGAAAAACTGTAAGAAGATAGTTGATCAGCCACCGGAGATCAGAGCATGCGAAATTTCTACAAGTTTCCACAAAGTCACAGCCTTCAAATTCCCCTTTTAAATCCTTTCCTCTCTGTACGTCTTTGTTTTTCAGATACTTCTATCTGAAGCATCTTGCAGAAATCACTTCACACATTTGCGCAGTGGGAGATTTTATGAAGGCAATTCAGATTTATACAATGCTGAAGGATTAAACAGCAGGAGCCTTCCCATGCATGAACCCTGGCCTGTGAGTCCTGAAAGAGCTTTCCCGTTCACGCACTCCTGCACGCCATAGATGCAAGATGTTTCGTTATATTATACCGCTTCGTTTTAATAGCACCGTACTGCCATTCCAGAGAAAATCGGCTGCGGTTTCCGAAATGGATTACCGTGAAGCTGGATGTGACACGAAAACAAGTTCTTCCGAAAAATACCAGCGTTTGTTCTGGTACTTTCATTTAGATGGTTATGGGTTAGGCTGGAACGTACATTTTGCAGTTATCTGTGTACATTGAATAAAAATATGGCTATTTTTCTTTTAAGAGTGGGCCTTGCCATAATACACTCTTCTGTGAAAAGAATTAGGTCACATATTTATCATGTTCAGTGCTGCTGGCCCGAATACAAGTGGTAACTGCAATAAAATGAGAATGAACAAAACCCTCTGTTGCAATTTGCAAAGGAGCCATTTGATCACAGAGTTCGGTTGAAGGAAAAGTTCATTCAGTATGAAACACGGATGGCCAGTCACACAAATCCAAACAAACGTGTCCAGCAGGGAAGTGGTACATTCCGGCCACATCTGTCTTAGCAGGAAGTGCTCGTCGCGGTGTTAGCATTCTGCTGCATCGAGGGCGGCGTTTTCTCCCTGCTTTGTAAACAGTTTGAGATTCCAGGCGATGTCTTCTCCTGCTGTGGAGAACATGTGCACAGCATGTTGCTTTGGGCTTAAATGAAACCCAGCTGTACAATAGACAGGGGGTTTCGGTAACCGGAGAGAATTCCAGTGCTGGCCTGTAGGGGGAGATGTTTCGCCTCTACACAATTCAGCAAAGCATCCAGTGCAGACCTCTGTTGGGCCGCATTTGATTCTACTTATCGATCTGAACACCACAGGGATTCCGGCATGGTTTCATTCTTGCTCCTGCCTCAACCAGAAGCGGCATGGTTTTGAAATAGCTGCCTTTAAGAAAAGTCACCCTGCCACCCCCCCCCCACCACCCTGCCGGGGAACGTGGTCCAACCCACAGCACATCCTGTGACAGTCAGCTTATAGCATACCCTGTTTGATGTGTGTGAATTACTTTAATACCTTTATTCTTATTACAGGGACCTCCAGGGCCTCCGGATCCCTTGGTAAGGCTGGTTGGTACATGAAGCGCACTTCCTGAGTTTCACCAGGGGTGGCAGCAATGCGACACGTCCTGGAACGGGAAGCATGTGCCTCTCTGAGAGGCGACAGCTGTTGCTGAGTGGTTTGGACCCAGCTGGTCCTGCTGTCCGGAATGCGGGGCCACAGGATTCAACTGGGGGGAAAAAAAAAACGAAAGAACAGACAAGTGAACTGGGAAGCCTGGTGTGTTTTCCGAAATTCTCTGGAGGGAGGGAGCATGTGTGATGGATTTTCCTCTTGACTGATTCAGGCACCAATGAACCGGGTGCTTGAAGGCCTTTGCCCCACACATTCCTGGTTAAACCAGCGGGCAAATTCTGATTAGGCCACTGCCACCTGCCCCCACCCCCCATCTCTGGTGTGGGTGGAAGGGAGCTGTGTACTACTTGATGACTCCAAAGTGATGAGGAGCTCTAAGCAAGTGCTGCAACTTCATGGACCAGCCACCCTGCATTGGGGTCCTCTTTCACCAGTGGCGGTTCTCGACCATTTCAACTAGGGGGGCCAGACTGGGGCCAGTTGTTCAGTCAGGGGGGCCAGATGTATTTGACCTTACTGTCCACATATTAATGACACTAGATTGTCAGCATTAAGAAGCAAAAGGGAATTTTGAAAACCGCAATACGATAAGGGTGTGTCAAGAAAATGTGCTCGCGTTTGTGTTTCGCCTGTTCCCAGCAAAATGAAATTTTAGCCCACATTCATCAATGTAAATAACAATAATAATAATATATTTATTTCAGACCCAAGTAGAATACACATTTAGAGGGGACATGTCCCCCCTCAAAACCACCCCATCTTTCACACCTTGCTCAGTATAACTCTCAGATTTATGATACCAAACAGCTGCTGCCACCAATCAAGGACCCTCTTTCAAACTCGGGCGGGCCCCCCGCTACCCAGCCCGTTAGCCCGGCTAACCTCCTGGAAGTGGGTCCGGTGTACGATGACGTCGCCCTGCCCCCAGCAGGCTATAAAAGCAAACAATGCTGCACAGATATGAGCTCAAACTTTCCAGTTGGTTGCCTTTAATGGGCCTGTTCATTATGTCATTCTTCTCCTTAATGTTGGAGCGGAATAAACAGGCACACCCCCGCTAACACTTCTTGGGGACCCCCAAGAGCAAACACTGGTACTCATAAGAAATGGGTAGAACACCATTTTCCAGCACCATAAAACTATTAGCAAATGCACAATGCCAGTTTGGCTAGCCTTAAGTGTTTACGTTACACCAAGTCAACTATGAACGACAAGCATGCCTACATAGCAATGTAGCAACACTTGAAATGAGGCTTTTATGTTGTCCAGGAGCAAGTAGCAGCTAAAACGACAGTGCTGCAAGGTCTAAAAAATGAAATCCAAATCACCACCATAATTTTGGGTTAAGATGGGTCAGCCTAGTCACATGGGATGTACCCAGGGGGCTGGAAGCCAAAATTGTTGTGATCGCGGGAAAAGACGAGGCAGGAAGGCGGGAATCCACAGGTAAACGGGTTTATTCAGAAGACAGGGGGCAGACGGCGACTAAACATTAATGACGGATCTGGGGAAACTAACTCAGACGCAGACTAAAATACGCAGGACAAGCCAAAAACAATCGGGAATTAACACGAGGTAACGAGGGGGGTGTGGCACACACGAGGATCAGACTACAAGGGGCACAATTTATTGAGAATTTTGGGTATGAAATGCTGGTTCGCAGATTTATGTTAAATAGGCTGTGAGAAACAGTGTTTTCCTCAGCTGTTATTAATAAACTAAAAGTGTTTTGGGGCAACCTTGGTAAACATGCCGCATTTTTGGGAAAACGTTTGAGCTCTGGAATTTATACTATTATAATCAGTAAAGTTACTTTTTAAAATCCTGAGTGTATGCATGTACTTTGGGATAAACCCATATATTTTTTGCTTAATGGGTTCTGCTGACAGGAGATTACTGGAAATGAGTTTGGATTTCATCAAAAACATATGTCATGTTACACACTACCTTTGTTGTGTGAATATTTAAATATTAAAATCTGTATTTGCAACCATTATATCTCATGTCAACCACCTTTTGGTTTGAATTATCATACATCGGCCTATATAAATGTCTTTAAAGTTTCTTTCTGATAACAACAAATTTAATGCTATCACGCAGCTTCACTAATGAAGGATCAGTAACCGGATAAACACATTACAAAGATATGTTAGAAGGAACATACAGACATGTATAGACATATCTTTATACTTAATTTTACCAGTACAGGCACCCTATAAAAGAATATCTTTAAATGTCTCCTAGTTGACATATTTAATCTGTTTCCTCGTATTCCTCGTAAAATGCACTCATCTAGGGCGGTTCAGAAGCATTTTCTCACAAGTTCCCTGACGCGATTTCGGACTGAGCACTGGAAAAACCTCCTCTTCGACTTTTCCCTGACCTTAATCCAGGAAGTAATCATTCACGTTGTGTGTGGATCCAGACGATCTTTTGCCATGGAAATTATGTGAAACTCCGAGTTCTGACACTGTATTAAAATCATTTACAGACCGTTTACACGCCTCAGACATGTAGCAACCGATTTGTCAAGTAGCGACGAATTGCATTGCTAATTTACATAGTTGTGCACCGGGATTAAATAGGAATCAGAGAGGAGGAGGCTGGTACAGAGGGGGGGCGGGGGTCCCGAATAAGCCGCTCTGTACATTACTTTATTAATTATTATATGTATTTATGATCGTAATCCCCGAACCCTTCCAATGAGGAAGCAGACTCTGGGGATTTGGGGGTGGCCTCCCCTATCTCTGGGGCAGAGGTCACTGACGTGGTTAAAAAGCTCCTCGGTGGCCGGGCCCTTGGGGTGGATGAGATCCGCCTGGAGTTCCTCAAGGCTCTGGATGCTGCAGGGCTGTCGTGGTTGACACACATCTGCAGCATCGTGTGGACATCGGGGCAGTGCCTCTGGATTGGCAGACCAGGGTGGTGGTGCCCATCTTCAAGAAGGGGACCGGAGGGTGTGTTCGAACTATAGGGGGATCACACTACTCAGCTTCCCTGGTAAGGTCTATTCAGGGGTTCTGGAGAGGAGAGTTCACCAAATTGTGGAATCTCGGATTCAGGAGGAGCAGTGTGGTTTTTGCCCTGGCCGTGGAACAGTGGACCAGCTCTATACTCTCGGCAGGGTCCTGGAGGGTGTGTGGGAGTTTGCCCAACCAGTCCACATGTGCTTTGTGGACTTGGAGAAGGCATTCGATCGCGTCCCTTGGGGAGTCCTGTGGGGGGTGCTCCGGGAGTACGGGGTGCCGGGCTTCCTTATCAGGGCTGTTTGGTCCCTGTACAACCAGTGTCAGAGCTTGGTCCGCATTGTTGGCAGTAAGTCGGACTCGTTCCCGGTGAGGGTCGGACTCCGCCAGGGCTGCCCTTTATCACCGATTCTGTTCATAACTTTTATGGACAGAATTTCTAGGCGCAGCCAGGGAGCTGAGGGTGTCCGGTTTGGTGACCTCAGGATTAGGTCTCTGCTTTTTGCAGATGATGTGGTTCTGTTGGCCTCAGCAGACCGTGACCTTCGGCTCTCACTGGAGCAGTACGCAGCCGAGTGTGAAGCGGCTGGGATGAAAATCAGCACCTCCAAATCTGAGACCATGGTCCTCAGCCGGAAAAGGATGGAGTGTTCTCCCTGGGTCGGGGAGGAGGTCCTTCCCCAAGTGGAGGAGTTTAAGTATCTCGGGGTCTTGTTCACGAATGAGGGAAGGATGGAGCGGGAGATCGCTAGGCGGGGAGGTGCGGAGTCAGCAGTGATGCAGGCGCTGCATCGGTCTGTCATGGTGAAGAAGGAGCTGAGCCAAAAGGAAAAGCTGTCGATTTACCAGTCGATCTACGTTCCTACCCTCACCTATGGTCACGAGCTGTGGGTAGTGACCGAAAGAACGAGATCGTGAATACAAGCGGCCGAAATGGGTTTCCTCCGCAGGGTGGCTGGGCTCTCCCTTAGAGATAGGGTGAGAAGCTCGGTCATTCGGGAGGGACTCAGAGCAGAGCCGCTGCTACTCCGTATCGAGAGGAGGCAGATGAGGTGGCTCGGGCATCCGGTCAGGATGCCTCCTGGACGCCTCCCTGTCGGGGTGTTCCGGGCATATCCCACTGGGAGGAGGCCCGGGGAGACCCAGGACATGTTGGAGAGACTATGTCTCTTAGCTGGCCTGGGAACGCCTCGGGATTCTCCCAGAGGAGCAGGACGAAGTGGCCGGGGAGAGGGAAGTCTGGGTTTCCCTGCTTAGACTGCTGCCCCCGCGACCCGACCCGGAAAAGTGGTAGATGATGGATGGATGGATGGATTTATGATCGTAGTTTTAGAGATGTAGTATATATGTTCATTTGTCGCTATGTTGTGTTACCACATTAAAGCAATACAACCCAGTTAGCAAGCACATTTGGGCCGATTCGGGCTGAGTTGTGGCACATTCGGTTCACTGTCGGCAACGGCAAAAGATTGCTGGCTGATTGTGGGGCCGAGCACGGCGAGCGATTCTGGCTGACAGTCGACATTTTTCATCTGGACCAAAACCATTCTGAGCACGGTGACCGAATTCTGGCCGACTGTCGGCATTTTTTGCGTGGGCCAGAACCTTTCTAAACACGGCGAGCGATTCTGGCTGACAGTTGGCATTTTTCTTGTCGAACGACTTTGGCTGACAGTCATCCATTTCAGCATTAGTAACATGCTTTGTGCCGTACCTAGCCCTCACCTGGCGTAAAATTCTGGCCTGATGTGAACCAGAACTAGTCTTAACATGGAAGATCTTTCTGACTACAGTCTATAGCAGGGGTCACCAAAATGGTGCCCGCGGGCACCAGGATGCCCCCAAGGACCACATGAGTCACCCACGGACCTTTTCTAAAAATAGCACAACACACCATTGAGCAGCGTCTAAAATTTCATTTTATCCTGTTGCTATTCTTCTTTAATCACATTTGCATTTATATAGATTTGAAAATGGCAATATCTAAAAGAAAGCATTTAAAACATGTTTATTATACATGATTTAAGAATAATGTATCAAACTGGTAGCCCTTCTATGGCTCAGTACCCGTGAAGTAGCTCCCAATTTTTCTTCTGACTTATGTTTACTTTAAAAAAGAAAAGTAAAAACAAACGAAAGCATTAGTTTATCTTCTCTAAAATCTTGTCTTTTAAAAATATAAATCCGTTTGGAATACTTTGTGTATAGGGCTTTTTCTATTGACCGTTCGGTATTTGATCGTCTACGCTGAACAACCAATCCTGAAATAAGTGGGCGTTAACGTTTCAGTTTAGACCAATCAATGTCCTTTAGGTTTCTGCAATTTTACCGGACTCCATTAGAGGTTGTTGACGGTGTTCTGTCGATATATGCTGCCTTGTCGAAAAATGCTACCGAAGTGCTAATCGATAGCCCTAACCCTAACCCTTACCCTAACCATAATCCCCCAAAACCCCTAAAACCCATACCTTAACCCTAACCTTAACCCCTAAAACCTAACGTTAATCCCAAAACGGTGGAACTGCACATGCGCAGAAAGGCTCGATAGCACGTCTCAATAGGTAGTATTTTATGACAGAACAACGGCATCGACCGACTTTAGATTGCTGATTGAGTTTAAATAATAATGAGCGAATTATGGTAAGTGAAATACTTAAGTTAATTTTAAAGTTCCATTTAACCTTTTTAACCTTAGTTTAAGATTCTGTCGGAACGGTATGTTGGGAATGATCGCTCATTTTAAAAAGCCGGTTCAAACAAGTTACATGCCTTGACATAACATAAATACAAGGCTCTCAATTTTAATCAGATGTTTAACGTTAGATTACATCTGCATAGCTCTCAAATCTCACGTATTGTCTGTGGGACACAATCTCCCACGCCAAACGACAATTCTCTCTCTGAGAAGTGATAAAGCTCGCGCCACAGAAATTAACAGCTAATCCAAACCTGCACCTTCTATTTTTTTCTGTTCGTGGGGGACATGTCACTTCAGTCCACTGCCCCTTTGTTACTGGTGATATCTGAAACTTGTTCTGGTTAAAGATGAGCCCTGCAAGTATCAATTTATGACTTTGTGCATTTAATTTCTAGTGCTGGAAATATATATACATATAAATCAGAGATGAAATTCATATGGAAAAAACAGGGGCATATATCCCGTTCAGTATTGGATATAGCAGCCTTCTGGACAGTTACAGTTCAGCAATGAGTGTTTTTTTTATGTCAGATTAGAACAGAGATTACATTTCAGATTTCATACATACATGCATACAACTTTGACTTTTGTTGTGAATAAAATGGTGAAATTAACAACCCTGTTTAAATATTGTTATACTTGTTCGTGATATTCTGTCATGGACATAATGATTCATATCTCCTTATTTGTGTACTACTGTATGTGTTTTGGAATTGTTTTATCCTATAAATGTTGGGTGCTGTCTTGATCTTGAAGATATGATTTATGTTCTATTCATTAGAAGCAGGTGGCATTAATAGTTTTGTGTTGTGTGTAGTACTTCCTTAACTAGGAGTGCAACAGACCAGGAGGCAGAGAAAAACATTCAAAGATAGCTTCAGTTGGCACCAGGCAGGGATGGAGGAAGGAAGGAACATGCAAAAAGGGCAAATGACACTTAATTACATTGCTTGCAATGTATTTACTTGTTTTGTATTTGGATTTTTTGTGTGTGTTTTTGACCACCCAAATTTCACATTTTATTAACCAGTTTTACAGGGACATGTTCTTAGATATTTTGTATGTTGTAAAGTGCTTTAAATGCCTCATCTGTCTGTTGACGTTACAAAGTGAAGTGTAATTAAATATAAATCAGTGGTTTGTTGAAAAGCGTTTATATATTGTTTATAGTAAAAGTAAAAATAAACTTTATTGATATCAATTGTGTAGCCATGTTTATGATGTCACTGGGCCTGTTATGGGCCAAATCAGGAAGAACCATGTCTGGGCCGTCACTGGGCCGTCATTCTTTGCGGTATCTGGGCCAGAGGAAGATGAATAGTGTGGGCCGGATCTGGCCCAAAAGAATTTTGCTATCTGGGAAAGGTCTGCATGACTTGTAAACGAAATAAAAATGGCTTACCACTACAAGTAATATCCTTGCTTATTCATTTGTAATGTTAAAATGCATTTAAATATCAAATTATTCTCAAATTGCTTCTTACACTCGTCTTACAGGCCGACAGCAAGTGAAAGTTTTGGCAGCAGTATAAGTTAATTCAAAATACAAAAGCATGGGAGAGAAATCATGGCCTCATTTTGGGATATCTCATTCACTTGAGAAATGAATGTCTGGCCAGAGCCATTAAAGAAAATTAACATTAAAGCTGATGAGAGTCATTTTTACCAAATTTTTACTATATTTCGGGACATTAAGAAAAAAGGCTACCATTGAAGGAGGTTGGAGCTAAGCTCTGGCAAGGTGCAATTTGGACATAAGGGGGCAGAGCTGAAAACAGAAAAGAGTGGACTTGCTTGCTAAAAGCCAGGTGTAAGCTGTGATTAAGGATCAAGACAAAGTCCATCAATGAGTCCGTTACCCACGTTGGCCTGTGTAAGGTGGCACTCAAGGCTGCACACACGTTGATACAGTCTGTAAGTCCCATTCATGATGTCACCCCTCCATGGGACTGAACCAGGACTCCAGATGATCCCACCCTGAGCACCACCCAGACATGTGGGAAGGTAGAGAGCACTGATGGTCAGAACATGCGTTGACACATAAATGGACAAGTATAATAGATAAAAATAGCATGTACAGCAGCTCCAACAGCCATAGTTGCGGTGTGTTAGGTTGCATGTAAGCTAAACTGAAGTAATACAGTAGGTCTTCAGTTGAGATTTAAAGACTGAGACCGATTTGGCATCCAGAATATAGGCTAATAAACCATCCCACAATATAGGGGCCCTATAGCAGAATGCTTTACCGCCCACTGTCACTTTATTTATATGTGGAACAACAAGAAAACCTGCATTCTGTGATCTGAGTGGACGATGCACTTGTAAACGAAGTAATTCTGTCAGGTAGGCAGGCGCTAGACCTTTAAGTGCCTTATATGTAAATAGGAGAACTCTGAAGTCAGCTCTAAACTAAGGGATCTAAGAACAAGGGTTATGTGTTCAAACTTCCTGCTCCTGTTAACAATTTGAGCTGCTGCATTTTTAATATGCTGCAAGGTATTTAGTGTGCAGCGTGTGCTCCCAGATAACAGAGCATTACAGTAGTCTAACCTACTGTATATAAAGGCGTGTGTTGGTTTCTCTGTGTCTTGAATAGTAAGAAATCGTCGCAGTTTGGCGATGTGGCATAGCTGTAGGAAGCACGCCTTCAATACTGCATCCACATGTGATTTGAATGAGAGGCTTGTATCTAAGATAACACCTAGGTTATGGGCTGAGCTGCTGACGGAAAGGTTCAGCCCTTTGGAGTGGAGTGCGGAGATTATAGCATTGCTACCTGCGGATTTGCCTTCAAACAACAGAACCTCAGTTTTCTGAGCGTTTAGTGATAAAAAGTTTTCAGCCGTCCAGGTTCAGCCATCCATTTAGCATACATTCAGTTTTTTGCTTTCTACGGTCAGAATACTTTCCATGTGCATATTTGTGATGCTTTGATGCCTCTCTTTGCATCCTGCCCCTGCTATCCTCTTTTTTGCTAAGAAAAATATGGTCACCCTAACTTTAAACTGATATTTTCCTGAAAATGCACCTTCAGAGACAGCTTGCCACCATGTTGTACATGTGTGAATGTGTGTTATTAATCAAACACATTGTTTTGGCAAAGCATACGACACACACTTAAGTCACAGAATACATCTCTCTAAGCTGAAATAATTATGTAGCATCTCTTCAAACAATGTTACTTGTTATTGGATAATTGCATTTTATCCAAGTCAAAAAGTCTGTCCCTGAGGTCTGTGTAAACAATTTGGATGAATTAACTCAGAGAGATGAAAAGAGCATTTCAGGAAGATATTCCATGCAATTAAACGGTTCATTAAATTAAATTACATTAATTCCCCTACAGATTTACTGAACCTGAACCTCCACAAGTTATTAACATAGAACAATGAAATTCTTCACTGAATCCTTTGGACTACTGCCAATAAATATAAACCAGTAACAGCAATAAATAACATCACTGTCGCATTTTTGTCTTGTGGTAAAAGCGTAATTCAGATAGGCTGTTCAAGGACTAAAATAATTTAAGGTAAAACTGTAACGTACATCTCGGTGGTACCGATCACATGATGTGGTACGCCAACAATTGACGTAAAGGGCTGCCCTGCCGTAAAACGTCAAGAAGCCGTCACCTGGCAACGCTCAGCCGCACAGAGCGATCTACTGCCGTAATTTACTATAACAAACTAAAATACGGCAAGGTCTTCATGTGAGTGCGTAGCGTGGTGTTTCACTAGTGGGTGAACTTCTTATAATAGTTTTGTTTATCGCTGGCTTTTTTAAAAAGTAGTTTATATGGAGGAATCAGAACTTAAACCTGTAGATTTAGATGGCGAAGACGGTACGAAAGAAATGAGAGGAACGAAACGGAAAATATCTTTGGCAAGGTACGACTCCACAATTTTCTGTATTTTACAAAGAACTATACGCGATACGGAGGCTTTTTACCCACCGCGTTGATAAATGATTGTTACATTTGCCCTTTTAAGTGGTAAGTAACGCCATAAATGGCATGTGTGTGGTTTTGTTCTGAAAAGCTGCGAAGCGTGTGGAGCAGAAGAAGCTAAATACAGATGCCCAGCGTGTCTGAAACACTCCTGCAGGTAAGACAACACAGAAGCGTTTTCCCTAACAAACGGATGTTTGTAATGGATTAGTTCTTAGTTGATCAGTAATTTTATCGGAATAATAACACCTCCGACAGATTTCAGACACATGCAGGTTTATAATGCCAGTAAGTCGTGCAGAGAATTTTAACGGAGCAGGTGTTCGAACGGAGGGCGGAGGGTAAATTTAGTCGAAGTTTGCAACTTTAACAATTGCGTCAGTGCTTTTAGTTTTTGGAACTTTATACATATGTAAATATGTATTGTAAACAACTGCATGGGCACCTGTGATCCTGGTAGTGCTTGAAATTATCTTGGTTTACGATTCTAAAGAGAAGATGGATTTTTCCAAGCAAAGAGCACTTAAAATAAAGAGTAAACCTAATGGAGAGCAAAAATATACCAAGCAAATTACGGGGCTGCTTTTTCAGTTGTGTTTCATTATCAAACACTACAAGATTAAACCCAGAAAGATTTAACTTGTCAATATGATTGTTTTTCGATTACACGGTATTTATTGGGTATTGACTTTATTTGACCCCAAGCTTGCCCTGCGTAAAGAAGCACAAATCAGATTCGGGGTGCACTGGAGTGCGGGACAAGACTGCATTTGTGCCCCTGTCCTACTTTGATGAGATGACCCTCCTCAGTGGTATGTTCAGTCACCGTTACCTAGTTATCAGGGTGCTACTGTGGGCATTTGTGAGGTGGAGTTTCTGTGCTCAGATTACAGGTTTCTGGAGGATGCTGGGAGACTGGCTGACAGCATTACCAGGGACCGCCATCGCCTGCCGCAACAAAAAAACCAAAAAGTAGGGATCATCTCCATTACCATCTGCAGTCATCCTCTTTATCCAATTTGGTGTGATGATTGTGTGATTTGAATGGGGTGTTTTCTTATGCATGATCCCTGCCAGAAAATGCTGGTTGCTAAGGGTTATGAGAACATCCAGGGTCTGACTCAAATAAAACGGCGCCGTCCTTTCAATGAATCATAAAACCAAGGTCCTGACTCTGAGGTCATGAAAGATCCCTGAGCATCTTTTGAAAGAGTAAGAGGGGTACCCCGATGTCCTGGCTAAATTGCCACTATGGCCCTTTCAAATCTAGCCTTCTAATCATCCCCTATATCTAATAATTGTCTCCTACCCTTTCACCACCTTAGCTACTGTGTGGTGAGCCTAGTGATGCAGAATAGCTGCCGTTGCATCATCCAGATGGGTGCTACACAGTGGTGGTGGTTCAGCCAGTCACTGGAGCAAGTCCCATGTTCAGAGACCCAAAAGGGACATCAGTCTGCTGACTCTGGGGTTTTGGCGCAGCTACCTAACCCACTGAGCCAGTCGTTACAGGAGTTCTGCACAAGATCAGCAGACCAGATTGGTGACGTTCCAGCCTAACCTCCTTCGTCTTTGCAGGCCCGCACATTGAGACTGGGAGCTCACAGACTCAACCTGCAACTGAGGCTGCTACCCAACGGCTTTACGAAAAGTCGGGAGAACACCACATTCTTCAACAAAAGGTGTGTTCAGTTTTAGTCCTTACTATGAAACTGCTGGATAGTGCCGACGGTGAAAGAGGCTCTCTTTGATCTGACACTCTGTTCAGATTTTGATCCTGGCTGCACAGTTTAACTCTTGGTTAAATAGTTCGAAGCAGGACCGTCTCTGAACAGAGCAACACAGCCCCTGCTGGGAGCCAAATTTTGGAGGGCTTGATATCTTGTCTCCTGCTTAACTAGCAGATCTAGCCTTTTTTCAATAAAAGTAAGAAAGGTCCTTCGCCTGGCTTCCAGTTTCGGAATTCATAACATCCATATAAAAGTTTGCGTTCTAATCCAGTTATTTTTAAAACGGTCATCGTTTGTTGCAAGCTGTCTTATGAGCTAGTGACGATAATGGTCTGTGCCCTGTGTCTGCCACACGGTGTCACTCTTGCCAAAAGGGCAGCCTCTTTCGTGTGATCTAAAGATGTTCCTGGCCCTGCTGTGGCTTGCGAACTTCTGTTTTCTTGCTTGCATTTATAACAATGTGACACATTCAAACCACCATTTAGTCACATATTATGAAACTCTGCTAAATGTGTCTGCAGGCATAGAGAAGAACTGAATCCTAAGAATATACTGCAGTACTTGGATAAGCAGTAATCCGATTTTGCTCATATTCCAAATTCCTTTGTTCTGCTTATCGTTACGATGTTGAAGTTCCTAGAAAACAAGTTTATGTGTCACCTACTTGCTATGCCATCAGCTCAGATGTCCCAAAGCATGGGAATAAGTCTGCGCGGTCCGTCCCGCGAGGAAGGGAGGCCTTGGACTCAGCCATCGGCTCTGCTGCGCCCTCACTCGCAGATGCCTGGCCGGCCCTTGTACTATCGTCAGTGTTGCCACAGCAACTGACTGTTCATACGTCATGGGGCCGACAATGCAGAATGCTCCCATTTACTGCAGGCAGCTCCGACGTGACGTGTGAATTGAGGCTCTGCTCTCCCTGGCCTTTTCCATAACGGGGCGGGGGGGGTATGCTTATGGAAACAAACATGCATCTTCTCAGAAACGTAAATCGTACATCAACACGGGGAGGTGACGCCAGATTTTGCAGGGGGGGGTGGCGGCAGCCTCACACTAACAGGTCTCTAGGGGTTGGCCGATCCGTTACCCAGAATGCTCGGCAGAACTCATTACTAGAAGGAGCCTCTGTGTGAAAGACAGTTTTCTAATTTTATGCCTAATAAATTCATTGGTTTGTTTAGACTTTTAGGCAGTAAGTTGGGGGAGGTTATCAGAATGTACTAAGTACAGTGTATAAAAAGCAGATGTTACTCAAAAGGCTGCAGATGGTTCACAATGAATTTGAGAGACACATTGGTGCTGATTGGGAATGAGGGTCGTTGGGGGCGATAGCTTCAAGTTTTCCCATTTGCATGGGGGGGGGGGTGAGGGTGGGCGGTGAATTGCTTTGTGGGTGTTTCCAATAAGTTAAATACAGTTTCCCTCTGGTCACTAAAGCTGAGAATTGGCACACAGAATTTTAACTATAACTGAGACTAGATCTTTGGTGATTGTATTCTGTTGGGTGCCTTAAACCCTTTAAACTATTCATAAAAAAATTAAGTTGCGGCATCTGTGGGGGAGGGCTTTTGTGGGAAAGCCTCCCAAAAATGTTATAAATTTGATGTATGAGTACATTTTGTATCCTGGTATTGGACAGATTCCAGCATTTACCAATGTAACCTTCTAGATATGGAAAATGTTTATCTTAAAATATCACTAGAACTGAAATGTTTGTTTCTGGTAAAACATGAATTTCCTTTCCCTGATATAACTTGGTGCTGGATACAGCTGCTGTTATTGAGGCGTGCTGCATGCGTGTGTCTGCGTGTACGAGACGTTCAGTACAGACTATCTGCACTTCCTCACGCCCTGTACTTCCTGAGAGAGAGACTGTTCTCCCATGAACCTAATTGGACGGGCAGCATTACACACACAAAACAACATTTTAATCTTATAATTGAATGTAAATTGTTACATCTTGTGGTTTAAAACCTGAAATGAGAACATCACCTTGCTTGTCCAAACCAAATATCTGGAAAAGATTGCAGAGCAGTTGCTGGAGGCTTATATGGTGTTGCTTAGTAACTTTAAAGGTTTGGGTGTTTTAATTAGCCTGAAGGAAAATTGGAAATAGCCAGCGTGTTGCGCAAATAGATCAGTGGGCGGCACGGTCAGAGCTCTTGGGTTGGGGGCCTCAAGCCCAGATCTCTGTGTGCAGCTTGCATGTTCTCCTTGTCTGGTCAGGCAAGCTGCCATCTCTAAATTAGCCTGCGGTGTATGGTTTTGGGGAGGGAGGGGGGCGCATATGCCTTGCCATGGACTAGAATGCTTTGGCTTCTTCATAATGAGCAACTTGAGAGTAGAAATGTTGGATCAGTGGCAGCTCGCCAAATTATTTTCCTGAAGCAGTTAGGTTTTTTTTTTTGGTATATGAATCTGAGTATGGGCATTGATGTAGTCATCCTGGCCTGTGTGTGCATGTGTGCAGGTCATGTATATTTTACATTGTGGGGACCAAATGTCCCAAAATTGTGTGTGTGTGTGTGTGTGTGTGTGTGTGTGTGTGTGTGTGTTTTTGCATAGAGCACATTTGAGGACCAAATTGTCCCCAAAGTGTAGTAAAACCTGAAATTTCCCTATTTTTGGGGACATCTTTTGAGGTCCCCATTTGGGTAACCTCAGTTTTGTAAAAATCTGTGAATGCAATCAAAGTAAAAATGCCAAAAGTCTTGTATTTGGGTTGGTTACTTATGGATAGAGGTTAAGGGTGTCGTGTATTGGGATTAGGGTTTTTCCTGTAGAAATGAATGGACGGTCCCCATTTAGATAGGTACACCGACATGCGTGTGTGTGTAAGGTGGGGTGGGATTTTGACGTTGCTTAATGTTTGCTAGTGTTCAACCTGGAAAAAGTGCCACAGCTGTTTGATCCATTGTAGTATGTTCTCCGTCTCCTTAAGATCATTATCATGACTCCATTGGTACAAAACATCAATTAGAAAAAAATGACTGTTGCAGAGGGAATCTAGATCCTTAGTTGTGGGCGTGTGGCTCAGTGGGCTAAGCCTGTGTGCCTGTAATCACAAGGTCGCCGGTTCAAACCCAGCCTCAGCACGTCTGCAGCTCCTTGAGCAAGGCCCTTAACACCCAGCTCCCTGGGCGCTGCATCAGTTGGCTGCCCTTTGCGGACAGCTTACTGTAGAAAGAGCAAGCTGAGGGAGGCGTAAAGACAATTTCCCCACGGGGATCAATAAAGTATCTTAATATTATTATTATTAATTATTATTATTATTATTATATATGATATTATATTAATAATAATTATTATTATCAATGATGCTGATGATAATGATAATAATAATAATAATAATAATTATTATTATTAATGATAATAACAATTATTATTATCATCATTATTTTTAGTTGAAAGAAGTACATAGATGGCTAGAAAGATGACTGCAGAATAGAATGAAAATGTTTGGCAAGTATAGCTAGCTTCACTCACTGGTTAAATGCTAATCAAAGATTGTCCCTCTGATGGACTCAAATGAGCTTCTCTTGTTCCTCAGCCAGACCCTGGTGATGTCTAGCCAAGGTTTGTTTTCCAGCCAGGTTACCTTCACTAGAAGGGTATGGTGGCAGAGATGAGAAAGGACTGGTCACCCGCCCCTCATCCCCCCATTGTCCTCACCTTCCGGAATGATGATGCGTGCCTCCCGCCAGGGTCCTGCCCTCTTTTGTATGTAGACTAGCCATGGACCATCTGGGGGTCCCCAAGGACCGGGTTGAGAAACACTGGTCTAGACTAGCCTAATGAACTGGGGGACGTCACGTTTCAGACTGCGATAAGCCCAGCTTTGCCTTGCAGTATGTAAGGCCGTTAATCTGTTTCCCTTCCTTAATGAAGAACCTCTGAAGTGCTCTTTTAAGTCTTAAGTCTTATTTTCTCTCCTGATGCACCATTGGTGCATTTGCTCAAAGTTGACTTTTCCCATTTATACAGCTGGGTGTTTGAATGGAAGAATTCAAGCGAAATAAAACAGGCTCCTTCACGGGACGTGGACCGGCAACCTCCCAATTATAATTTATTGATGCGTGTTTGACTGAGGTTCAGTGGCAGCTGTGGTTGTTTTGGAGATTTTTCCAGGTCTGGTATTTTAAATGTGCTGCCGGGCGGTCTTGACGTGCACCGTTTCGGTGGTGATGTCAGTTGCGGGACTTCCTAGGCGGTGTTTTTGGTTGGTGTTCTTGGCCCAAGGCATCGTCTACAGACGGCTTTGAGCCACCGGGAAGCTGACCGCAGGCCCTCGCAATCGTGGCTAACTGTGACTCATGAAGGATTGCTGACATTCTCAGAAAATAAGTATAATAACATATGCAAAAATTCATCTTTGGCTTTTAGTGCACATAGCCATGGAGAGTGTCAGCTTTTTTTGTTTTCCTAGGAGTTGCATATGTTTACAGTTCTCATGCTCTTCTGCTCGGCCTGGTGCGGTTCAGTCAGCTCGCGTAATTTGGTACAGCATTTTTAATTGCTGCTAAAAATAAGGTTAGCGCCGTCTCTTAGCAGCATTGTCTTGCATAATAACCTTATATTTGCTATTATTATTATCTTGTTAATGTATTTTGTAGGGCTGAACAATAATGGGAGAAGTTCACATTGTGGTATTTTGAAGTTTTGGCGATATTTAGGAGTTGAAAATTAACTATATAGCAAATAGAACTTCTCTACCAACAGTGTGTGTCGAATAAGTTAGTTATGCCAACACACAGCAGTGCCGACAAATCATTTGCTTTTGCTCAGAATCATCTCTGCGGAATACAAAATATTCCCATACCGCAGAAGATGAATGTCTTTTCACGACCTCTTCGTGTTTGCTTTTTACTTTATTTTTATTTAATTTCTCACAAACGTGCCAATGCGATCTATGGTTCTGATGGTATGCGTGAGTTTGAGAGCCAGCATGAGAGTGGTTATTGTCTCGGATAGAGCATGCCAGAGCCCAAGCAAAAGCAAAAATTTAGACATATTTTTACATGCACTGTATTTTGAAAAGGAGCCATCATTAAAATTGCATAACTTGTTAAGTTTTGTTTGCAATGGTTGAGTAAAAATATTTTAAACGCAACTTATTGATGGTTTGAACCCAGCGGAATGTCTCAGTCCCTGCGATGTGACAGTTGCATGTGCATGAAATGCCGCGTTGATATTAACATCACGTGTCGTGCGAACCTGGTGTGATGGAGTGCAGTGTCGCCACACACCGCTGCTCTGTGTGTGCAGTTTACATGTTTACCCTGCGTGTGTGTAGTTTCTCAATGGGTCCCCTGGGTTCCTTCCGCAGTCCAAAAATATGCAGCTGGAGTGCCTGAGCTGACCATATGTGAGTCTGCACCCTGCAACACGTGGTTGGGTTCTGTCTCATGCTCATATTATATTACAATATAATATATAAACGATTACTCGACAAATCAATTATTGATCTAATAAATCGGTGTAATTGATACTGACAACCCTAGTGTCGATTATATCTGGTAGGTCCTCTTCTCTGTGGTGCAGAATCGGTTGCTGCTTCTCAGGTCCTTAAATGTTCACCCATGCCCTTGACAAACCAGGGCTCCTCAGAGAGATGCTATGCACTTGCGCTATCTAATATGGCTTCCAGCAAAGCAGAGTGATATGAGCATGGGTGTACGGACTGAGCGAAGACGGGCTGTGTGCTATATCTCGACGGTTCCGGACTAAATGCCTAGCTAGACTGGCTGTTGTGAGGGGCTGGAATTCCAGCGAACGTCTTGCATGTGTTTCTGGGAAACCCCCAAAAGTACACACTTGAGTGCCTTGAACCTGTCATCCCATCCAGTCGCGAAGGTAACCTGATGTGTCGTCGTCTTTCACCTGCAGAGAGTCCCGATTTTACTGGCACGTGAAGCTCCTTTTTCCAGAAAGCAGCACGGAATACAGGGAGAGAAGGTATGAGAATCTTTTCCTCTTACTCTGGCGATGACCCTGCCGCATGTCCTGACTAGCCTTTCGTAGCGTCAATCTGTTAGCGCTGTGTTTTCTTGAGATATGATTTATTCATAGCGATGAAGGAATGGTTAGCGAGACCCATATGTCATTGGTTAGCTGGAACTTTCGAGCTGTGCAGCATCATTGACTAACCCTCACTGGATGCCTCTAAACACTCCCTCTCACACACGCTCTCCCTCTCTCCCTCTCTCTCTCTCTCTCTCTCTCTCTCTCTCTCTCTCTCTCTCTTCCAGGGTGCCAGACAACAGAACACTTAAGGAGATCCTCACTCCATACATCCACCCTACAGAGTCCGAGCCAGTGAAGCGACAGAAGTAAGATTCCTGTTGCGTGAGCGCTAAACTATACCAGACCCGGGAAAGCGTGCCCCTCTGATTCTGTGACCAAGACAATGGTTTTCTAAAACTGCTTCATGGCGTCATTCCGGGTCTTATGTTACGGTAACTGGGCCCAGATCACGCTGGAGACTCGCAGAAGGTGTCGCTTTTTACAAATGATTTTATCTGGTTAGTCTTTAGAGAAACTAGACCCGTTCAGGCAAAGTTGAGCTGCCGGTCTAGTGGTTGCGCAGACACCTTGAGCTAGCTATCCACTTTAAATTTGTAGTGAGATATAAATAACTGCCTCCTCATTCCATTTCTTAGCAAATTAAATGGTAAATCTCTCACAAACAAAAACACCAATGGCCAGCGTGGTGCATTATGGTCCGGCTTCCCTCCATGGGCTCGTTTTAGGCGTGCACCTTGCCTTCCTAATGCGAGCATCACACAGAGCGCATTGACAGGTCTCCTCCAGGGCGCCACCTGCTGGACATTAAGCCTCAAACCCTCTGAGTCACGTGATCGATGTCCCTCCCATGGCTTCTCAGCATGACTGTGAACAAAACAAGCCACAAAAATCCTGTTTTGGTTGACTTTTTAAATTACTTAATTGTTAATAATGAAATGGTTAATCCCTTGTCTGTAGTCTAACTTTTTTTTTTTTTTTGGACTGATTTTAAGCGTAGGGTCTGTCAGTCACTCCTGATAGGTTTGATGGCTGAGTGTTGTGCATCGCCTCAGTGAGTTTGCCCTCCTTGGCAGTCCTGACGGCTCAGCTTTCAATGCCTCGGCTTAGTCTGAACTCAGGCTGGAGCTTTTGCTGGCCAGCAGGAACCTTCCGTTCCCACGTGCGCAGTACCAAAGTGACGGCGTCATGCTGGAGCGATCCACGGTCGCTTTCCCGAAAATTACGGCGTGCTGTAATCTGTCTCCGCTCACGCTGAACAGCCTAATCGTTCTTTATCGGCGACCGCACCCTCTTCGAATGCCACTTTCCTACCCTTATTTCCCCCTACTTTTGCTAATTGGGAGTATTTCCTGCAAACCAATCCCATACCCCCCCCCCCCCCCATTACTGTGACCTCTCCACTCTCTGTTTTTCAGGTTGAAAGTCTACGTGCGTGACTCCTTTGACGGTGTAAGGGTTTTTATGAAAGTGGAAAACAGGAAGTGTAACTCCATGAGGTAGGCATACACTTCCCGTCCGCGGCCCCGAGGACGTGGCCCCCCCAGGGGCTGTCTTCTGCGTTGGCCAGCAGGGCTCATGTTTAGCTGCACCGACAGCGAGCGTTTTGTTCTCGCTAAATGAACCGTGTGTTTGGGAACATGACTCATTTGTGTTGAACATAAACTGCTCTCCAAAGTGCCCTTGTATGCTAAATGGGGAGTCATATTATGGTCTGTACAGTGGCGAGTGAGCCTCCTAACCTCATTACGTAAACGAATGTCTTACAAAGTGCTTGTATCTGTAATGTGCTCTGCTGAAGCGTTTGTGAACACTGATCTGACATTGTTTAGAGGATGTCTTGTGAAATGTTTTGTGTGCATGTCATGATGGCATGATATGTAAAACATCAGTTTCATGAAGGTCACCATGTAATATAAGCAGTTAATTGGCATGTCGCAAATAATGCTTATTACAGCAGGGTCTGAACTTTTCATTTTGGTCTGTGTTTCACTTGAAGGTAAGAACAGTGGAGGGTTGTTTTTTTAACCCCGTTCCCCGGGCTTTAAAGCGCGGGGGGTCGACCACCCCTGGGGAGGGGATGTGGAAGGGGGTGCGGGGGGGGGGGGGGGGGGATATCTGTGATGTGGGAGATTGGGGGAGTCTTAGAGGTCAGCCTTCCTGATGTGAGTGACGGCATGTGCTAACAGGTTGATCAGCACACTTCTCAGTGCTGGGGGTGTGTTTTAGACGAATGTTTACCAATCTGGTCCTGGACCCACAAACAGCCCACATTTACCGGGAGCTGGGAGGGAGAAAAAACATGGACTGACTGTGGGTCTCTAAGGACCGGATTGGGAAACACTGGTTTAGATACTAGAATGATGAAGGCGTGGCTTAGCTCCGCCTCCTATGAGGCAAAGGGGACCTTCAAAGCAGAAGCCTGTAGCCTTATGGATATAGTGGTGGGCGGTGGGCCTAGAGCTGCATGTTGCCAAGCAGGCTGAGGCCAATAAGTGACTTGTATTTCGCAAACACATTGTTTTGGGTTGCCAACTATGGATCTTTTTCAAACCTCGCCATCCCGTTATTTAAGTGAAGATCTGGAATTTTCGCACTAAAATTGAAGTACTACCGTATAGTGGAAGCAAAGAAAAGTATAGGCGGGGGGTAGTAGGGACACTCACCTCATTAGCCCAGTAACCAAAATATTTTTCAGATCTTTCTCAAATTTCACAGGAACTTTGTGTAGGAGAAGGTCTGCAACGTATTTTCCGACAAATCGCATTAAAACTTAAGCAATGCCGTTTAGTGGTAGCAGTGGGAAGGAGGCTGCTGTAGATACCGTAGAGTAGGGATGGGATCGGATTTGGGGGGGGGGGGTGACGGAGCCTTCCAGGGAATACATTGTTGTCGTTCTGATAGCATCTGTTTCTCCATGATGGATTGTGGATGCCAGTGAACCCCAGCTGTGCGTATTAGACCTCTTGTTAGAAAAACGGTAGGTGATACAATCAGGAAAGATCGCACTCTTCTGCCGGCTTAATTAACACCTCACTTAGTCTGCGATGGTCGCACCCAAGTCTCATTGTGTTAAATTAAATTGGCAGCAAATTGCCTTGTTAGAAGTGATTTTTGTTGAAAGCATGCCCCCTGCCGTGTGGGAAGAACATTAGCTGGGTAGGTGTTTATTGCTTAACAAGGGTTAATATACATAGTGCAGGGGACCATAGCCAACCTTAAGTTAAAAATGGAAATAATTAAAATAATTAAGCTTTACTGGGAATTGGTCTAGAGCAGTGTTTCCCAACTGGGTCCTCAGGAACCCCAGACAGCCCACATTTTTGCTGCCTCCCAGCTCCCTGCCAGGCAGTCGACATTTTTGCTGCCTCCCAGCTCCCTACTGGGAACCAGGAACGAGCAAAAACATGGACTGCTTGGGGGTCTCCCGAGGACCGGAGTGAGAATCACTGGACTAGGGAGCGTATATACCCAAGCTGCCGGATAAAATTCAGTGAGCACCTATACTTTTTAAAGTGCCAAGGGAGAGACTAAATTGGTTAAGCCTCTAATGTATTATTATAGTTTCTGGTGTCGAGCGGCCAGTCGCAGCAGCTCACTGATTGATATATTGTCCTGATTTGTCGATCTTTATGGCCCTGATGCATTAAGCTGATTTACTGCGCTGACCTTGCATTGGGAGGGTTGGGGAAATGTCGATCCCGGTGGGGGCCAGGCCAGGTCAGGTCGGGTGGGCGCGGCTCGCTGTCTGCGGTGGGTATTACAGACCTGCCCATTTCCACTCGCCACGTTCCATCCTCCCTTTCCTGATTCCTAGAAGCACGTCCCCCCCTCCCCCACCCCCCCTTGGATGAGTAAAGGTACTGGGACACAATTAGAATAAAAATTTTTTTTAAAAAAAAGTAGCCAAGCCCTAGTGGCTAGCACTGGAAATACCTGCAGACTATAAGCAAAAAAAGCAGAAATCAGTGAATCATTGCACTTCCGTGGTAATTAGCTACTGAAATGCCAGATTGGTTCAGCTTCTGCTAATAAAACACTTTTTAAAATTTACTTCTTTTTAATGAAAAACTTTGGTTTGTTGGAAGGGGCATTCTGGCATGTGGCCAGGGGTGGGGGGGGGTGCGACTTGCATGTTTTACTTTGAGATAATGAGGATGCACAGCGGCGCGTCTCAAAGGCGCATCTACACCCTCCGTGTCGGATGGCGTGTGGCACGTTTTTTTTGGATGATCATGGTTAAGGTTTCCTGTTTCTCCTCCAATCTTGCGTAAGTTTGAACACAAACATTGCCGCCTCCCCCCCCCCCCCATGATGGATCGGTAGAAGCTTGAGCGATTAGACTATTTCCTGAATCTCATAATGAGATTACGTCCCTAAACGATGGCCTCTCTGCTGGGATATTGGCTGACTTTCTGCTTTGATTATAAGTGGCGTCGTCATGGTAGCGGGACGGGGCTTGGGGTAGGGAGGGTGTGAGAGTCCGCGGCCGCGGGGGGCCCTAATCAGCATGTGTGTGCGCCAGCCCGCGGGCTCCTGCTCAGCTTAACGAGATGTTCGTTATGTATGTTTGCTGAATGGGGCCGAGGCTGCCAGAGCGGAATGACCTCATATCAGCGAGGTACGGTTACGTAACGTGGTAAGGCGACACGGGAGTGCCATGTAAACCCCTAAAAAAGGGGGCAGCAGGCCAGCATTTTCTGCCAGGAAGCTGTGAAGCCCCCCCCCCCACCAAATTAAAATGGAACTGCTTCCCATGGGGCATGCATGGCTGTAACATGACCTTAAATTGGGTAGCGATCCACGTTGAGATCAGCATAACAGGCAGCTTTATTGAAGCCAAGCTCCGCGGGGTGGTAGCTTCCCAGGAGCAGAAATGAGAAAACTGGGTCTTCAGCATCTGATGCTGGGATGTCAGCTGCGGCTGAGATGGTGCGTCCCGCTGCTGCGTGGGTTTTCAGGCCGGCCTCGACTCAGGTTACCCGTCTTCTGTTTTTAAATCTTTGGTCTCATTTTCTGCGCCCTAGATATCACGAACTGGCCCTTCAGGACACACTTCTGGAGAACCTGAGGAACAAGACCATTATCGAATACCCGGTGTTGCACATCTCACTGCGGGACCACTGTGAGAGATACGTCCTGCTTGAAAAAGGTAGCATATCCTACCCCCCCCCACCCCACCCCAGACTTGAGTCTAGAAAGAATTGCAGGTCACTGTACAAAACCAAGTCCATCCACTCTTTATGTTTTCTGTTATATATGTTATACGGCACCAGCTTGATATTAATTATTTGTATTAATTGATCCCGACCTAAGTAAGCTTTAGATTAAAAAAAATTTATTGTACCACCGCGATTATATTGCTGAAAGCTGTGAAGAAATCGCTTGGGAACTACACTGTCATTCAAAAGCTGCTTATAAACAGGTTTCTCGTCTTCCAGAGGTCAGGGGTGGCAGCGTGACCCCCTGCAACGTCAAGACGACTAGCATCGTCACCGAACCTGCCATCGTGAAATCAAGGTCGTCACCAGGCGGGGAAGACGAGGATTTGGAGGAAGGCGAGATATGTGACAGCGAGTGACGAGGCCACTGGCTGGGGCTGCCAGATGTCAAGCAGCTTATTTCATAAACGAGGACACACACATCACCTGAATGAATCAGTTACCCGTTTACTGTAAAGCCTAAAAAATAAAGCCGCCAGCACACCTTCCACCTGCCTGAGTCTTCTGCACACACTCCAGGGTGTCCATTCTCCTTTTGCGGGATCCGTGTTCTTGCATCATCTTCAAAATATCCACAGGTGAGCTTTCAGTTCATTGAACCCACACACATACATGTATACATTCTCTCTGCTGGTGGCTGGGGCTGTACTGTGTATACAAACAAGCATGCGGTTTACCTTCACAGAATCGTTCTGGCTGTCCTCATAGCTTTCTCTGTCCATGTCGTCAGATGTGAATGATTTTAGGGGCATGTCGTCTGCTCTCTTTCAGAGATGCCTTTATTGTGGCGTCTTTTAATTGATAATTTGCATCAAATGTCACGCAATGGCTGTAGCATGTTTAGAATTTGTTTCGCTGGTGTGTTAGTGTTTTTTTTTTTTTTGTTTTGTTTTGTTTGTTTTCTGTAGCTAAAAAACAAAAGTTCTTGGATATGTTTCAGCCAATTGTAACAAAGCCTGAACAAGGTCAGAACCGACCAAGGCATGCGGTGAGGTAAGATTTGTTAATGAAAGTGAGGTTGTTGAGTCTTGTTGAGTCAGAATTAGGATGTTTGCTCTTTTGTGGGATGGTGTTCCGACTGAGGTTTAAAAATAGCTCTGCAGTCTGGAAACGTGGTTCTTGCAGAGCTGGTCTTCATTTTCAATGTTGGTTCGTGTGATCTCGGTCTGTTGATGCTCCCCCCAACCTAGAGAATGTTCTAGAGCAGGATCAAAAAGAAATGATCATAAGCACTTTTTTAAATGTTCTCTCTCTGGTGCAGAAAGACCATACAGTTTATAGCATGTAAATAAAGCGAAGGAAACGCTCACTTTTGGGTGAGTATCAGCCCATGAAGTTAACCAGAAACACGGCGGGCCATATCAAAGGTGTGGGTTTCGCTTCGATGAAACCCGTCCATTATAAAAAAAGAATTGCTGATTTACAGACACCGACACCCCAATAAGTGAGATTCATTTCTTCAGCCTAATAAAAGGGGAAAAGCATTTTATTGGTGACAGATATGGCGTTTACACCAAAGCTCATAATTGAAACCGGTTTCTTTTCTTTTCTCACAGCAGTAGCCGTTTGAGTTCCTGAAGGACACTTGACAAGACGCTCCGATTTTGAGTTTGTCAAAGCTAATAGAACCATTAGCCAATGCTCTCTGGTTTGCATTTGCGACTTAAGCATCTCTTCATGATAAATGAACTTATAAGAGTTCGTTGGAGGCCTTTCTAGAGGCTAAGCAAATGCCGCTTCTAGCTGCAGACAGAACCGCTGTCACCCCCAGCAGTGAGCGACATTTTTTCCCGTAATCAGTCGCTTGCTGCCCCGATGGAGCTGGCGGTGTTGGAAATGTGAAAATGAGCCGTAGGAATCTGCTGGAACGTGTTTGGCCCATGACGGCAAGTTCACAGGGGTGGTTAGTACACTAAATTGTCAACAGAGAGGAGTGTGTCACACATGCTTTCTGTGCTGAGATCACCGGCTGTGACCAATGTGAAAAGAAACGCCATCTGCTAAATGCTAAGCGCTAAAAATGGCCAATTATATAACCTACGAAAGCACCTATAAAAGAAACTAGCTCAATTAAAGGGAGGCAGTACAAGCTTTCCCAGCAGCCAACTCTGCAGGAAGTGCCCAGAGACACTGTTTTGTCTAAATGCTGAGTTCTCTAATTAACTAATAGAGTTCCTTAATTTTACTTGACGTTACATAATATGGGAGGCTCTAGAAAACTCTTAGCTCACTTTTAGCTATATAAAAAAACCATAGTGTTGTTATCCTATCCATGAGGTACCCAGCCTTTGGTCCTGTGCTACCTGCGGCCTTTCACACATCCCTGGTTTGAGGAAGAATTTCAAAGGATGTGTCTCTTGGGAAAAGAGGGATCTCTAGTCTTCTGACTGGCCTTTGTTTGACAGATGATTGTCGAGGTCTACGTTTGTGTGCCTGCCAAAACCTCTTTGATACGCCTGTGTTAGACGTTAAGATGAACAGGGGTGATTTGACGCAGTACAGGCTTTGCCTTGCTCTTGCGGAAATGGGCGCATGTAGCCTGATCCTGGGAATGGCCGAGTCCCATCCCCAAAACGGAACTCCGAACCCAGGCTGTATCCCACAGGACATCCACCAAGATCCGTCTTACTCTGGCATGTCTACGGCTCATTAATAACGGAAATTCGAGAGAGATGTACCGAGACCGTCCCTAAGCGACCCAAGTAAACATGCGGGACTAAGCCGGTATTTATATACCCGCTGTCCCAAAGTGCTTCCTTTGAGCTCCTTAAGGCAGTGATTACAAATCCGGGCCATGGGGACCTACAGCAGTCCACACTTTTGCTCCCTCCTAGCTCCAGGTATGGAGCAAAATGTGGACTGTTTGGGAGGGAGCAAAAATGTGGACTGTCTGAGTCCCCGGGTTAAGAAACATTGTCTTAAGGCAAGGGTGTCAAGCTCCAGTCCTGAGGTTTTCCCTCATTTAACACCTGATTCAACTCCTTGTGCTAACTACCATACAGCTCTTGAGCTGAATAATTTGTGGTGGAACAGGGAAAGAACTAAGCTACACAGGGCTGCAGCCCCCCAGGACTGCAGTTTGACACCCCTGTCTTAAGGCATCACACCCCACCCAGTCTGCACCCAGTTCTGTTTATCATGACCAGATTCCTGCTGTGAAAAGTAGGTGCAGTTCCTCTAGCAGGCTTCTTTGTATAATGCATCTTCATGAGCCTTGAATTAAATCCCCCCCACACCCTTTTTGTGGGTGACATTTCCATTTCTCTGAGTTCCTTTGGAATCCAATCTGAAATCAAAAATGTAGGAAATTTAAAAATGAATCATGCAGGCTATAGAAAACTAACTGTGTGAAGCTATACCTTCATAGATTAAATGTACCTGTGGTTCCCAAGGCCACCACTAGGTGGCCCCTAATCTGGTTGCATTTTATCTAGGCTGTAAAAATTCTTTTGCTCTTAGGTCCTCATTAACGTTTCACTTCAACTTCAACCGGAAAACAGTAAAATATGACGTAGGCTTGTAGCACCTTCCAGAATGCTGTAATGCACATTTCTGCCGTGTACGCTTAATGAAATTGAAATGTTAATGAGTCATCTTTTGTCTTTTTTGAGAGTGTGATGTTTGAGGTTTTTTTGGAGGCTATATCATGTCAGAAGGATATTGAATGGTCCCTTTCTGGCTCATGCTTTGCACCGATAGTGTCACAGCTGTAGATGACACTGCAGTCCTTGGGTCCCAGTGTCCTTGTGACATGGCGATTCAGCTGGGAGCTTTATGGCCTCACCCCCCAGGAATACAGCCCAGGGTGTCCCTGATGTCATACCCTGAGCTTCATGAGATAGGCTGCAGGCTCACCATGGTCCTGTGTTATTGCGATATCGCTGATGGATGATTAAAAATAAAATGTCCTCCTCTCATACATCGTCTTCTTTATGTGTTAAGATGCTTCAGATAGCCAAACCTTTATAACCCTGTGCAGTTGAAACCATTAAAACTGAAATCTGCCATACTTTTCATAACATACTTTAAAAGTTTCAGAAATTGAGTTTCGAGTTTTTCTGTGGTTACTCTCATACGCATTCCATGAATTCTATGCCATTTCTGTGTGCTGTATTGTGATGGCATGAGGGTCCTGTAGCTTATGTCATTGTTGGTTATTTTTGCTATGAATGTAATGAGTAGTGGAACCTGGGTTTGGGATACCTAACCTTGCAATCACATTGCTTCCCCAAAGGGCTATGCACTGAATATGCAGATCCAGAGGAGCACCTGATCTCAGGCCGTTAAAGCTGAGGCTTCCCTGCTATAGACATGCATCTCTGTACCTGTCTTTGTGCTCAGTTCTGGCTTAATGGGTTGGGCTGTGGTCTCACACCTCAAGGGCTGTGGGATTCTAGATGGAATTTTCATATTCTTCCTGACTTTTCACCAGTCTCTCACAGGTACACCGTTTTCCAAAGATGTGTGGTTTTACGTGACTTGCTGTCTATAAATATCTGTCTGTGTGTTCCCGGTGCTGAACTAGAATCCTTTCCAGAAAGTTCCCAGCTTTCCTGGGATCTCCAGGCTCACCACAATCCTGCACTGGATATGCTTTACTGGGAAAAAAATGATAGATATGTGTATCCATTTATTATTTATTACATTCATAATGGTTTTAAAATAATTCTGTAACGCCACTTGCATATGTCCAGAAACGTCTAAAACTGGATATTGGCAGTTGAATTTGAAACTAATTCCAGCCAGTTTTTCTTTTGAAGGTCTTTGCTTGGAGTCGTCTTGTGGTTTCCATAAGATGTGTTATTTATGGAGGACTTAAAAGTTTTGTATATTTACAGTAGAAGACCAGCGAAGTGAATGCGTTTCTTTTAAGGAGTTTCCAGTGTCTTCCTGGACCAAACCACTAGCATAACACAGCGGCTTTCTTGTAAATGTGTCCTCACTCTTAGTCGCCCAAGGTTTGACCCAAATAATTCCTACAAGCGTTTCAGTTGACACTATAGCTTAGAGGTTAGCTGTCACATAGTCAAGCAGTGTTTTCCACTAGGTCCAAATCTGCTGCAGATGTTTGACAACTGACTGGACATGTTGTACACCTCTGTGACACCAGAAACATGACTGACCCCAGAGACACACATTTTCATAAATAAATCTTTTATTTATAACAATTTTGCATATAAAATTAAATCATTTAAAAATTTATTCCAGTATGACATTTAATATTCAAATAAAGTAGCTACACACTGATAAATAATCATAACAATAATAAACAAAAACATTCATTCATTCTTAGAGAAGTTGACCGTTTTCTCTTTCATCGTGCGAATGTGAAAGTAACTCGATAGCTGCCACCAAACGTGGACAGTTTAGCCCACATCAGAAAGGAATGTGACCACACACATGTTCCACAACACAGATGGATCGTCTCTCCTTGATCAAAGGTTACATCTAATTACGTTTGCATAAATACGTAGACATTAAAGGTCAGGTTTCTCTGGTGTATCTGCAAGACAACATATACAGAGCAAGTCAAGTAAATTGCAACTCGATTTTACAAACATAATTACACGCTGCTCCATGAAGAAGCCGTCATTAGAAACTCCAATAGTATGAAGTAGCTCGTTATGAGAAGAACATGCCAGAACTTTCTCCAGCTTAACAGTGCAACTTCCTTTGGTCTTCATGATATCCACTGTTACTTAGGAAATCCAGATCAAAGGCGATAGGACGCTCGTTTGGGACGGGCATTGGCAGTCGGCTTTCTTGGGGCTGACCGGCCTAGTCTCTGAACTTGTGGATGTCATTGAAGAGCCTGTAGTAGGGCAGGGAGGCCTCGTTGGAGGTGGGGCAGTCGTGGTTGCACTTGCAGGTCTGGATCATCATGACGTTCTTGTTGAAGGTGTCGCCATCCTCGCAGCGGAACCTGACGGGTACTGTTCTGGTCTGCAGCGGGCTGCAGCAGCGCCCATCCAGGCAGGACCCACAGTACTTGGGCTTGTATTTCTTCACGCTGGAACAGCCGGCATAGGTGAACTTCACAGCCTCATTGGACTTCTTGGTTCTGCTACATGTCTTTCCCTTCTGTGGAAAAAAAAAATGTCTTAGGTAAAATTATTACTTCCTGAACCATTTTTTTCCCCATAAATGAACTTAGGTCTATCTCGGGCGAAAGTGTTTGCACATACTAACCTTCAAAACTGAGTAAGATGTCTGGCTGCATGGCCGTATCGTACAGAGCCGGCTCTCCTTGACCAGTTTACATTCACCGTTGTTGTTGGTGACTCTGGTGGAGATGCCTGTGTCACATGTCTTGGAGCACTGGGACCACGCTGTGGTCTGGATGATGCACTTCTGGCTTTCGACCCTCAAAACCTCTGGCTGGACACCGAAAGCTACCAGAAAAATGAAAGAAATCCAGAGTTAAGTAACGGACAAGGTCTCGTGGCACTGAGCCAAATTAGAGACGGTTAAAACTAGTATTAAAATGTCGAAAAGACTCAAACTGGACGTCTACTTACCAGGTAAGGACTTAAGTCCTCCTTTGACCAGGGAAATGAGCTCATTTCTGTTGGTGAGGTCATTCTCTGACTCATCTGTCCCGCTTTCCTTGCTGAAGAGCTTGTATACAGAGTCCGCCTCCTTGCCCTCAGCACACAGCCACTCCTCGCAGCACCGTCCAGGTACCTTCACCAGCCGGGGGTTTGCACAGCCCAGGTTGGGCAGGGAGAGCTCCTGCGGACACAGCGGGATGCAGCCCACGGCTCCGTCGATGCAAGTGCACTGGTGCTTGCAGTTGGGCTGGAAGCTCTCGCCGTTTTGGTAAATCTTGCTGTTGTATTCACATGGTCTTCCCTCTGACTTGGCTGTTGAAAACAGATGAGGGGAAACGATTAGTCAATGTATCCATCCGTACTTTACTTTCCCTACCTTTCGCATTCTTTGTTAATCATCAGTGTTAAATTGAAAACCGAACTATCGGTGTCTTAATGGCTTTGTCTCACCTGCGGTATTAAACCACTTTCAAGACTTTTAAAATCAACTGCGTGTATGACAAAGTCAGAATACGAAGTACTCTTAAGTACTCTGAAGCTGTATTTCAGAAGTCCACGCGCTTTATTCTGCTTGCATCCCATCCACCCTCTGCCTCGGGCATCCGCGCCCCCCGTACCTCTGCATATGCCTTTGGCCGCGCCGAAACTGGCGCCGAAGTTGCACTCTAGCCCCTTGGTGTGGTCGCATGGCTCCGTTTTGCTGCAGTCCTCGTTGAGCTGCCTAGCGCACACCTTGCAGCAGCCGCAGCCGTCCAGCACCAAGCTCACTCCCGGCGAGCACCTGGGTGCCTCCTTCGGACACGCGCATTCCGATGGGCACGAGCGTACCTGCGAAACCCATGCCCCTAGAGTCAGTACAGCGCTCACGTTACCGGTAATGCAAACCGCTTTTGTTATTAGATTTTTTAAGTTGTTACAAGTCAAAAGTTATAAGAATCAATCGCATAGTTACACGTAAATACACAACAGTATAAATATGTTATGTTTGCTGTGCACACAGAAGTATTATTTTAACTCATGATCTTGCGTTGTTAAAGTTATTTTAGAAAAAAATGCTTGTAACTTACCACGCCGAGGAAAAAGAAGATAAGGGCAAAGGAGATCATTTTTCTCATTTCGGCAAAACGAAAAAAGCAAATGAGAACAGTACTATCCCTTTGCGTTTCCACTTTACTTTTAAATGAAGTACGACTCGTCCCGCTGTGTTTTCCTGTGTGGTGTGTAACACGCCGCTGTAGAGCTGTGTACTGATAGACCTTCCAGGTCTCAGCGGTCTTTTATATACTGTAGTGGAAGCTGACGTATTTCTTGGCTGTGTTGCACTGTTCCTGAAGTATGCGAGGAATTTTTCTCGGCGCGCTTTCCATCCAAGCCAAGCACCACCCTAACCCAACTATATATACACATCAACTATATATATATATATTAGAAAAATTACATATTTCATATATATGCGTCCACGCTTTTTGTTGCTTTACAGTTATGATGTAATTTCTCTGGGCGCATTTATTAGACCTGCATTTTCTGTATGTTGTGTTTTACTGCATAAATGACATTTGAATTTGGTTTCTGTGCGGTAGATTTGAGTTTTTGGCTTTTAGTTTATCGTTATTGAAAAAAAGCGGCTATTGACATAATAACACGTGTCTCTGTTCAGTAATGACAGGCTATTAAATGATACGGTCATCCTTCATAATTCGCTCACGACCCGATGACTTGGACATAAAGCATGGCATCATTGATAAAGATGTCTTCTGAGTACAGGAATGCAAGGACAGCCCCGCACCCCCTATTTGCATACATATAAACCTGATAAATATAAAACTTGATAAATTGTGTACGGAGAGTGTGAGATGTGTTGTCCGCCTTAGGTGAAACTTTGAAATGATTTCCAAGAGAGACGCTGGGAATAAAGAGGAGTTTACGATTTCTATTTTTGGCTCGTTATCCACTTAATTCCATTGTACTAAGCAATTCCAGATGGGCTGTAGACTCTAGACGTAACAATATTGCCATATTAGGTATGGCAGTAGCTTACGTTATTAACATATTTCCACTTCAGTTAGCCAACCGCAAAGCATTCCTGGAGGCTTAAAGGGCTGTTAAATATGTTCCACACACAGGAAATTCCTCAGCTTTTCTTGGGGTAACTTTTTTTCACGCAATCTGTCCATCACCGTCCGGAAAAAAACACTCACAGACACACACACGAACACAGTGGTGATCCAGTTTTTTTTCCCCCACATAAGATGTTGCTTTGGAAGAAAATTTGCAAAAGTAGTTTAGTCTAGTTTTCAACCGACTTCATATAAGTGACATTCTTGCGTAAATTTTTAAGATTAAAAGGTTCAAGCAGGGGATCAGTTAAGCAACTGATTCAGCAAGAGGATTGGCAGCAGTTAACAGCCGAGTTTGTATAGTAAGGCAGCCGCTGTATACTCACAAGGTTAAAACAGCCTTTTGGTGTTAGTTTTATTTATATATTAACGCACATAAGTTTCAGTATTTGTTTATTTCGATGAGAAAAAGCAGATTAGAAATGGACTTATTTTTTCCACACACAAACACTATACTATACGGAACACTGGCTCACTATAACTACTGAAGAAGATAGCAACGACTGAACAATAAAGGTAAGTTATGTTTAAGATGGTTGTTTTCATGACGCGACTATGTTACTGCATTTATCTATAAACGGATACTTAGCCATAAGGAAACGTAATCGCCGCTTCCTGCGCAGAGACTGACATCTAAAATGTAACTAAATATAGACCGATTTACACTTGACTTGCTGATGTGTCTATGCGCGACCAGGCATACTTCATTTTAAACTTTTTATCAATGTGAATGCCAGAATTAAGCTTCCTTATCAAGACACTAGATGGTGGTGTGCAATGACTAACTAAGCTTTTATTGTGATCTAGAGGACCGGCTTAGATTTTGCGTCTTTTTTTCCCTAACTAACCAATTTGACTTACAGGGAAATAGGTCGGTCAAAACGTTACCTGACATTAAGTTTATGTGTAATTTTAATAAGGTTTAAAATATGTCCAATAATAATTCAGTAACACCATGTCTACCTAGAAACTTGATATCAGAATTCCCATTTGTTGGCAGCTGTTTAGATTCATAAGTATTAGCTTATAAGATGCGTCTTTACAGAAAGAGACTATTGAACGAAGACGTAACATGCTGTTTAGACACATGACTTAAGGTATTGGTATTGTTCCATGAGGACCACTGATCATAGTTAGGCGGACTGGTGAAATCGCAATACTGTGCTGAGGTATGTCGCATTTTTTCATTGTTCAATAGACAGTACATCTTAATGCCGTCTTTTCTTGTCATAATAATACCCCTGTATAACATCGGAATAAAGCTTCTGCTTAGCTTTCGGGTAACTGGATATTTGAGTCAGTTGCCTCCGCTGTGTTTGGCCAGTAGTCCTGTCATACTTCTGGGTGTCCTCTAGAATCAGTCTCGCCTTTCCAGTAGCCTAACCAGGCGTATAAAGTGTCTCGTTTAGTGTTGAGCGATGACAATGGACACTGTGCCTGTTGTCTGCATTGTACATTCTACCTATAAGAACTGTGACTATGAAAGGGATTAGGCGGAGAAAGCACAGAGGTGGATCACTGGTGTCAGTCCTGTGCCCTCTTGTGTTTCCGGAAAGGGATTTCTATGACTAACGCATGTGCATTCCTTGTGGATAAACGATTTGGCCGTTAGTAAGTTATTCGAGAATGGTATTTAACAAAAATCACTCATTCAGAGATTGTGCTTTGATACGGAAATGTATCAGGACACAGACAACGATGTAGACCGATTTAAAATGGAGACATACCTCTGTGAATAATAAAACAGAATTAAACCCGTCTGGAAAATAGTTCCCGACAGTGCCTAGGAAGTTGGTGGTCTCTGGTGGCCCTGGTGTTTATGCTATGACACGGACACAATGTTTGCATTCTTTTCCCCGCCAGGGAAACTGGAAGTTTTGCTTGGAAAGTCAGTAACAGGTGTCAAGGGCTGAACTCTGCCTGCGCGGCGTTCTGAATAATATTTTCCCCCGTCTGCCATCAGCCAGGAGAATACTGTATTTTTGTTACCCCACTGAAATATTTCAGAAATGTCGACAGAGGGAAAACTGTGTAAAAATATTTACAGAGGACTAGTTCGGCCAGGGGAGGGGGGAGCAGTGGAAAATGGGGATCTTGGAACGTTTAGAAGAGTCAGAATAATTGAGTGGATCTGGAACAAGAAAAGATAGCAGTCTGTAGCCATGGAAGCGACTGCTTAGATGTGTGGCCAAGACATTCCATGCCGTCCTGAGTGAGTCTTCCCTGCCGGGCACCATGGAAAATTCTTCTGCCCTAAGTTTTGGCATAAATCACCTGGAGGATTCTTTCAAGCAGTCTGAGGCGTGTGTAATCATATAAATCCATATAACAAAGACAGGCTTATTCTTTAGTGCAGAGTACTTCAGAATTGGTGTCTTTAGTATTACCAAATTTAAATCCAAGCCATCTTATGAGTTGTGAATTTGTGACAAATGTGATTTTGTCGGAAGGCTGGAATAATACATGAAAAAATCTTCAAAACTCCCCAACTGAGATAACGTGGGACTTCCCTGGAGGACAATGCAGATTTTTCTCAAACTCTTTCCGAGGCTGTACAGGAACAAAGGTGCTTAGTGACATTAGGAATGCTTTGTACCCTTACAAATACTTGGCTTTATAACTGCAATGTTCAGTCTGGCAGTTCTACTGTCATAATATTGACATGACAGTATTAAATGAAATACATGAGGTCATAGACAAGGGGGGAAGCATGTTGAAAATTGATGTCACCAGGCAGAAAGAGGTCATGGAACTTTTCGGTTCATCCTTCTGTGGGAACGTTGCACTGTTCTCCCCAAAGGAAACCCGGCAGTTTAACCTGGGAAGCTGTATCCCAGGTGCTGTTCCACTGTTCCATACCATCATTGTTTCTGCATTAGCCCCAGGTCATTGTTCTTGTCTATGTGGTGATTACTCAGAGTTCATTGTTCCAATAAGAATGGAAAGTGCTATATGAGTTATGCGTCCTGATTGGTTTTTGGCTCTGGCATGGCCATTGGCTATACCACGCAAAGGCTAACTGGCTACTTAGTCAACTTATTTTTTCTGAATATGGCCTGCAACTGGTTCTCTTAAACAATGACTATGGTTTTAAAAATGAGTATGAATCAGTTAAAATTATTGTTAAAAAGAATTCGAGCAGTTGGCATATCGGTTGAGAATCCAGACTTGTGGCAGGAAATGAAGCAGGAGATATGAAATTACTAATGTTATTTGAAACATCTGCGTAAGCACTTCAGAAAAACCCTGAATGTTTACTAATAGTTTTTACCAGATATAGATTTGTTACAGCATCTATCATGTAATACATAATCAGGTTAATATTAAATATAAATTAAACAGCGTTTTCTAAAGTATTGTTTACACAGTAGCCGCCCCCATCAAGAAATCACCTTTAAAGAGGGTTTCCCCACAGCCCATTCTTAGGTCAGGAATTTTAATTCGTCTCCAGAGGTTTGGGTATAGATAATATCAGTTTATCCGCACACATCACAAAAGATAACGCCCCCGGCAGAGAGAGCGCGTTATGCACTCCTTTTCTGACATTTTCCAGTTGCATCATTGTCCTTATGGAGGACAGTTATTTGCTGTCGTTTCAAATGTCTGTTAACCAAAGAGCATATGTCAGTCTTCGTCAGCCGCTGGGGGTCGTCCGCCTTTCCTGCTGTAGGTGTGCTTCTGAAGCCCCGTCGCTGTCAATTCGGACACTGACGATCCGGTAAAGACAAGCACGATATGAGCCCAAATCGCAAAATTGAGCAATTAGAGGAACTGATGTGCGCGCACACGTGACTGCCTCTTGCGCGCGTCACTCCGGACCCATCTCCATCTCCTGCCAGCCCGCTTCCCCGAAGTGCATCAGCGATGCAGTGCTGCAAAAACTGAGCAAAACAACCAAATCTACACCAAAGTGAGACACCTGAGCAGCTGAGTATTTGACGGATTCGAGATCTGGTGGGACCAAACCGTGGTTATTTAAAAAAAAAAAAAAAAAATCAAAACCGACAGATCATGGCTGGTTTGATGGCAGATTTCGGCAACTTCACTCACGCCGTGGTGCGAGCGATCCCTGACTCCTTCGCCAAAGAGGACTCAAGGAGGAAAAAGACAGCCGAGGTGGACCTGGCCAAAGCTCAGCGCGAACACGAGCTCTACATCGAGGTTCTGAGACACCAGCTCGGCTTGCGGGTACTCGAATTGCCCGCCGACGAGAGTCTCCCGGATTGCGCCTTCGTGGAGGATGCTGCCGTGGTATGCGGCGATACAGCGCTGATTACGAGACCGGGGTCTGACATCCGACGGAAAGAGGTATCCCGCAATCTGGAGGCGATCTCAGCCTCGGGGGCATCCTGGAAAGTAGGACTCGGCTTCACCGTCAGCCGGTCGCGCACAGTGTGCGATTTAAAAGCGAGATCGTGGTCACTGATGGGTTAAATAATGATGCTTAACTGCTAATTTTAATTGGATTTTCCCCACTGTGTGTCGCTTTGAAGCCGGAAGCCTCTATTATTACAATATATCATTGTTACACGTCGTTACACGCTCTAGAGATCGGATAAATCAGTATCTACTGGTCTAATCATTCAATTAAGAAAAAAAAATGTATTGCACACGAATTGAGTGTCTGAGAAACACGGTCCTGATTGAAGATTGTAGTATTTGGACTGAATCAGGACGGAACTGAGCTAAATAATGGCGTAAGGAAATAGTGATCGATGGATCTGTCGTTAACCCCGAAGCAGGCTAACATACAATCAATTTATAGGAATAAGTACGTTTTACTTCTTATTACACGTGCCCCCTGACTCCTGTCTCTCGGTATTCTAAATGTGTGTGTTAGTCAGTGCCCTACAGCCCTGTTGTACTTTCCTGTGGATTCATTATCTTGCCTAAGTTGTACTGCGAGTCTCGTCAGTGAGGTGTTTCACATAATATAGTCTGATATATGTTTGTAGGACTATTTGCAACGTCTTACAGATTTCGGAAAATGATATCTTTACAGGTGCCACATACTGGGATTAGGAAATCGTGTTTGTCGCTTTTCTTTACATGTGCCCACGTGTCGAGGATGCCCAAGATGATGGACCAAGGGAAATACCCTCAGTTGAGCTCGGAATTAAATGCCCCACGGCCTTCGGAGTCGGTCACCTGGTCACGGTTGTGCACTGTGTCCTCTGACAGGTGCCTTGGCCCTCTTGGTGTAATTTTAAGTCAGATAATATTTCATTTAGCTCTATATAACATTTAACTCTCGTAGCTTGGCTTGGGGATTCTTTTATCTACCTGAAACCTTAAAGGGGGAGTGGTTCCTGGGGTGGGGGGGGGGGGGTGCTAGTTCAGGTGATGAATTCATTCACTTCACTTGTGCCAGATTAACCAGCCAGATGAGACATATTCCTGTATTCTGACCATCCATCAGCCCACCTTTCTATCCATCCACCTACTCATTCATCCAACCATTATTCATCCACCCATCTTCTATCATTCATCCCAGTCAGGTTCATGGTGGTGGCGGGGGGTTCTTGGGGCCTAGATCCTATCCCACGCAGCACAGAGCACAAGGCTGGGCTGCTCCCTGGTCGGGACCCCAGTCTCCTGTCCCACTCCCACTGTGGCCCCATCCCAAGTGAGGGGGGCTGTTCCCTTTTCCCATGTATTCACTTTCTGCTGTCTTGTCTTTCCTTTCCCTAACTCGCCTCCCCCCTCCTGTCCTGCCCAGGATCAGCTTCACTCCTGCCAGGTACATGTCACCCAACCTGAGCTTTGCAGAGCGGCTGAACCGGTCAGGAGTCGGTGCCTCAGCTGATTTCCTGGTACAGATTGGCTCTATGTGCATTTCTAACCTCCCGATGAATGCTGTTGGGCGCTTATACACGGTGACAGATATAAACAGGGCACCCTAGGGGGCCATGTGTATCATTCTCACATGCCACCGGCTGCCCCCCACTGGTAATTCGAACCCAGAACTCCAGAGAAACATTTAAGCCAGTTTTGCTGCCCCTAGATACTTTAGCCAGCAGAAGAATGCAGCCGCCGAACCTTAAAAATAAAGGGAACAAATAATAATAATAATAAAAATAATAATAGAGATGCAATAAAAATGATCTGCCTATTTTAGTTGTAAAATGTATTTTGATAGGTCTTAATGTGGGATGGGAGGGTAGAGGGAGAATACAGAACTGCTGGTGTTTTTCATCCATCCGTCCATCCATCCATCCATCCATCCATTCATAGGATCACAGATGGTACTTTTCAGTCTCATTCTTATTCTGCAGTGTGTTCTTGAACTTACACTCTTCCGCAAACATGTCAGTTCCTGTTGTTGCCTGATATCAGAGGTGAATTCCCCCCCCACCCCCTTTGCTGGCAGCTGAAACCCTAAAAGATTTATTGCTCTGTTTTCATCCTATGACCCCCCCCCCCCCCCCCCCCCCCCCCCCCCCCCCCCCCCGGCGCGCCGGCCACCCGCCGGCCCACAGACACATCCGAATCAAAAAAATAAGATATTAGGTAAACAAA
>JABJVO010000044.1:15293476-15310565 GCA_026770805.1 Boulengeromyrus knoepffleri
AGATGTATTTCCACAAGCGGGGGCTTTTGTCACAGTAATTCATGCTCGCAGGCTCTCGTGGCCTTTAGCCATATTAGGAACTACGTGAACTACGTGGGCTGTTCTCAGATCAGATTTATTCTCTTTGAGAAGATCTCCAAACACAGGCTCGGAATGACATACTGTTTGCCCTGGTGCTCTCTTAAATGGTCGAGCAAGACTGGGGTAAAGAAAACGCCGCTCACACGATAGCTGGAAAGAAGCCTGATGCATGATGCCTAGTGCCCTGCAATGGGCTGGCACCTTGGCCCATTTTATAAGTATATAAAATGGATGGATGGATGGAAGGATGAATGATGACTCCTGGAGACTGTTAAACTTAATGTGCAGAGAAAAAATATATTTACAGTTCAAATGAAAGGATATATATTGAAATGTATCATGAAATACATGTTGGTGGGACAAGAAATGACCATTTTTTACAGTTGAAGACAATGGAGCGTTACCATGATCTAAAACAAGATGTTTGGAATAAAGTGCAGAAAAGCAAAGATGTAATCAGTTTACAGGACCATCCAGTTCCTGGTTTGAATCTGACACACGATTCCCTAATCATTTATTGACGTGTGTGTTGACGTCCGTCCGTGTTAATTCACAAGCAGCAAGCACACAAAACAGTGTATTTTTTTCGACTAGGGAGGACAGAAAGCACCTGGTACCCGCATTTCGACACAAAAACAACAACAAAATGTTTCTTTTCATTTTCATGGCCTGCCTTTCCAGCTGCTCTGCTTATTAAATCCTGCACCCCAAACCCAGTACTATTCAGTACATCTGTTACATAATAGTCCCACTTTTCGTTTATAGAGTTTAAAGAGTTCCTTGCATTCCTGTCTCCTGGCATTTGTTTGCAGTCCTTTTGAATGCAACTAGCTTACAAAAAGACAAACTTCTTAACTCCTGTTTTAAGAATTCATCTGGAAGTGCATGTAGCCATAGAATCTTTTAAAATTAAAACTATAATAAGACAACTTATTTTATAAACGTTACAGTGAAGTCTTTAGACAGTTGTCGCTGAAGGCATCCAGCCTCTTCTTGTGACTAACATGCAATTACCGCCAAAACAGTTCTTACATCATGTACGGGGAATCTGCTCCATTCCTGTGCACAATGATTTCTTGGAGGAGTTTAAGGAAAACCACGGCATCTCAGACAGGCGTCACAAATTACACATCATTTTTAAAATTTGTTTACGTAATAACGCTTTTGCTTAGGGAATTAAATTGATGTTATATTAATGATTTCTTTTAAAGCGGAAGGCTTAGCCAGCAAATATAGACATGTCATCATTGCATAATTACCGTGTGCCGTTTTAATGCTGTCCAAATGTGGTTTGTGGAGCTTTGCAGCAATGTCTGGATGCCAACCAACAAAATAAGGACGCTGATGTTTCTTTGCCGTTTTTTCCAGGTCTTTGAAAGACTGAAGGACTATTTGCTCATTCCCGTCTCCAATGCCGAAAAGGTGAAGGTGGATGGTGCTCTTACCTGTTGCTCTGTACTCATCCACAAGAAGGTGTGAGCCAGGCTCTTCAAAACCGCGTCCCCCAGGGTGCTCTTGATGTGCTTAAGGCTGTGTGATCGAGGTGTATGCGATCGAGAGGAAGGTGAAAGTTTGAGTCTCTGTCGTAACAATTGATGTTTATAGCACTCCCTGATAATTTGGAAACCCGCGTAGAGTACCTACAGTTATTTTAGTATTGTAGTTGTTGCGGTATATTCCCTACAAAAATAAACATTTTCGACTAGTTTCGATTTCTAATATCGTTCAATATTCACACAATTAATGATGGAGCCCAAACTTCCTTCTCACCAACACTGTTCGTTTTGTTAAAACCTGTATTTTCAGTTTGTATGCATATGCTGGATATTCGTTTTTATTCAGATTAGTTTTCACTTTCTGCCATCATAGGCCTATAAGGTTGTATTACTGAACCATAGCCATGTATTTTTTTCCATGGGATTTGGTGCTGATGATTTTATTTGGCACTGGCGAGTAGAAATCAAAGTTTTCAGTTTGCCGTCATAAAAAGTCAGAAAGTGAACACTACGAATGTTCTTGTGAACCTAACAAAGTCTTCATTGTTCAAAACGCCTTTTGATATGAAACCAGGTGTATTTATTCTCTTTTAAATGACCCCGTGAGTTTAAAAATGTGAAGTGCAAGGCCATAAAACGACTGTTTAAAGACCATTGAATATTCTGTGGAAATTTCAGGACGGCAGATGGTGAGGTTTGTTCGCAGAGGATCAGGTTATTACCCTGGCTTACCATCCTGTTAGCGTAGCCTGCTCGCTAACAATTGAAGCTTTTTAAAAAGCTCTAAAATTACAAAAGGCCTACTTTATCTGCATTTTTCTGTATTATACTCATCTAAAACCTTATTAGCCTTATAAACACCTGTTCAAACTGCAACTGGTTCAAGATTTAAGGAGAAACAAACTCACAAAATCACAAAAAAAGAAAACAATAGGGATCCAGCACCCCCGGTGCTTGGACCCCCACAAATGGGAATTTTGTGTTGTAGTTACACTGAAAGTTACACTGAAAGTTTCTTTGAACAACTATGATATGTGCCCGTGTGTGTATTGTTGGTGAAAAAAGGACTGTAAATCCTGTATAATGTGACCATACTAAAACAGTCATTATAGATTCTTTTAGTTCTGCTGTATAGGTAGTTCTGTTTCACTTAGACCTAGGCCTACTTGTTGTGCCAAAGACACTGTAATATGTACGTTTGTCTAATGTTTGGATCAATGGTTTTAATAGATTTTAATAAAATATGTGCCTCGTCTCAAATTAGTTTTCTTGCTTGACGAGTTATTTTGTTGTGAATTGACTACACAATACTGACTGGCTGATGTTCAATGCAGTATAGACGCATAGGCAAAATTCGTAACCGAGTGTAAATAGTAAATGTAGAACTACGGCGCCATCTAATGGCCAATTTTTATACTGTCCGTCATAAGTCGATCGTTCGATCTTCTAACCGCCTATCCTGGTCAGGGTGTGGTGAGACACAAGGCAGGGGTACACCCTGGATCACGGGTGCTGGTAGAGATTTTGGGCCCCCCAACCAATCCAATTATGTCCGAACATAATTCTTCGACGTAACTTCGTCCCAACTTTCGACGTACTAGAGACGCCATTTAACTGCATGCGTTTGGATATGCCGTTAGAAACGCCCCCAAATCCTGAATTATTATACAATAAATTATATAATTATATTATTAAACCCACTTGAGCCTGGGTTTAATAATTGTTCGTATGTCCTAAACAATATCATTCAGTATACAGCCAAATCCAAAAACAAGACAGAGCAACGCTACTTGCAACATGATATGCGTAAATTGAATCACGAGTGCAGTGCTACAACGATGAGTAATTTAATTAAATCCCTAAAAGCACGCTGAAGTGCGCTGACAGCTTGCTGCGCAAACTTTACATTGCAGTACTGCGATACAAACTTGGCTGCGTGTCAGATGCACAGCAGTGTCCCAAAGCGCCAGCTGGCAGCTGGTCAGTAAATATCGCTGCGAGCGGCATAATGGGCACTGATGGCTGATAAAGAGCTACTGACACGCCGGCGATCAGAGTAAACAATTGTGTCAAACAATGCGAAACAGCCCTGACCGATCTGCTGCTTAAATGTCTATCTAAAGCTAGTACTTAATTTGCATGTCTTTGCTAGTCAGCCGACCTTTTTGTGGAAATATTGTATTCAGATAATTAACAGCAGTACGGGGTTATTATTTTAAATCTATACAGTAAAATATCTTCAAACTTAGGATAAGTTTAATAAGTAAGTGTAATAGTTGGTCTATCACATGGTATTGAGCTTTCTAACAGATGTATGACACTGGCAAGATCAACTGCTGTCAACTCGGCAGAACATGCATTATGTCTATTAAAGGTGGCAACTTCAGCCTCTCGAGTTTCCTCCCGTCCCGTAGGCCTATTGAAAAATGATACACGGTGTCCCCTTTTGAACCAACAGACCTAAGGGACGCCATCTAACCTATATTTTCGTGTCTGAAGCGCAAAAATAATTTAACCTGGACCGCACAACCTCTCCCCCCTCCCCCGGTCGACAGCTACATTATCGTAGAAGATAGTAGATGGCCACCGACAGCTCAAATAACACAGGAGCTTGATGGGCCGAATGGCCTCCTCTCGTTTGTAAATTTCTTATGTTCTTAGGTGATTCTGACTATGTTAATGTGCCTCTGATTAACAGGTAACTTTATTTAGTAGCTTATGTTTACATTTAAAGTGTCTTAAAACATAATGGTTTAAATGTCTGGATATTTCGCTGTAGGAGCTCAGGTTAAACGCGCTTCAGTAGCTCTACAGTAGGAAATATCCGGGGAACTGAACAATCAACCCCCCGGGTTACAAGTATTTCGTCGTAACAACAGCACCACCTGCTGCCCGACAGCGGCATTGCTTACTGGTAACAGGTCATGAAGAATCACGGGGATTTTTTAAAAAGAAATTGCAATAGCTTATTGCAAAAACCACACCCGTGCACTACAGCTGTTTCAAGCTGTACAAGAGTCGCCCACACAAATGACAAGCACTCCAAGTAACGTGTAAGTTCTTAACGTGGGTAATGTAGGACCTACCAAAACAGCCACACATTTTTCTCATACATACTGTATCTGGTCATATACACTTCCACCTGGCAAAAAATCAAAACCGAAATGCGAGGAGTATGGACTTCATCTCACAGAAAACGCCGGCTGACGTGGATGTCGTTTGTACAGGAAGAACCCTACTTTTTGTCAGCATTTGTGTAACTGTGATCAGCAACCCTATGGCCCTGGCACATGAAAAGGAAATCGGTTTATTTTATTACAGTCGTGCCCATAGATCTGATGCAGGACAGATTTGCCCTGCAGAAATCTGGAGCAGGTAGTGTTACAGTCTACGTGCCCTTTTAATATCTGCATTTCCAGTTGGTCTTAGAGAAACCGCAATGAGTGACTTTGGCCGATCTGGCAAAAGGGAACATTTGTGAGCCTTTTAAGGAGCCTTTTTAAGCTTTAGGGAGTCTGTTGACATTTAAGAAATGCAACAATTAAGTGCTCGCCTCTCTAAAGGAAAGAGAGCTGAAAATGAAATGGTTTCCGTCACATCTCTCGGTTCGTCACCCTTTCAAATTCTGCCAATAGAATCAGTCAATGGGGACGGAAAACGGCGAGCATTTCCAAAACAAGTGTGCTTTAAGGTAGCAGTACCTGTAACTTCACTTGTTTTCTTAAAACAGCTTCAGATCGGGGCTACAGCGCAATCATGTTAAGAATATAACACCCGGTACGTGGAAATAAACTTCACTTGCACGGATCACGCAGCTTTTGGTTTAGAAACCCTGACGGCGGCTCCACAATTGGCGTCATTCTGCACAAACCAGGAAGCTGCAGGTTTTTTCCCCCACATTGAATTACTGGAGATCAAGCCGAACCAAGTAACACTAATACGAGACTTAAAAGGGCCAATCTGCCCTGATAAAGTGTACAGTCACTGCCGGCGTGATTTGCTGATACTTCGGCTGATCGCCGCAACTTTTTTGGGGGGGGGTGTGAAGTCTCCGCTGACAGCTTACCTTTATTTTGTGCTCGATTTAAACGACCTCCCTCCGCACCCCCGGAAGACCCAACTTAGATAAGCGACCGAATACAATGGAAATACCACATCTCACAGAAGAAGAAATGACCGAAATAAAAAAGGAAGTGAGTATTTTATCCTGTTTTTGTTTGCCCTTTTGAACATGAGCTGATGTGGCCGGCTTTCGAGGTGCTTTCATACGGGGCTCAGATCTAGATTTCCGCGGGGAAGGTGCGGCGATTCTGTGCCAAATGGGGGCGAAGAAGCGCGCTCTCTATCATTATGTTCAAGTTGTGTCTGACCCTAAGATCTTGTACGATTTTGGGATAAGGAACTCACAAGATGGCCCTGGGATGAGAGGCAGTCGGCGTCCCGACTCTACTTAAGACTGCCATCTTTTTCCCCATTCCGAATAGGGCCACTTTGAGTCCCAGTCTCACTCCAGTGCACTTGCCGCCCCCAGATTATGGAAAGCACCATATATTTATGACGCTGAGCTCAGTGGCCAATACGTAAAATCTGATTTATTTTTTGTAGGTTTTGTCATTTATTTTAAGTTATGTCTCTTATGCCTTCAAGTAAAGTGATTCACGTTTTCAACCTGTCAATCAAACTAGGGGCGGGCTGACTACGTCACGATGACTCTTCCATTACTGCGAGCTGTTTCGAATCTGATATTAGTGTGATAATCTTTCATTTCCTAGGCTGGGATTATCGGTGGTTAGGCCTATACACCACCCCTTATTATCAGTCCGAGCGGTTTTAGCGCTTTGATAGCAGTCAGAGGCCCATAAACCAATTCACTTAACCATTATAATAACCGCGATTTATTAAGAAAAACACAAGTATAAGTCGTGCCTCCCGTTAATTTTAATAATTTCCTTAACTAATTTCTATCCAAGGTAGGCCTATTCATTTGTTCCCAAACAATGCCATCTAGTTAGATCCAGTGATACAGAGCGAATGGGATTTAAGGTACGGTGCGGCACGTCATCTCACTATTTAAGCGTCACAACTTTTTATCAATGAATTAAACGGAACATTTATACGCAGACGAAGGAGTTTTTGTGGATTTGGGGTACGTGGCCAGCAGGGGGAGACACTGGCCTGAGTAATTTCCACCTACCTGAAGGTTCTTGGCCTTCCTGGCCCTAGGAGAGTCTCCCCATGTCCAAAATACCAGAGACCAGCTACATCGCTCCTGTATGTAACAGAGACGCCCGATTAAGATTAAAGGAACCGTTCTGTGGGCACCCTCTGACATCGCCACCCTGTGCTTGGTCATTTTGGGCCTAATTTAAAGTCCCGGGTGTTAACCAAGGGTAATTAGTGTGCCTTTGTTTATTCCCGTCTTTATATGTACGGTGTTTAAATGCCTTCAGCGCAGTCATGCAAGGGTGGTGTCTACTGCAAGAGGTACAGTTTTCTTTTTTGAGATGGCATTCTATTCCGACTGAATCATAGCTTACCGCCCTACAGGGCTTTTAAAGGAAAAGTCGTATATCCTTCACAGTCGGCCGAAAATACAGTAGCAGGGCTGCCTGAGTGGATCTGGGTCGATTTCACACTCACCTGCAGCAGACACGATACAGGACTGATTGTAAATGAACTCTTCATCCTTTCATAGGTGAAGCAATCAAAATAATTATATTACAGGAGCCGCTAAATGAGCATGGGTGTTTATAAAGGGCATTTGTCTGCTAGGAGTGTCTGGCTGCTTGTGTGGTCTCACCTGCGGAAGGGATTCGGGTGTTAGAGGACAGTTCAGCTAAGAACATATTTCTGGTAGCTGATGATCTGTTCTGTTCAGCTGAGTCAGACCCCGAGCCAGAATCCATGAAGGACATAATGGAGGGAGGACGTCTGTACTGTTCACAAGGGTGAAATCACTGCGTGAAAATAATTACTGCTAAAGTCCCCACCCCTACACCCCCCACCCCAAGTTGAGGATAATGATGCGTTCCATTTACCTCGGAGGTCGGAACTCGGAACTGGGAATGACGTCATACATGACTTAAGTGTTCCAATACAGAAAGTCGGAAAGCCATTTAGCAGTACCAGGGGCCCGTTTCAAAAACCCGGATAACTTGTGGGATTTAATTTACCCCAGTTCAAATGGACTTTATCTTCGTTCACTTACATTTAACCCAGACGACCTTAAATCCGACAAGATGTCTGCTTAAGCAAGAATCCTGCTTAATGAATTGGGCCCCAGTCCAAACCCGGTTAAATGTTAGCTATTGTTAGTAATATCAGTGGGTAACAACACATTACGTGGTATTTTGCATAGCAACACGTCCACAGATAGTGGGTGAACAGTACTGTGTGTACAATCAATTTAATGAGACACAAATAAGACGCAAGTCGTATTCTTTAACTTCTGTTGATAAAGGGTGCAGCCATCTTGAATTTTGAGTTTGGGGTTTTGTCGATTCTTCCAACTTCATGAGTTGGAATTACAACTTCAGGGGGTGTCCCAGTTGGAATTTCCAACTAGGAACTTGGAATTTACGAGTTCAAATGGAACGCTGCATAATTGTAACCGTTCTGTTCCTCCAGGCGTTGGATAGACTTAGGCCATACCTCTGTGACAAGATCACAGCAGAACGGCACTTCGATTACTTGCGTTCGAAGAAGATCCTGACCCGCGAGGACACCGAGGAGATCAGCTGGAAGGTGACAAGCCGCCAGAAGACGAGCAAGCTTCTGGACTACCTGGCTGAGAACCCCAAGGGTCTGGACACCCTCATTGAGTCCATCCAGAACACCCGGTGCTCGGACTTCATCATCACCAAGATCACCGACGAAATCCAGAGGCTGAAGAACGAGAGGATTGAGTCCCTCAAAGGTGAGTCAGTGCAGCTCCCGGCAGGTCGCTGCGAGTCCCTGTGTTGAAGTTCGCAGTGACTGCACCCTGAAGTTTTCCATCCACGGCCCCCAGCCCCACACTGATCCCTCTTCTATCGCCCCTCCACAGCGTCCTTCAGCGCCTTCTTGCCGACGAAATGCACAGGGGCAACGAATGACCTTTCCCGGACGTTCTCCAGCGACTCCAATTTTGACAAGGGCTGCGTCTCCACCCTGCTGTATCACCCCGAGGGAGAGTGGAGTCCCTCCGTCTCCTCCACGTCGGCCTCGCTGAACGTTCCTCACAGGTCGGCCTCAGAGGCCGCACCCCTGTGCAGCAGCGTCATCAGGTCGGCCGTATCCGGCCTTCCGAGGCCCGGCGATGACGGGGCCCCCCCGCTGCCTCCCGAGCTGCAGGCGGAGGCTGAGGGAGCCAGTGGGAGCGCGACAGGCAGTGACTCCGCCTTCCAGCCCTTGCGCTCACGCTGCATCTCGCAGCCCTGCCAGAATGCCCCCCTCCAGAGCTCCCGGTGAGCCCCCCCCATAAGCTAGCACCCACCTCCCCAGGGATCAGCCCACTGTGTAACCTCATTGGCAGAGGTGGAAAATTCAACTGCAGTAGCTACAAATCCAGATCAAGGTTTTGTTTCAGCCAACTAGTCGAGTACGAGTGACTGTGACTCCTTATGCTCAACTGGGCGATTCATTTGTAGTTACTGGACCTGAATTTTCCACCTCTGCTCACAATGCACTGCATATATAAACATAGCCTCCTGGTTATTTGAACATGTAGCATGTTATGGATTTCCATATTGGCTTTTGTTCGACCTCGACCGAGATGCAGTACACACTGTTCACGCTACAGTAAAGAATTTCTGATATCTGTACCGAAGATTAACAGTATGTTTTTTTTTTTTTAATGTTTTGCTCCAGTTTGAAATGTAACAGTAGCCTTTTGTATAATATAGAAAATGTAATTCACTTCTTAAATTTCCATAAATAGGGGAAATGCATTGGTTCTTACTTCGAACTGCTTAATTTTTAGTATTGTACATAAAACTAAGATTTACCACATTATCAGCAACTCGATAGTAATCAACGTGGTATTTTTAGCTAATAGGACAATCTGTGAATGATATGATTATTACATATGTATTTCCATTATCTTGGCCACCAAGTACAACTTTAGCATTTAACTCAATTTTATTTACATATTAACTGTGGTGTTCCTGCTTTTTCAGCGCAAACCTTGGTAATGAATTCATTTGGTCAGTTGAATGGTCTGAACCAAATCCTGAGAATTGTGTGGCTATTTATCGGGGCGAGGTGGCGTGATTGTAGGGTCTTTGTGGGTGACCACATCCGCCAAAGAGGTAGGCCACGAAAACATAGCAGGGAGATTGTAATTATATTTAAAAATGGACATTTTTATAGTGCAAATTTTATTTGTAATTGCATATTGTTTGTGATGTTTTTTATTATGCATGATGCATTATTACAGTTAGGTTTTGTGGTAGGTAGATGGTAGATTGTGTTGTAGAATATGCCGGAAAACCCGAACTTGGGACTCGGGCTGTCATTACCGACAGAAAAGCTCCCCAGTTAATTCTCAACTCTGCTCCTCCACGGAAAGGGCCGTGTCTCACTGACGTGGAGGCAGGACTCGACCTCACCGAAGACCTTACTGACAAAGATCCCTGAAATGTCTGCAGATTGGGCTGATTGTAGTCCCAGTCACTGATGCTTTTGGGGGGTTGTTTCAGACGGGGTCGGCCTTGTCTGGGCAGCACACCTACAGGTTCACCTTGTTTGCTGTGTAATTACCTGTGGGGAATTCCTGGTATTTACCTGAATATTTTTTTTTTATTTTGTTGGTCTCGTCAACAGCAGTAAGACGCTTGCAGAGTCTGTCAGGTGACTATCTGCTCTGTTTTCCCTCTTATTGTCTGGTCTTCTCAGTGTCCTCTCTTTGACTTTCATTCCCATGCTTACCATTGCGTTGGAGTTTGAAAGGGCCAAGACAGCCTTGAGGAGTGTCTTTGAGTGGGTTTGATGAAGCACTACCTTTGAATTGTGATTTTGATGATGTTATGACAGTAACGGCGGGATGCGGAATGTGAGATGGCAAGCCTTTGTCTGCTTTTACAGTATTTAAAAAAGAGAGATTTTCTCAGTTTCTTTTCAAAGTGCTAAAATGCGTTTGTTGCCAAGGTTTCCGTATTTTAAAGGTGCTAGCCAGCTTGTCCCTGCGCTTTTCTGATAATTGTACCACCTGCGATTTATTGCAGCTGTCATTGCCGTGTCTGAATAAAATGCATTCAAAAGGAAAATGGACTTAGGTTCTCTAATGTACCATTTGTCATATGGAAATCAAATTGAATCACACAGTTTTGAAATACGAATCCCGCTGCCAGAGATATTGTGCATTTAAGTTTCAAGAATGAAATGTCCACCTGCCTGGTTAGTTTGATGGGTAGTTTGGGGTTAGTATTGGGTGATAGGTCACTCCCTTTGGGGAGGTAACATATATGCTGGCTAATTACTCTGTTTTTGACTAGCTCGCTGGTTAAAGGTCACAAAAAGGTCACATACCGGCGTTCGAGACATACCTGTGTGACCTCAGTTGATCACAACGTCTTAAAAATAGGATGGTGGTCTCCCAAGGACGTGACCCTCGAGCTGAGATGTGCAGGAATTCCTCCTCCCTCCTTGCATATACGTTCCCTCCATATGGGTGTAAGTCTCGGGCCATGTGCCATCATCCTGCCTCGTGAAATGCAGTACATTTTCATTCTTTAATATCACTCTAGGCCTGATTTGATATATAACCACTGCAGCAAGGAGCCTTGTAATTTAACGCTGCACAGCGGAAATTAGTCGGTATGACGCTTAAAAGCTCACAGACAGGAGAGGTTTTCGGGCAGTAGGCAGTGGGCACGAGTACTTTGAGCTTTGACTTTTACAATGTGTCCCTTATCCGCGGATTGATGTCCGTGCATTAGAGGTGTCGGGGGGGGGGGGGGGGGCCCCTGGGGGGGCAGGGATGGTTGGGTTTCCGGGGGGGTTTGCAGGATGTTTGGAGGGGGCGGGGAGGCGGGGGGGGGGGGGGGGAGGGGGGGGAGGGAAGGAAAAGGGCAGGGTGGGACGGGGGTGAGGGAGGGGGGGTGGCACCTCTGGGGTGTCAGGAATGCTTGGTTTTCAGGGTGTGTTTGCAGAATGTTTGCAGGTGCCTGTGGGGGTCGTCTTTTTCACCCCTTCGTATCAGATCAGAGTTTTAGAGTAAGGGTGACTTACCCAAGAACATAAAACCCTTTGAATTAATTCAGATTGATCAGCCCTCAATTTTCAGCGCTGTCACTTAAAACAAGGAGCCATTTTTAAGCAGATTTTGTTGCTTTGCTGAAAAGAATATTTCTAATATAAAATTGTGTGGTATGTGTAATGTGCTTTATGTGATAAAATCCTGCGAGAGAAGATTAGGAATGAAATAAAAAAGAATCTGTTCATTTGAGGCTGTTGGAGTGGATCCCACATGGAGGGAAATGAAGAAGGTGAACACAGCCCAATTGTCCTCACTGTCCATCAAGTGACCGGGGCTGTTTGAACACAGGCCAAGCAAACAGATGTTCCGATTTAACATCACAATGGGTGAAGCAACTGGTGGGTATTGTGGGCTGCCTTTTATGCCACAGAGCTCCAGAAACGCTGGATGGGTGGAGCATTGTCACATGGACGAGATATGCTCTCCTCAGCCATGCCAGCAAAAGAATTGGAATCACCGCTGACACTCAATCCGGGGTAATTAAACAGGGGACCACTGAAACTCCACAGAGATGTGGGTCACGGTATTTGATTTGTTTTGAGTTTGTCAATCCATATTTTCAAAAGTACCTGGCCAAAAAAAAACGAGAAAATAAACCAGTTTTAAAAATGTAATAAAACTCGCAGTTTGTTTTTAGAACCACGTGAGGATCAAACAAAGGATGATCAGCACAGAGGTCTGAACAACCATTAAATAATTCAAAACACAGTTACTGTTGTTGATGTAGTCAAGTTGACCTAATAATAGAATTAGATAAACATGACTGCAAAGATTTGGCTGTTTAGTCAAGAACATTTCAGTAAAGTTTGTATCTGGCCAACTAAACATCATGACTTCCTCTAAAAATAAAGCACGGTACCCAGTTATCAGAAATGGCCTGAAACCTCACACTTATTTACACTTAGGATTGAAAACGCGTTGACAACGCCTTAAGTATATTATTTGAGGACTATATTGTCTAGCTTCTGCGAAGTAAGATTTAGAGGGATCCAAAATTGCGTTTGTTTTTATTCTTAGAGGTAAGATTTTCTGCCAAGTATTGTTTTTGTGCGTTTTCCATTTTTATTTTCATCCCACAAAACTCAATTTCGCCAAGAACTATAAATAACAGAAAAAAACACTTTTGCGGTTATACAAAATGGTTAGGCAAAGACAAGAGATGGAGTCCTGCCAGGCGCTTTCAACTCGACAAGGGGGAGCATCTTGAGCTTCTTTGACTGATTATCTTCAATACCGAGACACGCCGTTTCTTGCTGAGTTCACTCTGCCGCAGTTTCACTTTCACGCCGGACGGCTCCTGCGCAGACGCGGCGCAGACGATGCGCAGACGCTGCGCAGTTTAAATGCCCGCAGACGCGCTCATTGTCTCCGCAGGCAGAGACGCGCTCGAGGGCTGCGCAGGTCGCCAGAGCGAACACCGCGACCTAGCAGTGACAAGCGGAATGGCGCAGCCCTCGGAGTCCTGGACGTTTTTCAAGCGGAGAAAGGGAAGCCCAAGTCGCTCGCAACTCGCCAAATAATAAACGCTGAAGCTGGAGGTATAAAGGAGCGATAGGAATGGCCGATCCTCTGCGGAGGACAATACTGGCAAAACTTCGGGGGAAGAAATCCAGGAAAGCGGCCGCAGTCGGGGGCTTCGGCGTCGCAACTTTTGTGGATAACCGAGAAGGTAAAGACGGAGTTTTGTGCGGTGTGGATGAGCAAACACCGGACAAAATTATCACTGAATTAAATGATTTGCCAGACATCATGAGAGATAAAGAGGGCTGCCTTAACATAGCGTTTGAAAGCGGGGCAGTGAGATCGAATTGCGAAAACGCCGTGGTTAAAAATGTGTCGCCCCGGGACGATACTTGCGTGCATTTAAACGTAGGATCGGGCGATTATGCTTGGTGGGGTGCGGACTTAAATCATTCGGGTCGAGTTTATAAGAGACGCCTGGGGGTCTCTGATCAGAACGAAATGCAGACTCGGGCGAGCCGCGGAAACAGGATTAACTATTTTAATGAGCTGGAGTTGGACCTCTCCAAAGATGCATGTACTGAGTCGTCCGAAATGATGCGGGAAAACAGCCAGCCACTTTATCCGAGCGGACCTCCAGGACAAATACTAGATTTAGACGGGGTAGGATTGTGTAGGGAGTTAACTCCGGTCCAAACGACCTATCACTATGTTGAAATGAGTGGAAACGGTGTACAAGGTAAAGAGAGCGGGGTAGATGTGTATCAGTGTGCGGAGCATCAGGGGAATCCAGTGGCTTCAAATGCTGAAAAAGATGCCGATTTACTTTGTAATCTCCCTCAAATGCCCTACACTGATATTTCTATAAATGGGGCACAAATATATCAGTTTCTTGCTGTCGGTACGGTAGCTGAGAACCACCAAGTCAGTAATAATCCCTCGGGAGGCTACAGAGTGCGAAGTTTTCAGAATACAAGACTCTTTCCAACCGATTTGGTTGTAAGCGATAAAAATGTGGGCACCGAGGCAGAAATGCAGTGGCAAAATTTGGTCGGCAGTGATGATGGGGATTACTACGACAACGACAATCTCCCCTTTTATAATCCACTATTATGCGCAGCTACCGGGCCAAATTCAGACCAAGTCGAGATGAATCGGACACAAGCTGAAACAGACGGGTTTAATGTGTATGAAAGCTGCATTGTAAGGACCCAGTTTAAGGAAGCTTGTGTTCTGCTTATAAGTGCGATGCAAGGCATTAATTTGGATAATGAAGTTGCTGTCAATGGACTTGGATGCCATGTAAATCTTACTAGCTGTAATTCCCAGGAGAGTCTCTGCTCAGAAGTATCTTCTAAAGTGGTAGATTGTGATGCATTCTCCTCTGGAGAGGCTGTTCCCCCTGAGTCCCATTCTGTACGCTTTCACGATGGTGAAAACGGCAACTTGTGTCTCAGAAGGTCCTTAGCCAGCAAGAGCTTTGAAGTCTTGCCCACTGAGAATCCTCCACCTTTGAGAAGGTCCGTAAGTGATGGAGTGATCGAATACCACCAAAATCAATATTGTCGCCTTGAACGCAAAGGCCCTTTAGCCCTCATGAGAGAGAATGACTGGGGGATGTCTAGTGGCCTTGTCAGCCTCGCGAATCAGGTTCCATGTGATGGCGAAGGTGGTGACAGTCTTCTCTTGGAGATGGGGGATAATTGCCCATTGAATGAAACCAGTGGACCAGTGAACAGTGCAAAAAGCCAGGGTACAGAGCACGGCTTATTGACCACCCAAGATGTCTTGAAACCCAACGGGGTGACTGTCAACAAGATTCAGGAATGGATGCAGAAGGGACGCATGCTCTCCTCTGAGATGAAGCACCGCATCACTGGTTCTGCTCTCCACGAGGCCTGCGGTGACTCTCCCCCCCAGCGTTCTTGCCCCGGTTTCTTGAACAGGGCAAAAGCGGCGCCCCGGGTGACCGGATCTCAGAAACACAGAACCGTGGCTTGCGGCCAGGGAATCAAACACCCAGGTAGGCAAGTTGCCAAGCGTGTTCGATGGGTGTGCTCTCACCCAGGCTCCATAGTGCTCTTCTCTTCAAAGGTCCAGTCCGTCGCTCTTCTGGATGTGGACATGGGTGGAGGGATGACCTTCCTGTGCTTTCTTTCTCTGGACTGGTGGTTGGGGTTCACTCTCTTCTAACTAACATAAGCTAATCTCACAAAATACTAATGGGTTTCCAAGTTTCAGTGCTGGTGTTTAACTATTTTAAGGGTTACCTTACCAGGAATTTCTCATGGGAGTGGGGGGGTGTTTCTTACTGCTGTGACACAGGACACAAGTGTTTAATATATGCAATAAGGAGTTTTTTTTGAGTCCAGTCAAATGTTTAAGCTCTAGAGAGAAGAGGAAAGTAGTCAATACAGTAGTAATGGTATAAACATTTCAAGTAGGTCTTGAAACTCAGAAAGTGTGTGTGTGTGTGTGTGTGTGTGTGGAAGGAAGGACATCTCCTGACGTGATTGGTTCCCCCAGCTTTGCGAACATTCGCTTCTGCTGTTTCTCAGTTATATGAATGATTGCTCGTTGGGTGCTAACTAGGGACCTAGTTATTTGTTTAAATAATTGTTTATGTGTGTATATCGGGCATAAAGGCATGATGGTTTGTTTAGATGGAGAGTAGGGTTTTAATTATTGAAATAGTGAAGGTAGTTTGAAAGGTAGTTTGAAAATGTTCAGTATAGTACAGTATCTTTTTAAAGTCTGTGTTCTCACATACAGAAACCATGAATTTTTAATGCAGTTTAATTATCTTTAGCTGAATGTTTAGCATCCTGATGACTGTGTGTGAGTACGGTAGTCAAAGTCATTAAACTTTTAATATTAATCGTGCGTCTTGTTGCTCTCTTAGGGACACTGGGGTCACCTTCTCCCCTTTTGCTAATGGGTTTTCTTTTCCTGAGATGGTAATTGAACGGGGAAAGAAATAAACATCCACCATCAAAGGTGCAGAAGTGTGTGGTTTTGACAGCAGACGGCAGGCCTGCTGCGGTGGGCGGAGCCTCCTGCTCTGGTAGCAGCTGGCATGCTAGGCTTTTGAGGTTGTGCTGTTGTACCTGCGGGTCACCGTGGAGACCAAATGGCCTTAATTGAATCTGCCTTTGCCTAAGGGGCAGGGTGGGGCCACAGCCCTGTGGGGGTCAGTCCCGCTGAGTTGGGTTGCTGTTCTCTCTCCCTCCCTCTTCTATTCAACGGGTCGTATGAGCCTCTTCAGCAGCATGTGCACGATTTGGGCTCCGCTCTGTTATGGCGCCTGTGGAATCTTGATCTTCTGTAAAGACGGAAAGCTGCTACAAATGCTGAAACTGTAAATGTCAGTTTGCAGGGAAATCCTGGCTTTCTTAATGGAGATTGGTATGACTTGTCCGCCGAGTTTCTGACCGAGGATGCGGCGTTCTTAAGCTCTGTGTTTGTCGGTCCGTCACAGCCACACCGTAAAGAGCACAATTTCTAGTTTAGACCATGTTCAGCAATTTCACTGCTTTGCTAGTGTTCCTGCTGTTTCTGCGTGAGGGTTATTGTCTGGGGTGGGGTGGGGTGGGGGGGGGGGGGCTCAGGCAGTTGGGAGTGGAAGCATCTGTGGATCAGACAATTCCGTGACACCGCAGCCACTGTTTTTGTCTGAGTTGGTGCCACAGTGAAACTTTTACTCGACCTCCTGTTTCATCCCGGCCATCTGTCACCCTGAGGGCTCACAGATGCATTTAAATGGACATACATGCTCCCCCCCCCTTTCAATGCAGGTCAATTTATTCTCAGACAG
>JABJVO010000044.1:15310615-15336419 GCA_026770805.1 Boulengeromyrus knoepffleri
GCCGCTGCCTTTTGAGGGTTGGTGTGTGGGTTCGAATCCCAGTGGTGGCTGGTGCCTTTTCAGGGTTGGTGTGTGGGGAAATGACAGGCTGTACACTCGACTTCCTGCTCGGTGTGGCTTTGTGCGTTTGGCTCTTTGAGAGCTCGGCTTCTCTCCTCACGCTACATTTTAACGATCGTGCGCGCTCACTCGCCCTTCCCATCAATAATATGGATCCACAACACGAATAATTAGGTTAGGTTTCCCGGAACGGATTCCGCACGCATGCACCTGGCGTACTATGACCCGGCCGACTCCGTGTTTGCCGAATCTGTGAAAGAGGTCAGGAAAAAGTACAACCGGTGTTTTTGAGATGAGCATCAGCGCGAAAGCTGATAAGAACGGGCCACCGCCTCGTAGCAGAGAAACCCAGGTGATGTATGAGGCAGTTGCAAGCCCTGGTGAAGAGAGTGTGATGATGTAATGAGTGTGAAGGTACCTGAAATGCATTATTTTGACAATTTAAGACCCTTCAAAATGTGATGCTTATAAACTCCTGTGTACGTCTCTCTTCTTTTTCAGCTTATATTAAAAATGTTCGTAGTTCCGTCACAGACACCCAGGAGGCGATAGTGAGCAGACATAATGAAACGAACGAGAAGCTGCGGCTGTTGACCGCCATCACGGTCTCCAAGAAACGTCACTGGTTCCAGCATAGTACGTCCAAGAACCCCGTATCCGAGGAGGGCAGCGTTTCCGTGGAACCCGACGTTGCCCCCGTCGGCTCTGAGCCTGAAGCCAGCCAGCCGGCACCGACCTCCTTCCACAAAGCCCCCCACCTTCAGCCAGCCAGTGCCAACTCCGACCCCCAGCGGGGAAATGCCGCTGATCAGGCCGGGGACGGCGGTGGCCACCTGGAAGAGGAAGGCGGCGAGATCTGGTACAACCCGATTCCAGAAGATGAGGATCCCGCGCTTGTCGGTGGCCCTGCCAATGTGGACAGCATCCGTCACTCTCAGGAGGGCTGCAGCTGCGAGAAGAGGCTCGTTAACGGCTCACTCCTCGTGGAGCCTGCTGAGCTGCGCAGACGCATCCTCACTCGCAGATCTGCAGAGGACAGCCTTCCTCCCAAAGTCACAGCTCCAGGTAAATTAAAGTACAGCGACTAAATCCCTCGCCACCCTCCCTCGAGTCTGGGGAGATGTATCTCAGACACAGGGACTTATCTTTTATTGAGACTTTATTATCTGCTATGAAAATTCATGTGACACATAATAGCATTTAATAAGGAAATTCATAAGAATTAGCAAGGCTAGTCACTGCAGGGATTTATTGTATATAATTACTTAGGTCTTAGACAAGCTCAGAGGAGCAGCTTTGCCCTGAACAGAAAAACTTCCATAGTTACGGAAGTGTTCCGTCAGATTTAAAAGCCACTGTAGTACAAATACCCAGCAAATATCCAGCCTTAGGTGCGGTGTGTGATTTGGGGGAGGATGTTGCAGTTTGGGGGTAGATGTAGTGTTTTCCAAATCCGGTCCTCGGGGACCCCCAGACAGTCCATGTTTTTGCAAGAACCTTTACTGTCTGGGATGGGAGCAAAAACGTGGACCGTCTGTGGGACCCCTGCGGACCGGGTTGGGAAATACTGGTCGTGCAGGAATGCCAGGGCTGAAAGGCAGAGGTAGTTTGTTTGGGGCAGGCATGAGACTTGGTGACAGCCCAGTGTCACATGGTCCCTTTGTCATTTTTTCCTTTTCTGTATTATTTGCTCATGACCGTATTTGCTTTAGGGCGCCCGCACTCCAGCTGTTCACAATGCGGGATCTGCCGGTGTGTCTGCAGTTGCTGAAGGAATACGCATCAGAACGTGTCGTGTTTGTGATCCGCGTGACGTGAACGATCGCTCGGATGGCGGGTGGCCACTCTTACCAGCTGGAGCTTTCACAGAGATGTCGTCTCAGTCCACATGTCTGCACAGCTGGCCTGTTAGTCTTGTCTGCCGCGACAGAATGAAATTTTTTTGCTCGAGATTGGCATGCATCTGGCATTGCCAGCCAGTGCTTTTCTCGCTTAGGATACTCAGGCAGTGGCATGCTGCCCAAGTGCTTGTCCTGGCAGGCAAGAGGTTAAACCTAAATGATTACAGTTGGGAGGGCAATTGTTGCTGGGTCATCAATGTCAGTTTCCAGACGTGATGCAGCTTTTTCTGATTCAGCTGCTTGACGTCGGTGGTTAACGGCTGCATTGTCTTCAGTTCAGACAAATTCTTCTGTCATTTTTTCTGGGATGTGCATCTCTGGAATGTGTATTCTCTCTCTCTGACCAACACAGACACCGTGAGAGATGTGCTGCCTGAATGATTCTGACGGTTGGCCAACAACCAGCTAAACTCCCTGTCTGTTACTTGGGCTGGTTTTAAAAACCGCAGCCTATAGCTCTCCTTAAAAACATACGTCTGATTAACTATGACTAAAAAGGGATAAGTGATGTATACCAAGACATTTGAGTACCCTGACCAGTACTCTGTTATTACCCAGATACAAAACGTGGAATAATAGAAACCTAGACAGGAAAGCGAGTTGTGGATGGGCCGCTTGGTGCTTTGCTGGAACTGCAAGGGCAGAATTGAATCAGTAGATTAAGACATGACTTGGATGATGGATAATGCCAGGAGACAAGTATTCTTCTAGATGGTCATGAAGAATCACAAAATCTTCCCCATACCTGGAGAATTCAATCCATAGCCAATTATAGTTTTGTGTAATTATTGCTGGTGACAGCAGTATTACAACTTTCCAACTTAACAGAATAACGTTCATTTTTTCTTTATTCTATGAAAAACAAGATATCGATCTGCAATAGAGACAGAACTGAATGAGTTATACTCTGAAAACTATGAGACTTAAAGGCTCATTTTTTTCAGCTCCGCAGCTTATAAAAACTTAATATCCAAAACCGATCAAAAAAAAATGGAATTTATAGGAACCTTTATTTTTACTCACTTATTTTTACAGTTCTGCCGTTCTGATCTTTTTTTGGAGCCGGTAGAAATGCAGGCAGGTTTCAAAAGGCACCAAGCGAGAACCAGCCCGGCACCAAGTGAGAACCAGCCCGGCACCAAGCGAGAACCAGCCCGGCACCAGCTCTGTTTTGGTGGAAACGAGATATTAGTCAGTTAAGGAGAGAGTCCCAGGCTCAAAACTTGCTCAGTACCACATTGAAGGTAACCAAAAGACAATACAATGCTAAACTAGCATCCTGACCTGCCATTAGAGGTTGGTTCCCTGGCTGGAAGGGCCTTCAGATCATCCCCAGTGGCAGAGGACTCCTCTCTTCCCCCATAAAAATGCTGAGCCCTATAAGAAGCTCAGTACCTTGTGTTATGCTGAAATGCGAATGTCTGCTAAGCTGTCAGTCCTCTTACTTCCCCCATCCATCTCCCCCCTGTCATGCCCCCATGCCTCTCTATCATCTTCCATCTCCCCTCCTCTGGCACGTACCAGCTGTCTTAAAGAATGAAACATCTTTAAGCTCTTCAAGAAACAAAACTGCAATACAGCAACTTGCCTGAACTGGTCTCCCCATGACATTGAAGGCCTCCGACAAACAGCTGGCCTCAGTGTTTTTAAGTATCTTCTGTCCAGATCTACTGCATTGTTTCTGCCTGCTTTGAATTTTCTGCTACTGTCCTTTTTCCTGAACGATCTGCCTCAGTGATTCATTGTACAGCAATTAATTATATTGAAAACATTTCATCCTTAGATTCTGCCCAATATTAACACTGGATCCTCTCCTGCCTCCTGTCTTTCGTGTTCTGACAGAGTGCGCAATACTATAAAAAAACGAAGTAGTAACTCATTTTGTGGAAACGACCCCTCTACCCTTCCCCCTTAAGGATCCACGATAAAGCAGTTGCGGTCATATTGTCCTCCTGGGGACCACCATCTACATCACACTCCAGTGGTGTGAGAATGCAGTGGCCGACCATAGAGAAGGAGAGGCCAGTGGCCCGTGGCAGTATTTCCACAATCAGATTGAGTAAGCTGACCTGTTTGCATAGAGTTGCCATTGAAAACATTGTCACGTCCTTGGTTGGTGCCTTAGAAGAAGGCAATTGCAAGGCAGAACCAAGGGCAAACCACAGGTTGAGAGATCTACAGGGAAGGGCAATACCTGCCATCGTCCTTCCAGTGACCTTCCCAGAATAAGGAAATAAACAGACGAGGTCATCACAGACCCCTCCCATGTGTCACGCCACCTGTTCCAACAAATCACTTTTGGAATCGCTACAACTAAACAGTGACTTTTCCAGTGTCTTGTTGGTCAACAAACAATCCTAGAACGACAGCCTATCTGTACTCCCCTAATCCAACCAATCTATCATTACTGTCCCTCGTGAACTGCTACTTGTAGGCAGGTTGTCTATATTTTGATGCTAATTTCCACTAATCTTGAAATTCATGATGTTTGTGCTGTTGCGCTTGTTATCTGATCTGTTAGACTGATATGTGATGCATTCAGTCAAGTGTACAGTTTTGTGCACCAAGACAGATTTTTAACATGTGGTAATGTACTTGACAGAGTTGATTTGAGTAGTCAGTAAATGTTTGTATTGGCGTTCCCTAGAGGGATCTGAATTTATCATGTCAGGGATTAAAGGATCATCCTTCACAGCTAGACATGTAAAACATGCAAGCCATGTTATTTCTTTATGTCCCCTGTCATTAGCATGTTGTCTCTCTTTTGACTGGAACACGACCTTCAAAGGCTGGAATCAAGCTTCAGAAGTCAATTGTTCTGATCAAGGGGAACTTATTCCCCTGAGACTGTAGGCTTGATGGACATGGGATAACTTTGCAGACAAAGGCACGGCTCAAGATAATTAGTGTCCTCAAGCTTCATTCTCATCGTTGGTGCTTTAGATTTGAAGCAGTACCTGAGGTTTCTGTTGGAGATATTTTGACGACTTTCGTTCAGCTGTATGTTTAAGATCAAGGTTTATGTACAAATAGACTGAGATTCTTCAACACTTCTCTTATCATGCACGTCATTTGAAAGGAGAATTTCGGTTCCTCTAGGGTAGTTACCTATGTGCTTACCTTAAGCTCACCATTACCATTTTAGCCAGTGTCTCCTTCATGGAACATCAAAGGAGAAAGGTTCTGTGCAGGCCATACCATTGTAAAGTAATTCGTTTTTGCTGTCATAAGCTTACTTGACTGATGCTTCTTGGGCTTGCTGTCTCGCAGCCTGTAACGTGACCTGACACTCGATCTTAGTGTTGCTGGCATGCAAACACACTGCAGGAGTGTCTAAGGTTGCTTCATTGATTGGCCTTAATGAACAGACTTTTTTTTTTTTCTCATAACCAGAAAAGGAAACAAAACGCATGATATTTGACTTTTGGGTTTATTGTGATTCTAACTGTTGGTGGCAGGAAGGTTTCTGAGTTATACGCTGGTCAACTGGTCCTTTCTGAGTTTATTTCTTGCTTTTATTTAATAGGTATTGGTATATCTGCTTGTAACTATAAACGGCAGCGAATCATATGCCTACCGCTGATTACATATATTATGTAGACGGCGTAAAGAGGTTCAGTTTGGCTCAGCTTTAGAATGGCTAAGATGCATGATCTAACGACTTTAAATGCGATGCCAGACGTGGTGATTCCGGCTTCTCGGAATCAGCCACTCCTTTGTTTTTTAATTACTATAGTAGAGTCTGCAGTGAATGGTGTGATTGTTGAAAATAAGTCTAAAAATCAATCCATTTGGTGCAGTGCTGTTGCTGAAAACGCCTCGTCGGTCAGTGAGGTTAGAGGAAAATGGCGAGACTCGTTAACGGTAACGGAGAAGCTACAAGTGCAAAAGTAACAGGTCAGTCAACTGGGGTGTGAACTTATCTACCCTTGAACCAGGTCTGGAAACAAAATGGGGTCCTACCAGGTATGGCAGGAAGCGGCCAGTGGAAGTATTTTACAACTGTTTTTTACACTGTGTCAAAATGTAGAACACAGAGGAGCGCCTGCTTAAGTCCGACCTGCACGCACGGGCGTGACGGCGGCTTTTATGAAATAAGAAAGTTAGAACATATGAAAGCAGAAGGTTTGCATGGCCCTGGAGTAAGGGCACTGAGTAAGAGAATGTGATGCCAACCTGGCTGTGAGGGGCCGGAATAGTCCCTGAGTAGGGCCCTGGTGAGTATACAGCAGACTGTCACTTAACGCGGCACATTAATCCTGATTGCCTAGGAACCTGTTACTGCGAAGCTGTCCTTGTGATAATATAAAACACTCTGTCATCGGTTACAAAAATGGCATCTAATCATGGTACTGTGGTGGATTTGTTAAGCTGTGGGGCATAGATAATACAGGATGGTATCCTACCTGAAAACTGACCGGGTCAATGAATTGATTCTGTCTAGGGTGCTGTGACATAGGTCACGCCATGGAAGTCCAGTGTGTTTCTGTCAGTATTAGTATGACCCCTAACACGCCTGGCTGTCTTTAACCTTATCTGAGACCAGACGGTTGTTCCGTTTTCATGTTGCCGTTCTACTTGCATTAGACTATGATAACATTAAACTAATGCATTTTTTTGTTTGTTTTTGGTACTGATAGGTTAAACAGTAAAGAATGGTCAGAGGTTTAACATGCTAAGATTGATAGAACCAAGAATTCTGATTTAGCCAAGATACCGAAAGATGGTAACACAAGTAACTTTTAACAGAATAAATGTTTCAGGCAATTGGCTGGCCACTCCTGGAGAGGGGTCCTTGGTTTCTAGGATACACTATCTATCTAAATCAGTACTAATAAAACTCTCTGCTCCCTGCTGGATGCTGGTTTGGAAGCAAATAATGAATATTCTTGTTGGGCAACACAATATAATTTTCAGTGTGACATGCTGTCTGCATTTGCAATAATGGAAATAAATATTGTATTTGGATTAGGATCTAATATGTGATTTAGATTGATTATAAATATTAGCTGTTCCCATAAAAACATGTCAGTGTCGTTGCCTGCTGCTCTTGGGATTCTGCTGTTTCGGGGTCTTCTGGCTCCCTTGCTCCCTTGCTCTTGCTTCTGTGTGAGTCACTGCTTAGTAACCCAGGGCTGAATGTGCCACAAGGCACCCGTCTGAGTTCCCGCTAGGCGCTCGCCTGATCTTGCTGGTTGTTTTTCGGAAAATTATGGGGTCTTTTAAAAAGTACTGGCTTCGGGAGCCTTTCTCCACGTTCCTTAATATGTTCCTCATAGGGTCCCCTGGATGAGGTTCTGCTTTAGCGTCTTGTAAATGCTCAGATCAGCTATATTGCTGCGATTAACACTCTTGTTAAAAGCAATAATGGCCTTAAACTTTCACAGCAGTCAGCAGTAAAGTCTTTAGAGCGGCAAACTTACAACTATGTCGTAGCCAAGAAGCTGAAAGAAATTAGCGGTTTTAGCTATGTTGTTACCTCGTGTGCTAAACACATTTGACTCCCCAGCTAGCTCATTAACTAATGCTTTACTGCCAATAACTTCCACCAGATGAACAGATAGATGCTAAGCGGTGAGGCCCCTTGACATTTAACTCCATGACTGGAGAGTGTGTGATGTTTTCTCAGAGACGCCGTGGGCATGATGCCATGGGTGAGCTGGCCTTCTCTAGTTACAAAACAGCCCTTCTCATCTTTGGCCGTATGGTGCTTGGTCCATTAGTATCTGGTTTCGAATTATGTAACAAGACCTCAGGTGAGGGGGGGGTGGTCTCTTCGTACGAGGTGGGGCCCCTCCAAAGAGAAGAGATTCACCTGCTTGATGTGACGGCCCCCTAAGCAAAGAGTTGGTTGAGTAGGGTGTAGGCGTGTTTAACATCCATCAGGTATAGAGGGGATTGGCTGGAGCCCACAGGCCGTCTCCTCTGGCGTCTCCTGTTCTCCTTCCGTGTGCAACTGCTTGTGAGGAGCACAGGTGTTCAAACGCAATGTGGTTTATCACTGTTTGCATGCCTCCCCCCGTCCCCCCCCTACTCCCCACCCAAAGTGTAGCCCTGATGTAACACAAGGGAGAACATTGTCCCTTTTCATTTAACCTTCTCGCTCCCCCTCCCCAGTAGAGCACAGCTGGTCTTCTGTAAATAGAGCTGCCCTTGTGGATCGCTCGTGTTTTGTAGATGTACACACACCAGCGCTTGGTGCTTGGAAAACGAGAGTGAGCGGAGGTCCAGAAAGACTAGGCAAAGAGATGCAGGGTTTGAGTGGGAAGCGTTGCTTGACCTGTCGCTTTGGACTCGTTGAGTTTGACACCTTTAACTTGCAGATGAATCCTTTGGGGGTTAGGGTTGAAATGAATAATTTAAATGAAGTACAATATCCACCTATCCCCCCCCCCCCGTATCCACCAGTGATGCGTGAGACCTATTGGGGGGTAGTCAAAACCGCGGATAATAGTGAACTGTCTGCGGACACCATATATAACGTGATTTTTGTATAAAAACATATGGTGAAGTTTAATTGATAAACTACGCCAATAAGACATTACCAACATTAAATACAATAATAATGAAGGATGTTATACAGTACTGTTCTCTCTCAAATGAAAGAGATTCTTACATTTTGCATTAATTTTTGAGACTCTGCAGCAGTATAAAAATATCATGTATCAAGGGATGACACAGCAATGAAAATGAAGCTTTTTACACATTTTCGTATTACAGAATGATAATGTGGCGACGAATGCAGTTGGTGAGAACGCTAAAGGAGGACTGCATGCGACTGCATGCGACTGCATGTGACTGCATGCGACTGCATGCGAGTGCTGTGGAGAGGTGTGGGTATTGGGGACAGAGAAGGTTGGGCTGGCAGATTTAACCATGTTACAGTCTGTGCTCACCTGGTTTGAAACTTATGAACTGTTCATTTCTGGAATTTTCCGGGGTTTTTTTGTTTGTTTTTTTTGGAGGGGGGGGGGGGGAATTCTGCCTTCCCGGACCGGAATTGGGGAATCCTGGTGTTGGCTGTGTGTGTGTGCCCTGTGCATTCTGGGACAGGCTATAGGTACCCATGACCCTGACCAGGATATGGAGTTAGAAGATTTGTCTGTTTTTCACAGGAAGTCACAGGGAGAGCAGTGGGTGTCTAATTACTGTTTAATTATCGAAGCTCGCTTAGTTTGATGAGTTGATGGATTTCTTAAGCACTGGAAATTTTACAGAGTAACTCGTTCCACTGATTTATCTACTTTTATGGAGTTGAACTGTTGCTCAGGTGCTTTTCCACCAGCCTATGGACAAAGCTGATGTTGCCTAGAAGATAACAAGTACAGCTACATGAGTTGTCAAAGACTTTTGGCCCATGCGTATTCTTTGCCCTGTCTGTTAACATGCATGTGGAAATCTCTTAATTAAAAGGCCATATAATTACTGGGATTATCTATAACACGTATATATTTAGGGTGAATAAGATGATCTGTTGTTAATAAGAGCATCATCGAATACTTCTCTCAGCATTTAGTCTAACAGGACCGGGCACCTCCAAGTCTCGTTTGTGTCTCTCCTTTTCTGGCTTTTTACGGGCTACTAATGACCCGTGGACCTTTAATTGGTGCTGGGAAGCAGGCGTTCCAAAGCATGAATGGCCTCCTGGTTTTTCTGACCTCCACTCCTTTGTCTGCTTTTGTTCCCTGCAGATGGCATCGAGGCCGGTGTCTCTCCTCCTTCCAGCCCCAACCCCTGGAAGAAAGGGAGCTCCATCAACTGGTCCTTTCCGGACAGGATCAGGTCTCCGCGCACAATGAGGAAACTGTCCATGAAGATGAAGCTTCCGGAGCTCAGCAGGAAGCTGAACGTCAAAGGGGTCTCCAGCAGCCAAACCGATCCGCTGTACTCGTCCCCAAAGGTCACCCGCAGACTGGAGGGCGGCCCCAACCATTCCCACCACTCTCCTGGGGGTGGTCAGACTGCCAGAAACGTCATCTCCCGTTATCACCTTGACAGCAGCGTTTTCACTCGGAACAACTACAGCCAGAAGACCCGGAGCGGCTCCAAGGCGGCCAGCAAGGGCGGCTACCTCAGCGACGGAGACTCCCCAGAGCTGGTCACTAAGTCAGGGAAACAAAGGAACGAAGACTGCCCAGCAAGCAACGGCTCCAAACTCCACGGCCCGGAGATGGACGTCAACTCCTTCCGGCACTACAGCTTCTCAGTTCAGCCCAAGTGCAGCCAGTACATTTCAGGCATCATGAGCCTCCACTTTTTTGGGGCAGAGGATCTGAAGCCTCCCCGCGTCGACTCGCGCAGTGTCTACTGTGCCATCCAGGTGGACTCCGTCAACAAGGCCCGCACGGCCCTGCTGACGTGCAAGACGGCCTTCCTGGACATGGACCACGCCTTCAACATCGAGCTAGAGAACGCCCAGCAGCTGAAGTTGGTGGTATTCAGTTGGGAGTCCAGCCCACGCCGGCACCGCGTCTGTTGCCACGGCACTGTGGCATTACCCGCGCTCTTCAGGGTCACCAGGTCCCACCAGCTGGCCGTCCAGCTTGAGCCACGGGGAGTGATCTATGTCAAGCTTGGCCTGATAGAGCGCTGGCCCAACTCTCTGGACGGCCCCGACGGAGGGCAGGAGCTGCGGGTCTTCCGGATGGATGCCAGCCTAGTGGTGGAACGGGAGGCCAGTGGTTTTATGGTGCCCCTGGTCGTCAAGAAATGCATCACAGAGATCGAGAAGAGGGGCTGCCAGGTGAATGCATCTTCCCTTCGCATGATGTGAGGTCTGATGCGTTAATTTCACTAACAGTAGAATAAATTAGGTCTTAGGACGTGATGTGTAAAGTAAAAATAAGTGCATGGAATGCAATAGACTTGATTTTACGATATGACTTTAGTCCATCTTATAGGAGTGCCGGGATACAATTATATTAAATGAGGCTCTTGTCAACACCATCAGCAGAGTGTTGAGTTAATAGCTTTGGGCTACCAAAGCGTATCGTCATTTGGAATTAAGGAAACTATTATTGGAACGGCCCTTCTTTGTGTCCTGCTGGGTTTCTGCTGGCTATCGTGCTAAATTAGGTCGCCTTTCTTGCTGAAAGGGGCCGCCAAGCAGCCAGAAGTGTTGTGTTTCACTTCCTCTGAAGAGGATGATGGGGGGGGGGGGGAGAAGCAGGAATTGCCGGGTCTTCTCCTTGGCCTTGGCACTGCCTGCTGTTTATAATGCGTGCCAGATGGGCTCATTGGGTAACGGCCGTCCGGTTTGAGTACCAGGCCCCGGAATCTACTGTGGTGCAAGTGAGACCTTTGTGGGGAGGATACAGCCGATTTTCCATCAGAACCAGATAAAATAAAAGATGTTTATAAAAGCATGTGAGTTCGTTCCAAAGATCCGAGTGTGATTCCAGGTTTCAGATCATTGCTATATTCAAAATTGGGTTGCTAATCTTGGTGTTTATAAGCCGGAGAAAAACGGCAATGTCGTATATAGTCTTGGCTTCATCAACTGACCAAAATGACTCATGGTGACCCGGTTGGCAGATGGTCGGCCTGTACCGCCTTTGTGGTTCTGCGGCGGTCAAAAAGGAGCTACGGGAGGCTTTCGAGCGGGACAGCCAGGGCGTGGTTCTCTCTGAAGATCGATACCCGGACATCAATGTCATCACTGGTAAAGTACCCGCCTGCGCGCTCCATACCACATGCAACAGCGGTGGGTAGTTCAGTTCCAGAAAGTAAAAATCCAGACCAAGACTTTGTTTCAACCAACCAGTTGAGTACTCTGTGACTTGTCATTCTTTATACTCAACTTGTTGGTTGAAACTAAATCGTGGTCTGGATTTTTACTTTTCCGATCTGAATTATCCACCTCCTGGTGTCAGATAATACTGAATATGAGGGCTGTATCACTTCTGTATAGATTTGGAATTTACAGTTACAGACCTCTGCTCTCGCATTTGTGATTGAAAATGATGTAACATACCAGTAATGCTATGCCAGGATCAAGGTGATGTCGTTACATCTATACAAGATAATGTGTGACGTCATCGGACCTCCCAAACCAGGAAGCCTTGTGTCCAACACTCGCTGTTGTCTGAAGGGGGAGTTGGGAGGGGGGTTGAGACGAACATCCATCTACAGGCATATCGTTAACAGCAAATGAAATCTGGATAGTATCCATCCATCCATCTATCCATTATTAATAACCACTTATCGTCACGGTGAATTGGAACCTTTCCTGGGAAGCGAGGGGTATGTGTGTGTGTGTATGTGTGTGTGTGTGTTTAGTATACAGTGCCTTTTACATGGACATAAGATCACACTGGAATTACACTCCACGGAAGTCTCTAATAAAGATTAATAATTTCCAATACAATGATTAAGGATAAAAATTAGGGTTAGGCCAATATCTGAATTTAAATTATCAATTATTGCTGCAAAAAAATGCACTTTTATAAAGCATTTGTTATGCATCCATAGAACATTCATAAGAAACTTTAATATACATTAATAACAAAAATTCTATGATAAACATTATACAAATAGAATATTTGTTATTAATGTATATTAAAGCTGTTAATGTATGTTAGGATGTTAAGGTGCTTATGAATGTTCTATGAATGCATTATGAAGGTACAATTAATGTGAAGCATTACCATGCGTTTATGCAGCCTATTTTGCATTTTCATTTACAAACAATACAGAGGTAATGTTGTTAAAATGCCCTTAGGGAAGTTAAGTTCTCTACAGCCTAAGATTTCCAATATTTTGTTCACTTGTTTTTGTAAAATGTCCATTTCTCTGTCACAGGGCAGTGACTCCGGGCAGAAAGCATAGCAGTCTAAAGCAGCCCCTTTTATCGTGTGTTTGCAGCTAATGATGCTAAAAGCTGATGATAATAAAAGCTATGTTTTAGTACGTTCTCATTTCTTAAACTGCAGTTGCCATTTGGGAAAGGAATGTACACAGTTAGAGGTTTTTATCACGAACCTCAAGAATGTTTACTTTGCGAGGGTTTAGCTGGGCGCGCAGTGTACGTGCATTGTGGCCTGTGGCACTGAAGACCTGCTTTGACGTGCTTGTGCCACAGATGCACACGCATTTCTTTGTCGGCATCGACATTAAAGGAAGCCATCTTGGATCATGTTGCCAACATAATCTCGTCTTTTTGCTGTGGTGTGCTTATCACAAAACTGCAGGGGAAAAGGTTTTTTCGCGTGTTATCCGATAACGCAGTTTGACCTGATGAAAATAGAATTAGCTGTAACTAAAAATGAGAACTCTTTGCACACATTTTTCAATGTATTTTTTTGGGAAAAAAATCAGTAAGTAGGGCTGTCTCAATACCTTAGACGCACTAGTAATCTGCTTACCAAATTGTAGGCATAAGTAAACGATCGTAAAGTACCGAAAACCCAGCCTCCTGACAAATGTTTCACCCGTCATCTAAAGCCCTGGTGATGATTGTACATGCGGCATGTAATCGCAATTACATCGGGACGTGATCGTGACAGAGCTGTCCGTAAGGGGAAAAAATAATTAGCGATTATCTGCTGAACTCTAATAAGCTTCCCCAGTCTTTGGTGTGTTTGATTCTATGTTTTTATTTATTACGGTAGAGCTGTGGATGCTGGTCACTGTTAGGGCAAGGCCTCATGCTTGGTTTGATCTGTGTGGTTGAGGGAATGGAGGTTCCACATGTCGAGTCGTGTTAGTTTTAGTGTGCTGTTTCAGTTTGACCTTCGGAGCCAGCGAGCATTGTGAGAGTCCTGTGAAGGGGGTGTGTGGGTTACTGCTGGGGGGGGTTAAATAAAAAATGGCTTGGGGTTAGCAGGCAGCTGGGGTCAGGGAGCTGCATTTTACACTGCTAATTTGTCACCCCCAGGAATTCAAAAGCGCTAATTTGAGTGAGCAGCCTGCCAAAGTTACAAAATGCAGTCACTGGTTTCTTAATTATAACACTTGTCGAAAATGAACCGAAAGTACATTTTGACCTGATCTCTGACTTGCTTGAGTGGCTGCTTTTGTGTGCCTTTCTCTGGCTAATGGCTGAAATCCCTTTTCGGCCTAATTAGCGAGGTAGAGAATGGCTGTCTGTGGGGATGATCCCTCTCCCACTGGCAGATGCACTGGGGCTTGCAGCCGCCTGGATGAACTCCTGTGTCCTCTTGTTCGCACACCACAGTGCCCAGGAACCCTGCTGGTCAGGAGGTCACCTGTGCTGGGAGGTCTGGGCCTGGTCTTTTAGACCTTCTGTATAATCATCTAAAAGTATTTACCGGAGATGATGTTGTTTGCTAATCGTTAATTTTTTTTCAGTCATGCATCAAACATTAAGTGAAGAAAACACAATGAAATTTCATTGGGGAAAGAAAATAAAGAGGAAAAAAATATCCAGCGTAGCTGCTGAGAGGTAACGCGAGGAACCGCGCGTGGCCCACATTTCGGCAGAGATGGGAAGTCACATGGCTGCTGCTGACTGCTAGGCTGTCTGGCATCCTTTGACGGACACGCCGAGTCACCTTCCACGCGTCCCGGTGGCCTCGATTAAAATGAGTGTCTACAATGGGGGGGGCGGGGCTTTCCGGGGTCAACGCCAGGTGTGTCGGTTTGCATTTGTTAGTCGCACGCCGTGCAGTCTGCCCGTGGTAATGCAGGATGCGTGGGAACACATTGACCGGGATCCCTAAGGAAGCCAACGTACTGCAGCCGGGATTCCCCCGATCGATCACAGCCGCCGTGTGACCTGTGACGTCTCGTCTCCGTCTCAGGCGTCCTCAAAGACTACCTGCGGGAGCTACCGACGCCCCTCATCTCAGACCGCCTCTACGAGGCCGTCCTTGACGCCATGGCCAAGCGGCCTCTGAAGATGGGCGCCATGGGCTGCGAAAACGACCCGGCGGGCTCCCTTCATGCCACAGGGCTGCTCGCCCACCTGCCGCCGGTGGAGAAGGTGAGGAGATTCGGCATGTGCTCCGTGTGGCGCGGTGTTACGGCGACCGTTGCCAGGGCTAGTGCTGAGCTTCTGTGGCTGGTTCCCAGCACGGGACACACTCACCTGGTTCACTGCAGACGACTCGATCGGGGCCCCCGGGGAGCTGGGCATGCCGGTCTATAGAGGGGACTTTCCCTTTGTCTCTTCGAAAGCGAGACAGACAGTATGCAGTATGATATGAGTCTGTCTGGATTTTGCTGGCAGCCTGAAGAGGGAACACAAAAAAAAAAAAAAAAAAAACGGGGAGGCTTATTTCGCATTCTCAGAGATCCGTCTGTCTCGTATCGACCGAGCGATCGGCCATCGATCAGTTACGCCTGTTGCTGGGTTGTGGCAGGCCACCCTCCAGATGCTGTTGGACCACCTGAAGCTGGTGGCCTCCCACCAGGACGTGAATAGGATGACCTGCCAGAACCTGGCCGTCTGCTTTGGACCGGTGCTGCTGGGCCAGAGGCAGGAGGCCGCCTGCCGCACCAACCGCACGTTTGCCGACTGCGAGGAGCTGGCCAGTGCCTTGCACTTCAAGAAGCACATCGAGGTCCTGCACTACCTGCTGCAGCTCTGGCCAGGTGAGCTCTGGCTGCTGGAGTCTCCGCCGCCAAGTTGGGGGTCACTGCGATCTGGCACTTCTAATTTCTTAATTCTAATTACGTGTAATTAATTCAAATTTTAAAGAATGCATGAAATACTAACTTTAGAGTGTCTCAGTTTTTAATATGTCTGCCAGCTTTTGGTTCATTAAAACAGAAAAAGGTCAAGAATGTATTCTTTTTCAACTCGATGTGATTGTTTCATGTGCAGCAAAGAATGTGGTTTCGCTGCTACTTTAGACGGATTGAGTCACTATAATGGCCTCTGAGTGGAGGTGGGGGGGGGGGCAGTGTTTATCTTGAAGCCCAGTGCTCAGAGATTAAAGATTTCTTTTGATCTTCTTGCCTCCTCACTGCAGATTCTCCTTAATGCACTTAGTGTGCTTATATATTTTTTTTTTTCTTTGTGCAAAAGACCCAAGATGACTCTAAGGATGACGGCGTCGTTTAGTGCCACGCGGGCAGGGGCTGTTACCAGCGGCCCACAGGGGGCGCGACTCTTTACAAAGCCACCTCGGTTTAAGCCGTCCTGGCGGCCGCCAGTAACAGCCCAGGAATTGGTCGCCGACTTGTGTAGCTCCCTGTAAGGTGATATTCAGTGACTAGGGAGGGACTTCATTTAAACCATTATAGTGTGTATTCCAGTAAAGGGGAATTGGGAGGTTCAGGGTGCGAAGGTGGATACTCTGAGGGCGTACTCCTATAGTTAAGCCCACACTGAAATCTGCCTATAGACCCATGTTTATTTTCGCCTTTAACGCGTATATTTGGCTGTACATAGGCTATAATCCTGGGCATGCTCCTCCCGCCTCTTCCCTGTCGGTACCCTGTTGGCGTTTCGGTCCTGTAGGGCGCCCCCTGGAGGAGCGACTACACCTCAAAGCTGCAGTTAATAGGCAGAAAACTTTGGCTGAAAAAAACTGTTCTGTTTTTTTTAAATGAAATACTTCTCAGCTGCTCCTAATATTTAATCTGTTAAATATTCGGTGGTATTGGCCGCTGGTTTTGGCAGGAATGTCTCCCGTGATATTTGCACTGTCCTCAGAGCAGGGAAGTGATGGTTTGGGGGTCCTTGTCTTCTGCAGTGGTGGACCCGAACAAGACCCCGAGTCCGCAGGAGGAGGAGGAGGAGGTGTCACCGACCTCACAGTGCATCCGCAGGAGGAAGGACCGTCCGCAGGCCCTGAACCTCAGCGAGGCGGAGATGGCCGGGGTGCTGCGTCCCAGACCGGGCCGCCTTGACAGCCCCAGCAACCGCTACGCCGGAGACTGGAGTCTCTGCCGGGACAGATACCTCCAGCCGTCCAAGGAGGGTGGCGGGGAGGACGCCGACTATGACGACGTGCCCTGGGAGGAGGAGGGGACCTCAGAGGAGGGTGAGGTGGACAACATGGAAGTGGAGGAGAAGACCTCCCTGCCCGATGAACCGGACAGTAACATTTTGTCGACCCCGAATGATCTAACCAAAGATAACGAGTATCAAGGCTACATGAAGATTCGCGAAATGAACTCGGTCTTGAACAACACGCTGAACCTCAACGAGCTGCAGCAGAGCATCGACAACTTGATCGGCAGCTTGGAAAGGGAGCTCAACAAGAACAAGCTGGCCGTGGGTTACTGACTTAGACCCCCTCCCTGATGAACCCCCCTCCCTGATGCCGTGTCGGAGGGACCTTACTCACATCCCGCCGGGCCGTAGCTCTTTCCTTTTCCCCCGGTTAATGATCCCTTTTGTTCTGGTGCTTTCTTATTATTAGGAGAATCCCAAAAAGCTGTAAAAGCACCTTAATTTTTGCAGGGCGGTGCTCATTGACATGACATGATGACATGATACGAAACCTGGCACTTACCAGGGTACATTCTCAAGAAGCTGAAGGAGACGTGGATTATGGCCAAAGTTGCTGTCTCTACGCTGGGCGAGCTCGATGCTTGAATCACTACTGGGGCCAACCGGGTTCGGACCTGATCTGGGTCTGGAGCACCAGTTTACCTATGTGTTTAAGTTTTAATGCATGATAGAGTGACTTACCCTAGACAGACACTCTGTAGCTGTTAGCATGAATTATGGTACGTGTCATAGGGGAAGAAATGTCTGTTTTCGTCTGAAATGCCAAACTTGAAATCTACAGCTAGGTCGTTGGTACCACTTGGGCATGCGTGGTTTCCGATGGCGGTAAATAGAGAATCGGTCTCTTACTGTGAAACTGCTACAGGTTTATTAGATATCAGATCAGACCCCCACTGCAGTGACCTTGCTTGCTATAGAATAGTAACTGTCCAGTGTTCAATATTTAACATGTAGGTAATTGAAGAATGTTAATCTGATTTCATATATATATATGGTATGTGCATTCATATATTTTATCTCATTCAAAGATATTGTAATAATAGTATTGAACTGATTGATCATCAGACTTCCTGTACATTAATGTAAAGACAAGTTATGTTTATAAGCAATTTACGGACCTTAGTGTACTATTTCAACCTCAGAGATCTACACATATCATTTATTTGTATTTGTATGTATATTTGGTACATTGCAGAATTCTGCAGTATTTCTGTTTAAGGACTCTGAATTATGCTTGAGTGTAAGTATATCCCAAGGACAAGAGTATGGATACATTTATCATTTTCCTGTCATATTTGTTAGAGAAGAGAAATTAACAGTAGCTGTGTGCTGCTGTTGCAGCTTAGGTCCTGCATCTGAGTAGATCCAGGGGTGTTAGGGGGCCTTTGTTCAGAGCCGGACAGTGTTTTCACTACAGAAGGCAGCCAAACGGCGGTGAGATGAACCCTTATTGTAGGGACACAGCCGCACGCTTGGCTTGGAGGGGATGTCAAGCGGAAGAATCAAGGTCACCTGCCCTCTGCTTCCTGTCAGAAACAGAGGGTTTACAGCCATTCGATGCTGTTGAAATTGTGCCGAGTGAAAAGGGGATGTCATTGTGACGGCGACAGAAGTCCGTGCTCATTAATTATGTGTCCTGCAGTGTCTGATAGTCTCGTTATGTGACAGTGTTTTCCTCCAGGAAATGTGCATTAAGCGGATGGTAACTTATTAATTTATTTTTGTAATATGTATATTATAGCATGTTGTCTTCTGCATGTAGGCCTTGTGAGTATGAATGTTGAGATGCTGCATCCGAGAAATGTATTGTCGAATTAAAGTTTATAATTGTCAAATCAGCAGAGGGTTACATCAGTGTGGGTGACTGAGGTATGTGGGGAATGAAAAAAAATGTTAACTATTTTCAGAAACTCATTTACTTTGACTCACCTTCACATGTTTGCTAACATAAACTTTTAATCTTAAATACAGATCATAATAGAATTTTATGCCACTTGGTCCTGGAGATATTGTCTCTGGCATAAAAAATATCTATTCCTAAACTGTTAATTGTTGAATCACCTTCAGAGAACACATGTGAAATCCAGGAAGTGCCAGATCATGAAAAACGAAAATGAAATCTAAAACGACTCTACTCATCCAAAAAAAATAAATAATGTTTCCATAGGTAAGTCTCTTGCTGATCTCTGGCCTGTATCACAAAGTTGGATTTCTTACTTAACCAGATAACTTGTCGGATTTAAGGTACCCCTGTTCGAATGGACTTTCTTTGTTCATTTCCATTTAGCCCAGATTACCTTAATTTGACAAGTTATCCTGCCACAAGCCTCTGATCGCAGTATAAAGATGCTGGAAAACCTTGAACTGCAGAAGATGAGGAGAAACAACTTCTGAAATTCATTTCTGTCCATGTGTGCAGAAAGCTGGGTCAGCCTTTCCCCAACCCAGCACGATCCAGCACATGCTCAGACTGGTGGAGAGCACTCGTTGGTTGGTTTGAATAAAACTTTTTTTCCCTGAAATCACAAAGTCCAGCAAGCGGTAGGTGGTCCAACCCGATGTGGTTCCTCCACAGTCTTATCTACACTGACATGATAGCTTAACATAATACAAAGAGCTTGGGGAAAAACCCAAAAGGCAACAAAGAAGAGGTTACAACGGCTCTCATGGTAGCTATAGGGGGAGCCGGAGTCAATCCCAACCCACCTCTGGGAATGGTTACCTTGTACAAATACAGAAATGCATGTGATTATCACTAGAGCTGATGTAGGCGTGTAAGTGGCTGGGGTGTGGATCCCTGGTCTGAGACACCATGCCCATGATTAGAGGGTCGCTGGTTCAAATCCCTGATTGGTTGTATGGTTTGAGTGTTGGGCCCTTAACCCCTGTTACTCTAGCAATTGGCTGAGCTGGCTCTCAGCAGAATATTGCTTTGGATGAAAGTCTCTGCTGATGAAATAAATACGGTCTGGGCCGGGGGGCGGGCAACAGGAATCAGGCCTGCAACCCCGGAGGTCTACCGCACTGCTTTTTCCAGAGCCGTAGTAAAAAAACAGCAGGTTTTTGAAGAACTGGCATGTTGCTTTAATTCATAACTTAGCATCACATTCATTGCTTAGCAGAAATACAAGCGCCTGAATAATTCCCTTTTTACACTCTGAATGTCTTCCATTGGAATTCTGCTTCAACGTCTTACTCGGTTCCTGTCACACTATTTAAATCTGTGAGCTTTTAACGTCCGATACAATAATGTCCCAAAGCGTTTCTCGTTCTGGCTCCACACTCTGATTGCTCTGTATCAACAGATATAAAACCTCATATATGGCTCCAGGAAACGCTCACGGGGGATCCTGTGCATTGGGGGGGGGGGGGTTTCAAGGTTGTAAATCGTGTCAGTTCGTGTGCAGCCGGCCTCGTCCTGATCTTCATCTCCTTTATTGTCCCCAGTTCGGGTTTCGAACAAGAGATGAACGTGAAACTCAGACACCGTGTCTGACAGCCGCAGAGTGCCACCAGAGGCGGTAGATGAATTATATTACCGTGGAGTCGTAAAATGTTTTTTTTTTTCTTTATAAAAGCAGTCGAGGACGGGACGTGACTCAGAGCTAAATGTGTCCCTCTGTACTTACCCAGGAAGGGCCAGCCTGCTAAATTATGACTCCATATTTGAAGTAACATTGAAGTTGTTTTCTGCTCCGGGTGCGGCAATGAATTCTGTAGGGCGCAGTAAAGGCTTAAAGACGGTTTGCAGCAGCGAGATCGAATTCCTCGACTGCAGCGGCTCTCCCGTCTGGTCCGACACGCTTTGTTTTACCGCGGCCCGCATAGCAGAGTCTGGCAGGGAGCCAGGCGGACCCTGGCTTAGTGTTTGCGAGGCATTTCCTTTCGGGCAGATTTATGGCGGCCCGGGGGGGCGGAGCCCTACTGACTGCTTGCAGAGGCACAGCACAATGGCAGCCCCCCCCCATTCAGAAGGCCAATTTACACCCTATTCTGCCCAACACCTGCTTGCATTGTTTTGCAAGCCGCCTTTTGTTGGGGGTGGGGGGACTGGATGGTCTCCTCCACAGAGGCCAATAAAACACATTCTCAGATCATAATGTGATCTCCTCAGAAATAGTTGCATCTTCAAAACAATAACATAGACAACCTTAAGCGAAAGGTAGTCAGTGCTTCTGGGTTTGGACGTCGATTCCTAAATTATGCATCTGATTGTGTGGTGACTGGTGGAGCCTGAAATGTAACCTCAGGCCTGAAATTACTAATATGATAAAAATGTCTATTGAAATTAATGCCTATGGGGCCCCTTGAAACAAGTTCACGCTGATGTTTGTAAAGGTCTGCTGTGCCTTGAAAATGAACGTCATTCTTGTGGCGGTTAGATGATGATGGTTGTGTTTTGTGCCATTCTCACGTGTTCCATTTTCCACGTGGGTATCTGTGTCACTCCGAGCCCGTGGCTCCCCCAGGGGGTGCATGAGTCAAGAACCGGGGGGAGACGTGGGCCTTTGATTTCCCTGATTCTGCTGTATACTGTTTCCACAGAGCGTGCACTGCCGGACACATGACCCACAAGTGTAACTCGGCAACCGGTGGCCATAACAGAGGTAGGGGGGGCATTTATAATCTTCAAGCCTGCAGCGTCACTGAAGCTCCGCAAAGTGATGCTGCCATTAGACAAAGGAGCCAATGAGAAGCAGAGCTGCAATAAAAAGGAGGGAAACCTATAGGACGATCCCAAGGGCCCTAATGGGATTGGTCTGGGTTGGGGGCCAAATATCACATGCTTTCATGGGGCCCAAAATCTCTAGAGGCCCCCCTGATTGGAAATGAGATGTCCTGATGACCAGAGTTTAATTTAAACTCAATGAAAGACAACTTTGCCTTAGTTAAATGTCACTTAGCATCCCTGATTGATTTTTTGCACGCTGTGACTCAAACCTCCTGATAACCATTTTATATTTTAGTTCCCTTGATCTGCTAATAAATGGAAGGATGAAGAAATGAATGCGTAAGACAGAGTCCTTACTTTCGCAGGAGTAAAGTACCAAGACTGGCAAATCATGACCCGGATTTTTGACAAAGACACCCACCAATTGCATTTCTATTTACTAGATGAAAATGTAGACTGTTTATTGCTGGTTCGGAGTGTATTAATAATATTGAGGGCAGGTCCAATTATTAAGCATTCAGAATGTTCTAGTATCCATCCATCCATCCATCCATCCAGTGCGTGGAGGGCCCCCTGTTGGTGGCTGTGGTGTTTTCCCACAGCAGAGAGTGAAAACCCCTTCATGCTCCAAGCCATGTGGTCTTGGGCCTCACAGCACACTCCCCTATCCATCCTGGGGGAGGAACAAAGGCGAGCTGGGACCTTGGTGGCCAGACTAATCACACCCTGCCCTCCACTGCACTTCAAAGGCTGCTTTGGCGACCGGCATGGGCCCGCAGCAGTGGCCGTCTGACAGGGGATACCCCTCTGATGTCTCCCAGGGACAGCTGAAATGAATGAGAGGCTCTGCTCGGAGTTCTGGGAAATATTTCCAGCTTTGACACACCATAGAGTCTGCGCATGACTGTTACGTTAGGTGACCAAGCACTCATAATGCAACACAAGCAAAATAATTGGAATTCAGCATGGCGCTTTTAATATGTTCTGTATATTTATGATAAGCACCCAGTAGGCTTACAGCACACAGAGGCATCATAACTCAAAGTTCTACAAAAATAATTTTAAAAGAACCTATACATTCAACGAAACAAAAACAAAGCCATCCTTTACCTTCCACACCGTTACCTAAAGTGACATTGAACGGAAACCGCTGAAATACGGCGGTTAATGTAACAATCAACTCGACAAACCAAATCATACGTTACGTTACGTTACATATCATAATCATATCACTGAAATCTGTTTTATATGTTGTTTTCTTCACCGAGCTCAGATTTTGCCTGATGTCATCGTTAACATAATCAAAGTATATTAATATTTCAGCAGCAGGCTGGAGTTTGGTAGGTTTTCTATTACCGTCTGGTTAAAATTTAATCCCCCGCCATGACTTCAAAGAGCTTGAAGATGCAATCTGAAAGAAAGATGGATACCCCACACGCACACACACCGCCATTCTGCAGAGGCAGCCGCGGCGCTGAAAGTCAATGGAGTCATTGCAGTTATCCGACTCGTGCCCTGAGGTCATGGACGTCTGGTCCTGCAGTGTGTGGCCCACGCCGTCTGAACGCAGGCTATTTAAATCCGGGACACACTCCACGGTGTCTATGTATCGCTAATTATAAAATCTAATATACTGCTAGTATCATAGCTATGTGGATTTATTAGATCCGAATGGTTTTCCTGTTGTATCATTCTGCCTGAATGTGGCCTGGGGTTTAACATTTAAATGAAAACCATGCACCCTGACGGATAGCGTCCAGTAACTAATAATACGCGGACGGATTAAGCATTATATTTTTAAATGTTAAGTACTATATTCCGAATGCTTGTGTTTTAAGTGAAAACTGTTGCGAGGTATATTTAGTTACATTTGCTATATCAGTAAGCATATTCACATATTTTATCAGAATATAATGGGCGACAGGCAGCGGCGGCGCAGTAATTTAATGTTAGCGGTGCTACAGGACAGCTATTATTTAGAGCGGGTATTTTAACGTTTAGGCTTCAAGATAAGCAATGTAGGATAATACAATACTAGATAAATTCTACCTTCTAGCTCACCCAGCCCCCGTGTGTATTTTGGACAAAAAATACGACAAGTAGGCAATAAAAACAGCAAAAATGCATTATATGATATACAGATAGTTTAAAAAAAATAAAACACGCAGAGGCACAATGATCATTGCAGGAGGAGCCGGAGCGCTCCCAAGCTCCTCCCTGGCGCCGTCACAGGTCATGACAGGACAATTTTGAGAAACAAAAATTGCCGCTTTCTTTGGTATTTGCAGACCCAGGGACAGTGTTATCTTCTGCCTCCGACAGCGCTTTAATATCCTTCCACTGCCCCCTAGCGATCGACATTTTTTTCTGCGAAGAGGTTTATGGAATTTACTGGGGAAAATAATCTACTTTACCTCGGGCCTTTCAGATACCCTTATATTAACATTCACATTTGTCTTTTCGCAGTTTGAACCCAAAAGTGAACAATTTGCTGCGCATTTATATTATAGTAAGTGTAGACTACAGCAGCAAGGTGTGGTTAGATGTAATAAAGAATCGATGCCTGTGGATTATAAAAGTCCATTTATTACAAGGAGTTTTCCGCCTCAGAACTGTTGGCTTGGTGCGTTTTGTTTATTACCCGAAACCTCGGTAAACTCTTGACAATGTAACGTTCTTGATCTGAGATTCTGGAACCAGATGTGGAAATTTCAGGTCCAGAAAGTAAAAATCCAGACCAGGATTTTGTTTCAACCAACCAGTTGAGCATAAAGAGTCACAGTCATATAGTACTCAAGTGGTTGGTTGAAACAAAATCCTAGTCTGGATTTTTACTTTCTAGACCTGAAATGTACACCTCTGTCTGGAACGACCACATACAGCACTAGCAGTCATATCTCATTGTAAATCGCTTATTAAAAGCATCATGGTATGATGCTTAGCCAAACACCAACTGAACCTCCAGACCCTTTCTGCATACTGAGACCATTTCTGTAGATCAGAGTGACCATACTTTCTGCCTTCAGATTCTGTGATCCCATACAATTCCAGGAAAAAGCAGTGACACAGCAATCAAATAGACTTCAGATGACTTATCGTGAATATAAATTATAATCCTGAAAATAAATAATTACTGTGATATACAGGTCAGCTCTTGCAAAGGGGTGACTTTTTCTGACATCTGACTTCAGAATTTGTGACTCCCAGTGTGACTTGTGAAGAAGCAGCAATACAGCATTCAGAACGTTTCGTCCTTTCGTCGTGTTTACACACATATGGTGTCTTCATATTATATCGAGCATTCCTGATTGTGAAAGTAAATGTAGAGCACCACGATACACGGTATCACGCATCTCAAAATTAAACGCCAAAAAAACAGCTGTGTAAGTATCAGAATAATAAGAAAACTGAAAAGAATAACTACCATGTCGTTTTAAAACATTCATTTATTTGAAATCTGCATTTACATACAAGAATATATATATTATATATGAATGGTGTAAATTAGTTGCAGCCTTGGCTATATGCTTTGCAGCTCAGAAATATCCACTCCGTTAGGCACCTATACAATTCGCGAATGTTGGTTTTGAAAGAATACGCATACGAGATATTTCCAATAACAGCTCCCGAGATAACACTAAGAAATACAAATAAGAGGACGGAAGTGGAAACGCTGCTGCCTTGAAAAAGTTAATTTAATTGCGGTACGTTCAATGAAAAAGGTAAAGTAATTACGGTACGGAAAATGCTCGTGCACGTCTACGGGAACATTCCGTTCATTACCAATAACGTGTGAAACAGCGCCCCTGGAGTCACAAAATATGGTGTAACACCTGTTACTACGGGCGCAAAGCAGGGAATACGGGGCGCCAAACCATCTGTGGCACGCATACACATTTACACCTACGGGCAGTTTTGCCAAACCAGTTCACCTTAGCATGTTTTTGGACTGTGGGGCAGGGGAGTGCGGCCAGGAAGGCAATCGGCGTCGTTCCGGCCCATATTCATTATTATTATTATTATTATTATTATTATTATTATTATTATTATTATTTGCCGTCAACGCTATAGGCTATTACCCACACGTTAGACTTCATTCCACTGAAATATTCTTATTAATGTACGCCTACATATGTTTTATACTCCTATATAAATTTTTTTTTTTGAGGGGAGGGGGGGTTCTATATATGAGAAAACCCAGTACTACAGTCTTCGTTATTTTTTTTTTCTTATACATCCTGCAATTGA
>JABJVO010000044.1:15336429-15361800 GCA_026770805.1 Boulengeromyrus knoepffleri
ATAGACTTTTACCCACACGTTATACTCCATTCCCCTAAAAATTTCTTTTTAATTTACCCCTAAATATGTTTTATACTCCTAAAAAATTTTTTTTTTTTGGGGGGGGGGGGGGGTCCTATATATGAGAAAACCCAGTACTACAGTCTTCGTTATTTTTTTCTACGTATCGATCCTGTAAGTGATACTGTATCTGATCAGGCACATGCGGCTCTTTACACTTTGTCTCGTGTTTCACACCTGTGTGGCACCTGCATCAATTCTTGTCAGACAGGAAACCGTGCGGGGTTTGCTGTGCCTGCATGTCTCAGTCAGTCGTGCCCTTCACAAATACTTGTTCGCCCCAAGGAGCGCTGCAACGCGGTACGTTTCCTCTGTATCTGTACGAGGGGGATTGGGAAATGTATAATAGTCATCCTGATTTTGCTTTGCTTATGTAATCTGGGGAAATATGTGGTGGTTGTGTACCACTGCCATGATATAGTTTGAATTGCGTTTCTGTTTCAGTTAGTCTTCTCTGTGTTAAGCAACTTAAAAATCAAAAATACAATTGGATGCAATAACGCAGACCTGCTGGGGACGGCACGGCCCAATCACACAGTAGGCCTAGATGATAATGTGGTGTTTTGAAATCCTGCATTTGTTATTTGTGCTTAATGGCATTTTATCAGGTGCTGGCTGTCTCCACCACCTAGGAATAAGGAATTCCTTATCGAGGACCCGTCAGGCGGAGGGGAATGTGGCGGCGATGAAAACAGCCGGATTGCACTTACACAGGGTGGGTTTGACATCCCCCCCTCAGCAGCAGCTTCGGTAGAGATTGCGAGAGCAGCCGTAGCACCCTTCCTTAGGAGTGTAGCTCTCTCAGAGTGACTAAATATTAATCGCAGGTGTGTTCACATTTCCCCAAATGCTTATTCTGCCGATTTATTTGTACTATATAACGTCGTTAGTATTTCTGTTATGTGGCAAGTAATCTCCTTTTCCCAATGCAAGTAAACGGTACACGCTGAATTCCTGAAGTGAGTTTGCCGTAAATAAAGGTCAGCATTAACCGGTTCAGCGTTACTCCGAGAGTATCATTCACTTTATGCATAAAGTTATCTAGGCATCCAGTTAGCATTTCGGAAGTAGTTGACTATTTTTAGATTTTATACTTCATTGATCCCAAACAGGATATTTTGCATTTTTTAAATTTTAGTCTTTGAAGAAGGAAAATAACTTAACGAAACGGTATATTAATTGTTACCCTGTCTATTTATATATTAATGCTTTGGTTTGGTCGTTCCCTCCATCCATCCGTCCATTTTCTATGACTGCGTACCTAATAGATGTTTTGATACATCTATTAATTAAAAAAAAAAATGACAATAAACAAGACATTCGATATTTGGCGCCATCTAATGGAAGAATGAATGAACAACGTGAGTTTAACATTTTTTCGGGAAGTTTGTTCTCTTGGTTTGTACACAGATTTATTGGTACTTGTGAAGTTCAATACAACTGACTGCTATTTTAATACGATTTCTTAATCGTTATTGTTGTATTTAATATAGGAAAGCTGTTCTTATAAGAACGAGAGTAACAAGTCGGACCCGGTCGCATATCAGCATCATGTGCTGTGAATAATTGTCGAAATGAACCAAAGAAAATTTGACTTTTGTCGTTTATCGTTCGTTAAGAATTGTAAAGGGTTAAAACAAAGTGCAGTTCTGCCTATTTCAGATTTTGTGCGGTGCAGGACCGTTCGAAGCCCATGTTTGCGCCCTTGGCAAGCGTCACCGCCGGCACCCCCCCGGCGGCAGTTTACTAGGGTGTTGCCTGCTCAGAAGATGAAGCCATTGTCGGCATAATTTTCAACCTAGTTCCAGTTCACACTTCTTTGTCCTACCCTCACTCCGGTTCAGCCTTATCTGTGATCTAGCAATCATTTTCATTGGTTAACGTCGGCCGCCCGACTTCTGAGTACTTGACAGACAGTGACAACTTCTCTGTGGTAATTTTCCATGTTTTTAAATCACTCTTTGATGTTTGTTTCAGGAGCAACAGTAGACCTTATAATAACTGTATGATTTATACTTTTATTCATAAATTTATTTTTGCTGTTTCTGTATTTTATTCGTACTAGACAGGTAGGCATGACAAACCTTAATTAATTAATTAATATCATAGGCTTTCATAGGCTTATAATGGGGACTTTCATTGATATATATATATTGATTTCACTGATTGAAATTTTGGCCTATAGTGCATCCCAAGCTGCCAGTCTCAAACATTACATCTAACTATGTCCTCTGCTTTTGTTGTACATCTTATTTCTGCTTTAACCTGTTGTTGTCTTGCTGTTGTTTTTACTTAGATGTGATATGGATACCTTTCTTTTGACTCACTAACTCCAAAGTGGGTAGCACACATCTTTATAGTTTATAAAACAAATGTTGGCATGTTTTGAAACAAAGCCTGTCTACAAATTATCATGAAGTTCCCTACCAGCTGTTTGGCTACAGGAGTGTCACAGTTGCCTGACAACCAATGGGATCACAATAAGGGGCGTGGTTTACTGGAACTGGGTTGGAAATTGTGTACATGGTGTCAGAGGTACCCTGTGGATCCACATTCCATTACAGTAGAAAAGTTGTTTGGCATAAGTCCTAAACCACAGACCATGTGACACTGTCAAATAATTACTGTATTTGGGTAAAAATCTGTCAGTAATCCATTTTTGCAATATTACATGCCTATTGTTAACTTATAGTATTATATTGCTAGTTTACTTGGTGCCATAAGAAAATTAAGTGCCATGAGAAGGAACAAGTCTTTTAGAGTATAAGGAAACAGATGAAGAAGATTAAAGTTCTGAGAAGAATGAAAAGAATGGCAACATTTTTATCTTTGTGTTTGTAATGTTTTAGTCTGTGTTTGTCTTTCTCTGGCAGTAGATGGACTTGAATGCCGTGTGGGTAACAGCCATAGTTTTACAGGTTGATTCGGAGGGATTCGATTACAGCTGCGGCTTCTCCACATCCCTTTCCTGGTTCTGAGAGATGGAGAGGCAGAGGGCTTTCTTGGACAATCGGAGCAGCCCCCCCAGTGACAGCGGTTCCGCCACTTCCCTGAATTCCGATACTGTTGAAGATTTCAGGAAGAAACTCAAACACTTCTTCACGAGCCCCTGTGAGAAAGTCAACACACAATGGCGAATATCTTGGAAACTGCTTCTACAGATCCTTAAAATCGGACTTGTCACCACCCAGGTATAAATTAAACGAGTTATTTAGATGTGGATGATTACGCGTTCATTTGCTCTTTGTAATGCTGTATGCTGCATGTCAGTCTCACGTTAAGTGCATTTACCTACTAATGACTTTCTGCCCTATAGTTGATCTCCTTTGGACTCAGTAACCAGATGATGGTCACATTTGAAGATGAGATTCTGGTCACACTCAGGCATCTACTTCTGAAAGGATATAATGACAGAAATATTGAGAATTATGCCGTATACACAAAGTCTGAAGTGTATGACCACATCCATTTTATTGTTGATCAGGTGAAATGACCGTTTTATTGGAATATATACACTGATTAACTTGGATATACTGTGTGTTTTGGTTAATGTGTCCTTATGTTTGTGACTTAACTGTCTGGACACTGGTTTTTGGAATGATTCACGGAGACTCACCAGCTGCTGTTGTCGGGGGGGCAAAGTCATGAGGTTCGATGTGATTTATTCACTTGATTTCTGACTGCTCATCTGGATGAGTTGTTGTTGACGCCGTTTACCAAAATTACTGCCAGCATTTTGTAAAACTACCAAACCAGAAATCGTTAACCTGCACAGGTTACTTTAACGCAATAAAAAAATTTGTCCACTTGCTATTAAAAAAACGCTTTGGTGTCTGACACTGGTGTAATCTGCATAAGCAAATACCAACTTTCCAAAGCATACAGCATTTTACAAGGGTTACCTCACCAGCACGAATTACGAAAATAATTTCTTCATACTGTAGTTCGGTTTTAGCCATTTATTTGTACTTGTGTGTTGTGCAGCTTTATTCAATATTTGTAAGTAGCAATTTTGTCAACAGGCCTGTTTGAAACATTTTATTTATTATTATTAGTATGTAAATTTGGGGAATCTTTCTGCGGTCAACCATGCATACGAGAAGGACGACGGGAAGTATACGCCCCTTTCCCTATGCCAGGACTTCTACAGAAAGAGCCTGATTTTCCCTGAAAATGAGACCTTCCACATTGATCCCCACGTTGAATCAGGTACCGGGGTCCAAGTGACCCGTCCATCTCTGTAAAGTAGAAAACATTCATTTTTCAGCGGAAAAATGTCATGGAATATGTGATTGGGTGGAAAACATTTCTCGTCGGTTTGCGTGACCACAGAAACAAGAAGTTAACTATTTACTCAGACGTGTGTTTCAGATCCATATATAATTATTAATAAGTCATATTTTCCTTCCCGATTAACATTTAGGTATTTATATATATCTCGCAGTATAAATGACGTCTTTTTGTTATTTCTGGCAGAGTGCTCGGACATATATCCATCGCGGCTCCTTGCAGACCCTACAATTATGAAAAAACAGTTGAATATCACTCTGGATTTTAAAAGGTGCTTTAAAAATAAGTTTTTGAACTGTCTGAAAATTCTCTCCACAGCTGGTTTGTGCAGTAAAGTCCCCCAAAAGTAGTCCTGAAAGCGCACGACCAAATTTTGATCGGAATAAATCCGAATAGTGTTGTCATGTGTGATTTTGATTATTAACGATGGGTACAAAAGCCTTGTTCTAAGGATTTCATTAGACAGTTTTTTTCCTTCTTGTCCTCAAGGTTGATTAGAATAAAAATCCATTTCGCACTGAAGGCCATAAACGTGCAAACGCTTTTTCATCAGGAGTTGCCAGATTGCTACGTCTTCGCTGTGGCGGTAAGCGTCCGAGTATCTCCCCATTTCAGTCCCAAACGGAAAATATCCTTCAGCCCCAAAAGAACCAAAAAAAAAAAAAACTATAAAAATACAACTATTTCTGCTATGTTTGCGTTACGGACTAGTGCAAATAGCTTTCGCCAAAAATATATTTCTAGATCCATATTTGTTTTAGGCCAGAAAGATAGCCAACAACACGAACGCAGGCTTGGAATAACCATTTGAGATACAAATAGGTTTGAGCCACTGTGCATTAATTAAGTAGCCTAGTGGAATTATCCGCTTTGATCTGTTTTTAAAAACCAGCGCCGTTAGTGTTCAGCTTCAGACCATCACAAGAAATGCGTATTTATGTTATTTTCTCACACTACAGACCACGTTTCACAACATTGCTCAAAGTGGACGCATCAAAATGACTCTGAACAGCAATACTGACATTAAGGAGTGTAAAGACGGGAATGTTACATTCACGTGTAAGTGTTTCGTCTGTTTATCATCACTATTATTTTGTGTTTTTAGATGGTAGGACAGCGGTACGGTTCGGCATTACAGTGTTATGAGTCGCTCTGGAAAAAGGCTGCGTTTACTCTATTTAGACAACAGGTGGCGCAAAACGGCCAATAAATTGAGAGGCCTAAAATATGTCTTGTTGCATAGTTTAAGTTTTCACAATGCTTCAATTAATAGCGATATGTATATGTCATGACATAATATGTCATTTTCAGTTCCCAGGAACATCCATTACCTTACGTTAGATTCTTTCATCATCCTCACCTGTTTGACGTCGCTGCTTCTGTGTGTCCGCTCGCTAATCAACGGGATTCTGCTGCAGTTCGTAAGTAAAACCTTTAGTGATATGATTGTACAGTGAGAATTGTCTGAAATGTCTGATCTACATGTATGTGTGTTAATCTCATTCAGGAATACACTGCCTTTTTCCGAGCTCTGCGCAATAACGTACCACCATGGTCAGATCGCATGGAGTTCGTGAATGGCTGGTATATTCTGATTGTACTCAGCGACTCCTTGGCAATATCAGGCTCTCTCCTCAAAATCGGAATCCACCTGAAGGTATTTCTACACGACTGCGATTAATGAAGTATATCTTATATAGGTCTATTATATCTTACATTGGGGCAGTACAATGGTTAGAACTCAAGCCTTTGGGACCTGGGCTCAAGTACCCACCAGGGTTCCATGTGTGTGGAGTTTGCATGTTCTCTTGCATGCGTGTCATCATGGGATTTCCTCTGGGTACTCTGGTGTCCCCCCACATAGTGAATGGTGTGTGAGTGTGCCTTGTGATTGGTTGGTGCCCTGTCCTGGGATTTTCCTTGCCTTGTACCCATAGCTTCCCTGATAGCAATGTGACCCTGAATAGGACAAGTGGTATCAGAAGATGCATGGACATTCTATGTTTATGTGCCTCTGAAGTGTGAATCACTCTGCCCAATCATATTCATTGCATCTGCATTTTGTTAGCCCTGTCTAGCCCCTTGAAATGCATTGCCAATATTCAGATTTATGTATGTTAATCCATTTAAAAAAATCTTCTTCATTACTATTTTTCTTGCCATTAATCTTTGAGCAGGATCCTCCTAGTCTGTGGTTATGGGGCATCACAGTTGCACCCAGCACTGAGGTTCATGTAGAGATAGCACAAAACCCTTCTATACCAGTTTACTGTAGCCCATTTTTAAAAATGAAGCAGTTTTCCAAGTTTACTAATTGTCTGGTTTGCAGTGTCAGTGTTATAGAATTAAATTTATTTGTTTACTGGTTTCTCTTTTTCAGAATTTTACCAGTTATGACGTCTGTAGTATTCTTCTGGGTACAGCCACACTGCTGGTCTGGACAGAAGTCATCTGGTACCTCAACTTGTTTCAGAAATATAACGTAAGGCCGCTACGTTCATTTTTTAGCACAACAAAATGTACAGATTGCAGTTCCACTTTGATGGTGAATGCAGGATGTCAGTGTGGCGATTGAGCAACTTGGCTTGTGACTAGGAGGTCACGGGGTCAATGTCCTGGAAGATGTCCAGCTCTGTAAATTTACATTTATTGAGCCGATACTTTTGCCCAAAGCGACATAGAAATGAGCCTGGGAGTTTTGCTGAAGGCAAATGTAAATGTGTTCAGGTGTAAAAAATAAAGTAGGATATTTAAAATGTGAGGCATACCCAAACGTATACACACCCAAAAGAAGTTGGCTGATATTAATCCGTTGCTCCATGCACAGCCTGTGAGTTTTCTAACCTTGAGACTGCCTTCTTAATTCTGCAGGTCCTAACCCTTGCGTTAAAGGCAGCCTTTCCGAATGTCCTCCGGTTCTGCGGATGTGTCATCATGATCTATCTTGGTTACTGCTTCTGTGGCTGGATTGTATTAGGACCTTACCACTCAAAAGTAACCCTTCTACCTCATTCTCTGCAATCCTGCACAGACCTGCTAACTCATGTTGTGTAATTAACAAATAATATTGGTCTGTTTGGTCTTTTGGGTCCAAAGTTCCAGACTTTGAACACCGTGTCCGAGTGCCTGTTCTCCGTCATAAGTGGAGATGTCTTCCACACCTTCAAGAACATACGGAGATCAAGCTACTTGGTGTGGCTCTTCAGCAGACTGTACCTCTACTCCTTCGTTTTGCTCTTCGTCTACATGGTTTTCAGTCTCTTCATCTCACTTATCACAGACACATGCAACACCGTGAAGGTTGGTTTCTTTATCTGGTGAATCGCGTTGTTTTCTATTAAAGGAAACTGAGTCATGAGTTGTTATTTTCTCCCTTAAGCAACAGCAGCAAGACCGCCGGACGGAGTCGGCACTGAGGGCGTTCATAGACTGCAAAGACCTACCGGATTCAGGGAAGTTCACGCTGGACAAGGAACCGGATTCATGCTCTTTTTGCAACTGCCTTCGGTGTGTCACGTAGCCTGTAAAACAGACCTTATCCAGAAAGGGCCGTTGTGTATGTGGGTTTTCGCTGCAACTCCTTAATTAGATTACTAATTAGATGCCTGATTGGCTGAAGAGTGCTCGAACCTGGGTTTGAACAGCTGACCTAAAGGTTACCCCAGAAACCTGCATACACATGGGCCCTTTGTGGATTTTCTTTTAGTGCTTCATTAGGATTACATCTTTGCAGCTGAATACATTTCCGCACTCTTTAGTGTGTGTGCAAGTGAAAAATTACTCTACTAAGAACAATCTATGACCCAGATACCCTAATTAGCTTACTACCATAGAATTACACCACACAGTCTTAGCATTTAGCTGTGCTAACATTCTGTTTCCAGAACAGTTAGGTACATGGTAGTGCTATACACATCAGTCCCTTTAGTCCATGATCCCAAGAACCTACTGGCAGTGACTGGCATGGATGAGCCATTCTGGGACTTTAACCGCTATGCTGGTGACGTGAAGGATCTGGATCCACTTGGTGCCTCAGAAGTCTCTGACCACCACCCAGTCACCAGGCTACAAGCCGTGCAGGGGTCCGTCCTTTTGGACCGGAAGGACTGCTTTTACCTGAGGGTAGAGACAGGAGTGGACTGATTTCTCTGGGGGGCCCAGGCTGACTTGGGTAAGGGGGGCCCTAAATGGGCTATTGGGGATCTTTTCAGAGCCAAAACAGAAACGAGAGGGAATTAAAAATGATGGGACATCAATATTGTTCTAATCAGAGTGCAGGATACCAGCAGTAACACTTACACTTCAGGGTGGGGGTGGGAATTTGCTGATGAGGCAGGGGGTATTGCCCCAGAGGATTGATCGGTCAAATTTCACAAGTTCAATCATTCCCTCTGGTTGGTCTAGATTTTTTTTGTACATATTCTCTCCATGTCTGTTCACATGGTGTCTATAACTCTAGCAAATTCGTCTCCATTCCTCTGTATAAAAATAGCTGGATGAGACAGAACCGTATTTTCTATTTTCACAGTTTTCGATCGTGTAATGTTTAACTGGAGCTTGTTTAATGACGTCATCTCGTTGCGCTTCTGATCCGATGCGTACAATCCCTACTATTTGTACCTCGCAATTTCATTGTTTTACGACGGTGCCCGATTTGTTCAGGTGGCCTTGATTTGAACACTTTCATGACCCAGCCTGATCCCATTAGTATTTCTTTTCACTACTTTAGGGCCATTTATAGGACAGAGAACTAGAGAAATGTGTGGTATTTTCTCCATTTACTTCTGATCCAGCTGTTTTGGAGTGTGCATATAATTGGTACACAAGTACGCATTCGCCGTAAAGCGATACACGCTGCAATTTTTTCTTGTAGCAACGTAAATGCGTGCGTATTTTATGTGCACTCGCCCTGTACCGTGCATTTTAACCTTTACGTGGCTAATTTGTACTACTTTCGCGTTGTAATTAAAACGCAGTAATTTGTTGTTATATGCATATAAAATAAATACGCCTTTTCATATACCGCGAATGCGTAATTGCGTAGGCTACTAGTTATGCGCATCCATATATAGCAGTTATTTCAGTTGATGGAAATATAAACTAAAATTTCGGATATGGGATATTTAGGTAATAGCGTTGACCCAAAAACTGGAAATAGACGACCGGAGTGAACACTTAAAATGACAAAGAAAATGGATTGTTTTTTTAAGGCAATGGACATTTTAACACCAGGAGTCTGTATCATGTTTCAAAAACCAGATTTCTTGCTTAGCCGGATAACTTTTAACGGATTTAAGCTGCCCCAGTTTGAAATGATTTTATCTTCGTTCACTTATATTTACTCCAGACTACATTAATTCCAATAAGTTAATTAGTTTGCTGTAAATGTAGACAATATGATTTGCAGTAAAATGTCAGGATGAACAGATCGGGCAGTGCAGACGTACGAGGTAAAATCGGGCAGGTGGTACGGATCGGGAAAAGACACCAACGATTTATCTCGAGGCGTTTAACTTATTTCTTAATGTCATATTAGGCCTCTACAATTTTTATTTACAAAGCTTAAAGGCAAAAGCAGTTTTTATTTTAATGTTTGAAAATTCAATATTCAGTTCTTCATCCGGTGTATATGTAATATTAAAACTGATTAGGCTAACTCTAGGCTGATAAAATGATCAGAAAAAGACAAATCGTTAATCGCAATTAGCCTGTATTTGTATGACAATTAATCGTAAGCTAAAATTTCATGATCGTGACAGTCCTACCTCAAAGTTTCTGCATCAGTATCTTGTGTTAGCCCTGGTTGTATGAATATGTGCCTTATTCAGCTCTGCAGCTTATTGCTATGTTGGAGGCCAAAGAATATAATTGGCTCTGTTGCTAAGCAACACACCTGAGTTCTCACAGCAATTTTGGGGTGTCTTGCCTGAGGCTCCATTATAATGTCCTTTGCCGGTTCTTGGGCTCTCTGCCATGAGTATACAAAACATCGTGGAGGCTGTTCAATCAAAGAAATGACTGGCAGCCCAAAACTTATAGAGGTGGGGAAGTAATTGGACCCCCAAAAGACAGGGAATAATGGTAAAGACACCTTGGGGCGAGGACTCTGAGCCCTGGAAGAGGAGGTACAGTGCTAGTACAGTGTCTATCCTGAAAACTTGCAAAAAATACAAGTAACACACATGTTGCTATCATTTAAATGATCATATTATGTAATATCCTTAAATGTAACTTCTGAAAGTTCTTTCTTCATGGGGCTCCTACTTTTCAGGGGCCCATGCGGCTGCCTAACCTTGTCTTATGGTAAGTCTGCCCCTGGGTAGAGGTCTTCTGCCATATGGGTTAGTTTCTGACAGTACCTGAACATGGTCTCATCCATGTCCTCTAGAGCAGAGGGAATTGAGAGATCCAAATGGGGCCCACATCGCATAGGACGTCCAGTGAGGACTCCATAAGGGGACATCTCTGTCCTGGAGTGAGGCTGAGGAACTGGAAAATATCTATTATATAAAGCATTGAAATATCTCCAGTTGCCAGTGTTGTAAATAGTTATTTTGCTGTCTTCTTATTGTCTTACGTCTAATGCCCACTGTCTGCACTTTAGATAGGTAGATGTTATTGTGTGGTATAGTTATTGTGTATTGTTACTGTTATATGTGCACTGTGATCAGGGATGAAGGCTTTTTCATCTCACTGTGTGCTTGTACAGAGTTGTTGGTGACAATAAAATAAACCTTAACCTTACTGTTCGAGTTGAAGGAAATACGGAAGTTCATTAACTTTTTATTACGTTTCCATGCAGCAGAGTATGTTTGTATTTACGCATTAAATAAATATTTCCTGTAAAAATTCCTATGCGTGGGGAAAGACAAATAAAAGCGGTAAATTGTGGCGTGTTATCAGCTGCAAGTCGCCAAATGAATCGTTGTCTGGTGTTATCGGGGACAAGCACGAGGGACACCCCCCAAAAGAGCGTGTGGGCGCATAATGATAATACGTTTAAGTTTACACCCTTTCATGAAAATAAGTTTGGAGAAGATCACTAATGCCGTGACGTGAAGTGTCCTACAAAAATTAACCTGTGGGATCATTTATGTTTCCCCCGTAGTCATTATTCTGCATGGCAACATTCACACTGACAGCTGAGAACCAGGATGTTTTAACGTGAACAAGCGATTGAAGGTATATTTAGAGAATCGTGCCCCCTCCAGGCCACGGATAGTGCCCGGCGAAGGGTTAGTGGCACCGGGTAGGTGCTGCAACCACGTGACAGAACACGTTGCACTTTAACAAGGTTTGGAGCGAGATACAGCGGGCTGATCGCTGGCTGCGGGGTCCGGCCAGCTGCACTTACCGGGGTGTGATGTGAGCACCCCTACACCGAAATGGAGTTTCTTGTAAGATACAGTGAAGCAAGTGATTCGATACGGTAAGGATTGCCTTTCAGGAGCGTATTGATTGAAGTACAATATGTTCTGATAACTGTTTAAATTGGTACTGCTCTATAATAAAAAAAATAAAGTCTGAGTATGTGCTTCAAGGTTGACCTGAACGCGATTCCTATAAACGGTGGATCAAACTGATTTTACGCTTCACGCGTGTGCAAAGTAACTTTTGGACGTCCGGGGAATGTAAGCTGGCTGCAAGCGCTTTAATTCTCACTCGATGATATTTAACCACGGCGTTCAAAAAAAAAAAAAAACTCAAAGTTACGATCAGTTTAGTTCAATAGTTCCGCTTTTGTTTGGTCGATGAAGTTGTGTTTAAGTTTTATCTGTTGAAGTCCAAAGTATATTAAGATAGAAAGCCCATGCATTCGTTTGTTTAACATGGTTTCTAATTGAAAACGCACCTGAGGTTAATAATTTTCAAGAACAGCGGAATGGGTGCCCTTTCCTGTTTCGTTTGCGTTAAACGCCCTCAAAACCGAACGCTACACTAAAGTCACCAACTCCCGAAGTTGGAGAACATTTAACGTCCAATGATTATTAAATGTTTTCCAGTAATGCTTCGTATTTAGAGTGATTCCTGCTGTCGAACGGTCCATTAAAAAAGTAAAAAAAATATCTTGCCAGTATGATATGTCCTTAAACGGATACGAACGGATCCTGATAGGTTGCAGTTCATTTCCAAAAGGACAACAAGGTTCTTCGTTTTCCCTTTCCTTTTATTTTAAAACTAATTATTGTTATTATTATTATTAGGGAATTCCTTTATCTGAGGAAACTAATGTACATTGATTTATTTTTTCTTTCAGTACCACAATAAGCTCTGATATGTTAGAGGATGAGGAAAAGGCATTAAGGGATGACCTAAAATACTACTTCATGAGTCCCTGTGAGAAGTACAGGGCACGTGGGCAGATCCCATGGAAGCTTGGAGTGCAGATACTGAAAATCATTATGATCACCACACAGGTAGGTATAATAAGCATTTCACACAGCGCTGATGGCTGCGATCTTGCACTAACAACTGACTCGTGAATCCACACTTGTGAAACCGATAAAAAGTGCAAGTGTAATTTTATCGATGCATTTCATTTTAAGCATTAGAGAAAAAAAAAAAAAAACACGCTGTCGGGCCTGGTAAATTACTGTGGAAATCCAGTTACAAAGTCCACAGCAATTTGATTACCTTTATTAAGATACAAGTCCGCTTCTCTTCCCAGAACTTTTAAACCTGCTCTTTGATTTGTGGAAGTATTGTCAAGGGTTGTAACTGTGCTTTTTTTTTTTTTGTTTTGTTTCAAAGCTTATCCTTTTCGGCTTGAACAATCAGCTTGTGGTTTCCTACAAGGAGGAGAACACGGTGGCTTTCAAGAGCTTATTCCTGAAAGGCTACACCGGTGTTGATGAAGATGACTACAGCATCGCCCTGTACACGCAGCAGGCAGTTTCCGACAGTCTCTTCCACGTGATAGAGCAAGTATGCGTTTTTTTTTTGCTTGTATTGTGTCTTTTGCAGGAAGCTGAAGTGCAAAAGCCTGGTCACTGAACAACTACATCGACTGTATGTGTCACTGGAGTTTAGTCAGTTACGCAACGTCTGTTTTTGTTTGGCTTTCCCCTTTAACTGTTTAATTTTATACCAGTTCAGTATTTCACACGGTGGCAGCAATTCTCTAGCCCTCAACGACCTAGAAGGTTGTTTTTTTTTATGGTGTTTCTTGTATTTAAACTTGAGCTTGTAATTTATAAATGGGAGGTCAGTTTGAAAGGAGATGTTTTTAGCTAGTCTTGGCATAGCGGAGTTCACTTTACCGGGTACCCAAAATGAACTTGTCCTGTAGTGCCACCTGCTGGAAAGTATTGGTAAAGACAACTGCAAAAAATGACTCCAATACAATGTGCGCATTGCATACAGCGCGCACACGGGTATTTTATGCTTTCAGTATGCCCAGTTAAAGGACCTCTCCGTTGGACCGGTGAATTATGCTCAGAAAGATGACACGTGGTGGCCCATCAAGATCTGCAAAGAGCACTACGAGAAAGACAGTGAAGAGTTATACAACATCAAAGCCCAAACTGAAAAAAGTTGGTGCTCCTTACTTCAGTATAATTACTTTTGTTTATAAACATCTTTTACATGTGTATGCATTCAGGGGAGGTGTGTGTTTCAGTGGGTTAGTGCTTGTGGTCAGAAGGTCACTGGTTCGAGCCTCGGTAGAATAGTCACATCTCCGTTTGGCCCTTGAGCCAGACCCTTTACCCTCCACCACATAAAAAGCCTATTTCTTTGCTTGGAGCCCAAGCTTCATTCTGGTCTCGTCTGGTTCATTCTGATCTGTATACATGTGTTTGTCTCAAAGGAGAGCAAGATAGGATTTTCAAAAAGAAGCTTTCCTTTGTACCTGTGCAAATGCCGAATAGCACAATGTCATTTTAATATCTCAACAGTTTGCTTGGAATTCAATCCAGTCACACTGAATGATGACCGATGGAAGCGTGACAACGCGTCCTTCTTTGTCCTGGATTTTTACAGGTACGAATACAATTCATGTGAATACATTTAACTAGGTCAATTTCTCATTGACTTAAAATGTCTAATAGCGTCCCTTCAATGCAGGCTCGTCAACGTTAAGATCACGTTCAGGCTGAAAGCAGTCAACCTCCAAACGATCCAAGTGCGCGAACTACCGGACTGTTATGATTTTCTCGTCACGGTAATCCCTTTTGATTTCTAATGCGGTTATGCTGACTTTCGTTATGGATGTACCTTGTGTAATGCCTGTTGCATTAGGATAGGCCTACAGTAAAATCCCGTTATAGCGGACTCTCTTATAACGGAATATCGTCTATAACGGACGAGGTCCGCTGGTCCCGGCCGTGCGCCTTTAAGAGCATGCAGAAAAAGCATCGGATATAGCGAATTCGCATGTAACGGAATTTTGCTTATAACGGACAAACAATTTGGTCCCCAGGGCCGCTTTTAGCTGTATAGTTCTGTTCGGCTATAACGGACATGCAGTTCCGCCTACAAGGCGCGTGGCGTGCCGGTGATATCCAGCGCAGATACGTAGTCGGGATTATTAATAGTCACGCATCTGGTCAAATAAAGTTGGATTACTACATGTACAATATAATAATCTATACCACAAGTGTGTCTGCTGTGGTGTGGCATGAGTAAATGGTGTCCTGTAGTTGTGTTGTGGGCATACAGCAACTCTGGATATACGGACTGTTTTGCCAGCTCCCTTGAAGTCCGTTATAAATGGATTTTACTGTATTTGTAAATGATGCCATGATGTTTTTCTTGCAGATTACTTTTGATAATCACTGCCACAGTGGACAAATCAAAGTGTACTTTGATATCACTGCTCTCAGCAGCATATGCAAAAACTGGAAGATTTCCGGAACAGGTAAATGTTTAGTATCTTATTTTTTTTTCCCCCTTGGTCTGAGGCCCACTTTGTGCAGTTCAAATGCCTTCCGGACCCTTGTGTTCACTCGAATGCATATGCATGTTATTCATTTTGTAAAAACTACAGAAGGTCTGCTTAAATATCTGTCATTAGATTGGTCCTCAAATGCATGTATTATAGGGCAGACTGTATTGGGGCAGTAATCATGAGGCTCAAATGAACCGAAAGCAGGACTTGGAAAAGGTCCATAATTGCACCTTGTACAAATTATATTATGTTGCGTTTAAAAAATAAATAACATGGTGTAATTCCATAACCAATAGCTCTAAAAAGCTATGTTGAGGACCCCTGTCAGTGCCGATTTTAAATAAACCCAGTGAGAGTGTCAAAACAGCTTAGTGTTGTTGGTCAGGGCTGGGCAGCAGCTCTGCAGATGGTGTCTGAAGGCTCCTGAATGAAGGAGTGGGCCCTAAGGCACAGGCTGTTTACTTTTCCTCCTATCGCATGTTGCTGTTTCCAGCCCAGAAGAACCCGCATTATCTTCTGGTGTTTGATAGCATCATTATTATGGTCTGTCTGTCATCTGCGGTGCTCTGCACTCGCTCCATCTTCCTGGCAGTGAAGCTGCTCCAGGTGAGTCCGTCCCTTTTCCTCTGTCTGTATGAATTTGCCCACTCCTTTTGCCCAGCTGCCTGAGGCTGTCTATCTCCATGCCCAGAGGTTTTCCAGGTTTTTCCACGTGAACTTTAAACGCGTGGTGTGTGAGGACGACCAACGCGAGTTCTTGAACGGCTGGTACGTCATGGTCATCATCAGTGATGCTTTGGCCATAGTGGGGTCTATCTTGAAGATGGAAATACAGTCCAAGGTAGTTCCAAAATGCAGTTCTCATTCTATATATATATGTGTGTGTGTGTGTGTGTGTGTGTGTGTGTGTAGAGAAGCGAAACTTTATGGTTTGTCAGGATGAGCCAGTCATTTTGATACCAAGAGTATTCTAATGGTCTAGTCGACCTTTGGCTCTTACCCCATGGCTGTAAACTTTCCTGCATGGTATATGGTGTCAAGTTATTTAGAGTTTCTATGATTTAACTTGCATATCACTTCAGACCACTAGACACGGCAGCTGTGTAACCCAGACTTTTTAAAAGTCACTTAAGATGTCAACTCGCATGTCAGTGGGCTTTAATCTTCATCCTTTTCCTTTTCCTGCAGAATCTCACAAGCTATGATGTCTGCAGTATCTTCCTTGGAACGTCCACATTGCTGGTGTGGGTGGGAGTGATCAGATACTTGGGCTACTTCCAGAAATATAATGTAAGGAAATGGGAGGGATTAGTGGGGGAAGCTTATTTCAGCCACGCCTTCTGGGACGTGCAGAGCGTGACGCTGTTCGTGTTGTAGGTGCTCATCCTCACCATGAAGGCCGCCTTTCCCAAGGTCCTGCGCTTCTGCTGCTGTGCAGGCATGATCTACCTCGGATACACCTTCTGCGGCTGGATTGTCCTTGGACCTTACCATGAAAAGGTATGTGTGTAGCGTCTGTGCTGTCAGCGTTGTTGACACTGGTTCTGCACGGTAGGCCTCTTAAAGTCCCACGGCTGGCGGAGTTGTTTGCACTGGGACATTGAACAAGGCCTTTAACCCCAGTTGCTCCAGGGACGCGGCCCGATCCTGCTCTCTGATCCTCACCTGTACCGAAATGTCAGTTTGGACAATCTGCTAAAGAGCGGTTTTCAATAGGACAGGTTTACTTTTCCAGTGACACGGGGGCAATTCAAGCTCAAAATTCCCGTCCAGGGTTACAACAGCTGAACTCCTCGTGGACTTATGACCAGACGTGATGCAGTTCATGTATGTTCTAATGTGTATGACCTCCTGACATGCCCTTTAAGAAAAGCATGACATGACTCTTAACATGGAGTGTCCTGGTAATATGGGTTATAGGTAACGGCTGGTTTTAGTCTCCCACTAAATGGGTCATTAAATGTTATCCAGGTGGTATATCTCTAAAGAAATCTTTTTTGGGGGCCATAACTCTCTAAATGGTTTAGAGAAACAATCATTCTGCGTGCAAAAAAAAAAAAAAAACATGCCTAGTTCCAAACATTTTTACTGTTACGTTTTTTTTCTGTCTCTTTGCCCTGTTGGAAATTCCCTCCTAATCTGAAATGAAACACACCTCATTCATTACAAGGACTGTGAGCCTAATTAGCTGATCAGGCCATGTGACTGAAGAGGTCAGTCGTTATGGCCAGCACTGCCTTCCTTAGAATAAGTCTACTCCATTGTGAGGTTCCCACAAAGTCTGTGCATGTAGTTTTCAAATTTTGGTCTGTTGGTGGTGCTGTGGAGTTGTAAATAAGGAAGTGAAAGTGTACAGTCCATCCACATATCCTGCAACCGCTTACCCAGTACAGGGTCGCAGTGAGCCTGCAGCTTTGGTAAGGCAGGAAACACCCTGGCTGGGATGCCAGCCCACTGCAGGGCATCCGTAAAACTGTAAAATACAGTGTCTGATATAAAGCTCGGACCCTGATATATTACCATTAACCAATGATAGATGCTTTATTAGGTAACATTACATGAATTTATCAAATAGGTAATAAATGCTCTCAAAAAATCTCAAGACATTTGGGGGGGGGGGAAGACTTCTGATGTCTGACTAAAATAAGATGCATTTAAATCATGAAACTCACCTCCTCACTGATGCTGGTTAATCAAATTGAGTGTAACTTCACTGTACTAAACATGCTAAGGTCTGACTGAGCATCAGCCATGCAGCCTTCACCTGCCGTGTGACCCACATCGCCCTTCCGATCCTCTCCTCTCTCGTTTTCAGTTCGAGGGCTTGAGCCGAGTCGCCGAGTGCCTGTTCTCCCTGGTGAACGGGGACGACATGTTCCCCACGTTCGCTCAGTTCCAGGAGAAGAGCATCCTGGTCTGGCTCTTCAGTAGGATATACCTCTACTCCTTCATCTCGCTCTTCATCTACATGGTGCTCAGCCTCTTCATTGCTCTCATCACCGACTCCTACGAAACCATAAAGGTGCTCCTTTGGTCGTCTTCGTGCCGCGGACACAAAGGCACGCGCTCGATTGGTGCCAGTGATCCCATTTCCACTTAAAAATCCTGAACCATTCAGGGAGATTACATTATACCTACATCTTTCTTGCATATACTTATTGTGTTTGTAGAATTACCAGAAGAATGGTTTTCCTATGACTGACCTTCAGAAGTTCCTGAGCGACCAGAGGGATTTTCCTTGCTCTGAGGGACCAAGAGAGATCAATTACTGGGGGCTTTGCTGCTGCAAAAGGTAGGATCGCGCCATGCTTCGGGGAAGACATTTGCGACCTGAGGAATGTGCACACACCCTTCGATGAAAAGCCTCATTCCCACCTAAGGGGATCGAATTACAGACGACAAAATCACATGTGCCTGCAGAAACCTCCTTTTTTTTTTTATGTACTTTCATACTTGCATGCAGGTTGAAGCTGACAGGTTTAACAGAACTTGTGCAAAAACCTAGACACTTCTGTTTCAGTGGTTTTACTTGGTTCTAGATATGAGTTTGTTTTGTAGATTCCTACTGTAATTGTTAGTCATTATGATCTGTTCACACAGGCTCCCGAAAGATGATGGTATCTTGCTTATCTGCTGAAAATGGCTGTTCTGGATGGCAGGAAATGAGGGTGGACCTCTCTGAGTTTGAGACCAAAAACACAGATATCACTGGGGGTTGGGCTGGGCTATGCTGAAGAACACGGCCACCTGAGAACCCAGAGACGACCTAAGACACCTGAATGTTCAATGCTACATATTGCTGGTCAACAGCAGAGGTGGATAGTTCAGATCCATAAAGTAAAAATCCAGACCAAGATTTTGTTTAAACAAAGTCAGAGTACTCGAGTTGGTTGAAACCAAAATCTTGGTCTGGATTTTTACTTTCTTGACCTGAACTATCCACCTCTGGTCAACGGTAGCCTTTCAAGCTCAGAATACACATTTATTTACTGCAAAAGGGATTACTGTGCCTGGTGATTTATAGGGCCAATCAGTCAAAATGCAAAAGCAATTTTTGCCCTCTGTAGGCAGAAAGATGTTGACCCCAAGGTCCTGGTGAGATGCTCTGATTTGCTGATGGTTTTTCTTGTCCATTAGTCAGTTGTTTTATACATATTTGCAATCTGTATATTTGTATTGGCGTGCTACCTGCATATGAGGTGCACCTTTGCTGAAAAGTGCAATAATTTCTGTTCACGTCTCGCTTGATCTCAATGGAGACTGAATATACTGTACTTAAGTGTTTACACCAAGCTGTACATGTGCACCGAGTCTTGCTTTGCCTGTGTCTGCATAAAAGCTGTTGTGTCTTTTAACGTCTCTTTGCTTGTCTTATTTCAGGGCAGCAGTTCACAATCCCAGGTCTTATGTTTCACCCAAACTTTACTTCATACAAGCATGCTTGACTGTCTCGTCTTTCAGTTTGAATCCCTAGTCTTTAATATGAGGCAGCATTCAGCCATTACCTTAAATAAGAGGAACTGAGGCGGGTAATATAGGAGTCCCACGCTGAAAAACAAAAGCACAAACATACTAATTGTGCATGGAAAATGTTTGTTTACATGGTCTTTCTATATCGCGGATTTTCACCTACTGCTGATAAGTCTGGAACGTAACTCCGGCGGTAAGCGGGGGATCACTAGCTAATTTGGGGTTTATAGTGGAAAACTATAGATATGCCGTAAGATTTCTTGGGTGAGAGTCAAAGCGTGAGTGTTGCGCCCGATGTGTGAGAGTTGGCAGCCCTGAATATTTGGTCCCATCGAAAAAATCAACATCAATCCATCATGTTCCTAGATTCCTGCCTAAAGTACGTTTACAGTAAAAAAAAAAAAAAAAAGCGTCTCGCAGGGCAGGAAACACTCCAGAAGGGACGCCGGGACTCGCAGAAACTAAGGTTTCGTCGGATGCAAATTGGCCATGAGCCGTATGAGTAGTCAGTCCTATCCTTTCACTACGATATTGTCAGTGCCTCGGGAAAATGCGTGCCTGTCTGAACATGTTCGCCGACCCAGACCGGCGAAAATACCATAAATGTAACAGCTGTACAACTCGAGGTGAATTCCGTGACCAGCAATCGGCATCTTAATCTTATAAAAGCTACCTAAATATTATGGACGTCTCTTCAGTTTGCCCTGGCATAGGCCAGCAACTACTAGACCATTATTAGACTATTAACGCCAGCACCTCCAAGGCAGAGAGGCGCCAGGCTGCAAAATGGAAAGCGGTACAGCATTACATCCTTTAAAAAAATCTAAGTAATTGTTTAAACATCTTTTTAGGTTAAACGTCCTTATTTGCACATCGCCAGATGATTGCGAAAGTGGTGAGGACTAGTGTGGGTTGATCAACATTTCTCGGCCGCCCCCGTCTCATCCACTATTGTTATGGACCACCCCTCAGCACACACGCCCCCGACCTCCTCCAGCAAGGTGAGGGAATGAAAGGCTCCAGACTTCCGCGGAACCATCGTTTCAGACAGTTACGTGCAGGTTATTTATATCGCAGAAGCGAGCACGATTACTCCGTTAATGTAATAAATGCACTTAAACTGAATGGTTTACTGAATTACCGGCGCCCCTAAACCTGGAGTCTCCCGCAAGTCCGAAGTGGACGGAGTGTAAGGTAAGTTTATCCTGCAGGGATCTCTGCACAGCCTCATTATAATTTAGCGGTGTTTTGGTTTCGATACTAGAAACTCCTTTCGCATTTAATTCCTTGAGCTCCTTGTGCCTCGCCCTACAGTTACTTTTTAATCTTCCCTGTGCTTACAGAAATGTACATTTTTGCTTAATGAAATATGTTTAGCGATGCCCACCAGCTGAGCGTTTTCTTATGTTTCCGTCAAATTCCCTTAATTTCTACACAACGGTCCAGCAATTAAGAATATGAAGTAAACGGATATGAAACAGCCATTATGCAAGCAATTACTAATAGTCCTATAGATTATTTTTTTTAACAAATTACCTGGATGCCAATGTAATTTTTCTTTATTACATACAGAGGGGAAAAATAAGTCGTTAATGTACAATTTCAAAATCAGAGATGGTTTTTATGATTTTTATACTTGCGATAGGTTAATACTAGAGTTTGTTAGCGATTTGCCCATAGAAAGGCATTGAGTAGACTCTATTATCTTCATCAGATTGTTTTTTTTCCCTTTTTGTTATGGTTGAAGATATATGGGCATTGAAAATGGACTGTAAAAAAATTCAGGTTCACTATTTTCCCTTTATTTGAAAGCCAAAGATCCATATACTGATCTTACTGCTATCTAGAAGACTAATGTGGCTTTGCTATCGCAATTGTTACTTCGTCTCTGAAACTTAGCCTTGGCACACAATTTCCTCTTTTATGTTTTAAAACAGATCCACCTTCCTCAGTTTTGAGGCTGTTACTAAGAAATGGCCAACAACATATCCTGTGACCGCAACCAGTCCATGGCCGCCTTCTATGACCTCCACCAAAAGGAACTAAACTGGACTGACACGCAGCTGGTGGTGGTGAGGTGCTTTGGTTCTCTGCTCTGCAGCTTCATCTTGGCGTCAAACGGGCTGGCCGTCGCTGCCGTGGTCATCAACCGCAAGTTTCACTTTCCCTTCTACTATCTCCTGGCCAACCTAGCGGCGTCAGACTTTCTCGCTGGAATAGCATATATCTATCTGATGTTTAACACCGGCCAGGTGTCCCGAACGCTGACTGTGAACATGTATTTCGTGCGACAGGGATTGCTCGATATTAGCTTTTCGGCGTCCCTAGCTAACCTACTGGTCATAGCGCTGGAGCGCTACATCGCCATCATGAGCTGGAAGCTTCACAGCGGCCTCACCAAGCGGCGGGTCTCCCTGCTGATCATGCTCGTCTGGGCCGTCGCCCTCTTCCTGGCCGCTGTGCCCAGCCTGGGCTGGAACTGCCTCTGCAATCTCGAGGACTGCTCTGCGCTCGCTCCCGTCTTCAGCAAGAGCTACCTCGTCTTCTGGTCGCTGTCGAACCTGGTCGTGTTTTTGGTCATGGTGGCGATCTACACACGGATGTATGCGTACGTGAAGAGGAAGACCGTCGCTCTGTCCCCGAATACCAGCTTAAACCGCAGGAGGATGCCAGTCAAGTTCATCAAGACGGTGATGACGGTTCTAGGTGTGTTTTTTTTGTGTTACTGATGCTCAGGTGTCAGAATTATTAGTCCAAGCCTCAACAATGGACGTTCCACAGTATTTCTTAGTTCTAAAGCCTTGTTCACAAAGCTTGGTGATATTTGCCCAGTAAAGCCCCCAAGGAAAATGATCCCTTTTGTAAATAGAACAGAATAGTGATACTTTATTAATCCCTGTGGAGAAATTCATTTTCTCCACTTTGCCCCATCTTGGTCTCCATATAGATGTGAGCAAGGATGGGAGTCACAGTGAAAGGCAGCCACCTTGCGGTGCCCCTGGAGCTGGGGGTTAAGGGCCTAAGTCAAGGGCCCTCTGACATGTGGCTCTCCTGCCGAGGCCGGGCTCTGATCACAGGCAGAGACTCAGCCAGACGCCGCCACCAAGAGTAGAGTGGAGCTGCTTACTGTTGTACCTTCAGCCCCAAATCTAACCTAAGAAGTAGAACTTAACTGTCCATTCATAACATCACGGTGGTCGGTCTTGGTTTATATTTGCTTGTTTATACGGCTGAGTATTCCCTGTGAGCAAATGGGCTCCCCGGGATCTGAGAGACAGCCTTTGGGTTCCACCAGTGAAGGGGCGCCCACACGCCGCGGGGTCTGCACCGAGATAAACAGGATGCTGCCCTCAATTAGCGTCTCCCCAGTGACCAGCGCACACGTGCGAATAACGGGACATCAAGCCAGTCTCATCTATAGTTTTGGAGGAATTCACTGCCAAGTGTTGGCTGCTATTCTACAAAAATATCTTAATTCAAGGTGAAGGTCTTAGTGTGCAGTGGAAATCAGGAAATGTCCAAGGCACTAGACACCGACACTACCATTGACTTAGCAGGAAGATTCTGCTTCGTTATTTATTTCCCCCCCCCATTCCATAACCTCCACCAAAAAGAGACAGTTGTGAAATGTACACATTTAAGTAAAGACCATGTGTGGGTGGTGATGGACTGCATAGGTGTGAATCATCGTATAGTAAGATATGGGCGTAATTTAAGTGTGCGGGGTGGGGGGGGGTGGGGGGGAGATCTGCCATAAGGATGTCGTTTTCATTTAAGGATGCTGAATTACCATTCTTCATTGTTCCACTGTCATTGTAAATATATACTCAGCCTCTGAGAGAGATATATGAATTTAAATGAATGTGAAGATGATATGAATTCCACATCCCTAAATGCAGATTTATCTGGTTTTGGCCCAGTTATCACATTTTGGTAGTAAATTATTTGAGGACTCATTCTTGGTAATACACAGGATATGCTGTATATGATCATGTTTTTCATATTATGGTCCTTTTTAGAAGTTAAGTAAAAGTATTTATTTAATGTTAACAAAACACTTAGGACAGCTCATGTATCCTAATTGATAAAGAAATTAATTTAGCTGTATTGTTAACTAATATGAAGTTTTTTATCAGACTGAATCTTACTATTGCATACTGGGATAGAAGTTATAATGAGATGACATTGAGTAAGGTATGTTAGTTTATGGAAAACCAATTACAGGTATGAGTTATCCTGTCAACACAACATTTACAGACAGACAATATTCACAGCTGGGAGGAAGACCTTTTATATTATTCAGAAGGAAAATCGAACCAGAATCACTTGCTGAATGACACCCCCTTGTGGTCAAGTGAGTCAATTAGGCAATGATACAAAAATGTCCCACAGTCACAAAGGCACCCCCCTGGGCAGCAGTTCCCTGTATTTAATTATTTAGTCCTTTGTGGAAAGGATGAAGTCATCCGTTCCCCATTTATGCATATCAGTATCTCAGCCTCCTTCAGGTCTAACCCTGAAAATGCCGTCCTGATGTGTTATCCTGGTTGACTTGGATCTTCTCAATAGCTAGAAAACTCCCCTGTCTTCCACAATACTCTGAAGTTTCTGGTTATATATCACTGTTTTTACTCTATCTGAGGACGAGTGGAAGATGATGGATTTTTCTGAGCATCCACAAAGTGTACACTGGAGTGGTGTGTGAACTGGTTCAAGAAAAAGGTTTACAGACTGTATTAATATAATGCCCTTTGGAAGGCATGATGTCTCAGTCTCTTACTTATTTCCCACTCACCTCTCTCTCTCTCTCTCTCTCTCTCTCTCTCTATCAGGGGCCTTTGTAGTCTGCTGGACTCCTGGATTAGTGATCCTTCTGATGGATGGCATTAACTGTCAGAAGTGCCACGTGCTGAAGTTCAAAACTTGGTTTCTTCTCCTTGCCACCCTCAACTCAGTGATGAATCCCATCATCTACTCCTACAAGGACAAGGACATGTGGAGGACCATTAAAAACATCATATGCTCTTTGGCTTGCCTCAGGCACAGGGGCCGGCCAAGGAATAGCCAGCGGGGCCTGAAGCCCCATTCAGACACTCTTCCCATCCAGGAAATGGGAATCGAGAGCCAGTGCTCGGTTGAGGAGAAGCTTCAGGACTGAACCTACCGTGAGCCCGAAAGGGAACAAGGAAATGTTAACCCTTCTGTTCAATCGCTTCAGATGAATTTGGACCCCTTGGCCAAAGACATGGCCTACTGGAGATGCATGGTGTGTAAATTGCCTTGGAATTTGCTTTTGATGGCTTAAAGAACTGCCTTCAGAGAATTTTGATGGGGGTATCAGTGCTTGAAGTGGGTCGGTACACACCAGTACACAGTACCAGCACCTCTTTGTTTTTCTCTTCAGAGTACAGGCACCTCTCAGTACCTGCTGGTACTGAATAGCAAGAGGAATACCGGTATCTGGCATTGAATAATAAGTGGAGCACTGGCACCTGGTACTGAATGTCAAAGAGAGTACCGGCACCTGGTACTGAATGACAAAGAGAGTACCGGCACCTGGTACTGAATGACAAAGAGAGTACCGGCACCTGGTACTGAATGACAAGGGGAGTACCGGCACCTGGTACTGAATGACAAGGGGAGTACCGGCACCTGGTACTGAA